>WAAE01017531.1:0-321128 GCA_013400495.1 Nicator chloris | reverse complement strand
AATGAAAAACGTGTTTGTTTTAGCAGAATCTCCATAGCAATAGAAAGCTGAAAATTCATAACCTTAAATTGTCCTGCTTTAGACAGAAAATCATCATAGTGCAATGTAACCTAAATAAGAAACATTTTAATTTTGAAGTGGTGATAGTGCAATGAGAAAGAATCCTGCCCTGCAGTGAAAGATCTGCTGGGGTGAAAACTTTCCATGCACAGTAGCAGCCATGGAAATACCAGCTTTCAGTCTGTCATACCCACCCCCCCATTCCCCCATCAGTTATAATTTAGGCCAGCGTGACACGGAGATGATAATGTGGTTGCTTCTGAATTTGACAACGCTGCAGTTGTGGTTCGAGATTGGGGGTTTTTTAATGATTGTTCCTTTTTATCATGTGCTTAGATGACAAAGAGAAAGTACCAGAGTCTCATTGTGTTGCCTAGATAAAGTTTATTTTGCTTGTAATCCACAGGCTACAAATTGTCAGTAAAGCAGTTGCTTTTGCTTTTTCTTTTTCCTTCTTTCCACTCTTTCAGGCAGGAACCATGCTGACAGTAAGTGTGAGCATCTATTGTGTGAAGAGTTTGGCTTCAAACAGCTGTTAGGTTTTAATTAAAATGTCTTCTATTCTCATGCTAATATTAATGATTACTTACTAAATCAGTAAAATTGTTTATCAAACAAAACAGATGGATGGAATAAGTTTTTCGAGTGTCATCGATACGGCTTAAGAGTGTCTACATGTATATCTCTATTTTAAGTGCAGGTGCTTTTGTCATGCAATGAGAAACAATTCTCCAGATCATGGAACTGGAGCTTAAAGCATTTCCAGTTTGATTTTGCTGGAAAAGAAGTAATGCCTTAATATAAATAAAGAAGTAATGCATTAATATAAATTCATGTTACAAGCTATAAGTGTTCACTGGGGGCCCTGTGCCCATGCACTGGATAGTGAGTGCATCATTAAGAGCTGTGGTAGATAAAAAATAAGGAGAAACAGTCTGTGCAAATTGAAACATCTGTTTCCCTTTCCCAGAAGTCCAAGGTCTGTTAGCTGTCTTAGCATGTGAACTGGCGGAGGGCCATAACCCACTGTTCAGCAGCCTGTTTCCCAGATATTTTATCCTGAGAAACAGTTCTTATCCATCCAACTGTCACATTAGTGACAGAAGTGTGTTCCAGAGCAGACTGCTCCTACCACACTGCTATAGGGTATAATTCTCCCTGGGAGGATTAGCTGCAGGGTTAGTATTTGTAGCTGAACAGAAGGAAATACGAAGGCTGCAAGTTGTTGCTGTAGGCAGGTGTGTTTTGTGATGGTCACCTTCCAAAAGTAACGATGTAGATGCGAAATCAGTTTTTTGTAAGCTTCGCTCTTTACCGGGGTGTAACTACGTAGGGGGTCTTGACACACACCCTGAGTAACTCAACGTGCTGTTGGTCCACCTGGGCAAATGTACCTTCTTCTAAGGAAAATACACAAAATTAATTGATGTTTCAGATGATAACAAGTGTTAAAAATTTGTTCATAGGCTTCCGATTAGAATGTGATTTGTAGGTCTCCATTCTCATGTGCAAATAAGGCACTGTCAGCTCCGTTCAATTATTGAAATGCTTGAACAGCAGACTGGATGCAGCACTGACCCAGGCTTTTGGTCACAGGCAGTACAGTATTTTCTTCTGCTGTTAGTTTTGGAAGAGGGAAGCCACTTTATCCAAGATAGCCTGAGCATTCAGCCCTAGGTATCTTGCCCTCCAGGAGGCTTCCTTGTATACTAAGCAGGCATTACTACCTGGGGCCGCCTCGGAGCAGTTTCTTCCTCACCCCTTCCTTCTGTGCTTAGCAGCTACAGAACTCTCTCTGCCATATATACTGGGTTTTGTCTAATTAGCTGCTCTCCAACTCCTGAGAAAGCAGTAGCTTTTTTTCTGATTGTCACTTCTATGAATCTAAGCACATGATCACCTACCAAAAGATTTCAGTATGAGACAGAAAAAAAATTGAAACTGAATATGATCAAGACTTCTTATGATTTTCAGTGATCACTGTACTATCTCCATTAAGTCACACTCATCTCATTTTTCTCAACCTTTTTCAAGGTTACACTAGAAAATGTGTTACCATTTCTGTAAATTCCCACTTTCATGTTTCCATGACCCTTGGTGATTTCAAAAGCCCCCTTCTAAAAAACTCAAGTGTGTGTTGTAAATTACTAGTATGGTTTGGATTAACCTGATGGACCTCCTTTTGATCTATTTGATTGGCAGACTCATTTCTTCTGCAGAACACTCACACTGCAACAAGAAAAACAATTTCAGCTTAGATAACAGGTGACTGTAATGTGCCTTTTACCAGACTTTTTAAAGGGTAACTGCCTTTGTTATCAGCAATTAACATTTTTTTTGCCATTCTGTTGGGAACCTTTGTCATTCTGGTGCTAAAGTTCTTCCATTCCACTTGCAAAAGCTCCTTTAGAAAAGTTGCTGCTCTAAGCAAGGTTCTTTCTTTAAGGATGGAAGATAAACTTTTTTGGTTTTGTGTCTTGATGACTTGGATTGCCTTTAAGCTCCATTTAGGAGTAGTCTAGTATCACATTGGATGTGTTCAGTCCTCTGTAAAACACATCTCATAATCACAGAAATGCATCAGATGAGAAGTCAGTAATGGGGTGCAGTTTCACACCCTGTACTCCAGCCACACTTTGTCCAGGAAGGTCAGATTTCCCATTTTCGTATTCAAGAAGTTGGTTTATTTTTATTAGCCACTTTTTTCATGGGACTTACTTTTTGGTACTTAAAGCGTTGTTGATGATATAAATGCCAGTGTTAGTAATTAATATTACACAGAAATGTTTTAAAGGTCCAAGTTTGTGTTTTTGCAGTGGTGTGTTCTGTTTCTCTTTTTCCTTCCTATTGGCCTCGTTTTTCTTACAAGCTGGTAACCCACGCTACCTTTTTTCTTTTGGAGCAGTTTCTCTTGCTACTGTGTTACAGAAACTGATGGAAACATACAGAAATCCATGTTTAAAAATCAAGAAGGTGTAGTAATAAGTGAGGCAGAGCTTGCTTTATTAGCTTCTGTTCCTGCCCAGCACCTACCACTGAGTCAAGCAGCCCTAGACCCTGAATTTCACTAGGGTTTATATTGAGGCTAATGCTACAGAGTGGCATCTTTGATACGTGATAATTTGGCAGGCAAATAAAATCAGACATGGTATTTTAATGGGTGTTATTATTTTTCATATTCTTCCTTATATTCTGTACGTTCACTTCCTGACAAGCTTTCTGATGCAATAAAATAATAACAAAAACCAAAACCAAACAAAAACCTCCCAAAACAAAAGCAAGAAACCAACCAAAAAAACACCAGAAGAATAATTTTCACGTGTTTCTGGTATAATCTGTCACAAATTCCCTGTGTATTTATATACTTGCTGAAAGTTAACGTCTCACATTTGATTTTCATTTCTCCTTTCTCATATTTTTCAAAACTGGTTTTATGACACATCTGTCTGTTTTGGTTTGGTTTCATTGATTGTGAATAGAAGCTCCTGGAATGCAGTTTGTGAACACTGTGTTTGTGCTGAACAGTTTAAATCTCTCTCTTTAATGGGAGAGATGAAGTAAATAAAATAACAGCCTGTGGTTTTTTTTGGAAAATGGGTGAAAGAGCAGCGTTTTTTCAGCTAGTTGGTAGCCTAACCAGCATATCCATGAAATGAAAATTCTCATTAAAAGTATTTTGGGAAAAAAAAGTGTTCAGAATACATATTTTTGCCTGCTTAAAGAAACCTATTGGCCTGTAATCCTAATTTTGTACCTTCAAAAATACTAATTGTTGCAAATACTACCGAAAAGATGCTTAGCACATTTTCCAAGTTTTTCAGTGCTAAAGTAAATAAAAACAAAGATACCTGCTTGCAATGCTGGTTTCTATGCTTATAATTTTTTTATTATTTTTATTTATTTTACGTTTTTATTTGAGGACTATAGCTACTGTAGATATTGGTAGTAACTTTTTTCAGCTACTGGCAGTAAAGTCCTTACTTTATTGATTGATGATAGTAGATGTGCTGGGAAAATGTGACACCTATTCCCAAACCAGAGATTTAACCCTAGAATTTGTAATAATAATGTTTCACTGATTACACTTGGCTCCTTGTCTCTGCCTGGCCTGTCAAAATCTAATGTGACAAACTGTGTTTATGTTGGGCAGGAGGAAGAGAACATGCATTGTCTGTGGTCAGTGGTATTTCTTCTGAGTCTGAAATGGCCTGTAGGCTCCATCTCATGATAAAATCCCTGGAAGTGCTTTCTGTACTAGATTAGCATATTTGGAAAAAAAATCTTTTGATTTAATTGATGAATTAATTCCACTGTATTTGGGGTCAATTCTGTCCCAAATGTAAAAAAGCCCCTTGATTCCCTACTCAAAATTGATGCTTTCTTTAATTGTGTTGCATTTCAACAGACTGGCTGAAAATCAGCACAGATTTGTGGTGTGAGATCTAGCAGTGATCCTTTGTAGATGTATCTTAAGATTGTATTTTCATTATTGCTGCTTACAGAAGAGGTTCCTTTCCTCAAATTTAGCAGAATAGTAATTGAATAATTGTGATTTAATGATTTCAGTAAAATAGTAACAATAACAACATTCAAGTATAAAGGAAAAATGTAATATTCAGATAGAAATCATGCGGCTAAGGCAGAAAAGAAATGTGCTTTATGCATCATAATGAAATTACAGCTAAACCTGTCGGTTGTGTGGGGGAATGATGATGGCTTTATATATATATGTAAGGAAGACTGGTATAGATAACTCATCCCAGCTGTTAAAGTAGTCTTTCTGGTTACAGTAATTGAAGCCTATTTATAAAGGTATTAAAATAGTGTGCTGCAAGGGTGCTGTAGGTTTCTTTTGGTGCATGTGGATGCTGGTGTTTTTCTTCAAGACCTTGAAGAACTAGAGAGCTGTAACCAAGTAACAGATTTTACAAATATGTTCTCCGGTTTGGGGTTGGGTTTTTTAAATTATATTTACTTTTGCCTCTAGCAGTCTTGTTGTATGTCATAATTCTGTAGAGCATCCAGTTGGCTTCAATTCTGTAGAGCATCCAGTGCTGTCATTTGACAAAAATGCACTGAAATTTGATAAGTCAACCTTCAGAAAAAAACTCTACATGGTATCTGATACTAAAATGATACAGTAAGTACATGCTTAAAAGTTGCATATTAGAATGTTTAAATTCTTACTGGGACAAGCTAATGTCTTAAAATTAATTTGTTTGCTTTGTGTATCACGAGGTAGCACATAATACACATTCTTAGTTAAAATATGCTAGGAAAGAATAGTATGAAAATTTGGTTGGTTTTGGAGGTTCTGTTACAGGAAGCGTGCAATGAAGTTGAATTGTGTTGCATAAAGCGTTATATGATGCAGTATTTTAGATGTCATTAGGCATTCTCCAGGGAACAAAAGCACAATGACTTACTAGTGAACAGCCTGCGGTTGCAGCTGAGATGTCTCCCTGGTGCTCAGGAAAGCTGGTGAGAAGGCTGATTCAGGCCGATGCTTACAAGAGCATTTTCATTTGATCCATAGTGGATTGTTTGGGCCGTCACACTGATGCCTGTAGACGTAGAAGAACAATTCTTTTTTCTTTGTGAGGCTGTAACAAAATTTCATGGATGGAATTTAGCAGAATCAACTCTTCAACTGAAATTTAAGGGAGAGGTGGCCAGCAAGTTATCTGTTGCCATATGGTAAGTACATACCTTAAGTAATGGTTGGTCTGGAAATGTAACTCACCAATAAACAGAGTAGCCAAAGCAGTAAGGATTGGTATATAATGATGGAGCTTGGCAGTATAGTTTGTGTCATCTGCTGACTGAGGCAGCTTCCTACTCCCCTTGGCTCCTAACCTTGTATCAGTGGATAATTAGTTGCTTTGTTTGGAACGGGTAGTTAACAGACTTTCTTACACCCAGCCCTTTATCCTCCAAAAGAGGTGAGAACATCTGGCTACAGGCAATGAAATACTGGCTTTGGAGGTTCTCAGCTGTTAGATTTGCTAAATGAAACATTCAATAAGAGTGAACTGAGGCCGATGTTTATCAGGGTGTTCCCTTCAAGTTTTTCCTGACAAAGAGGCACAAATCTTCCTTCTCTTGCTGCAGTTGCAGTTGTGAGTGTGGTAGCACTTAGTCTGAAATGGCCTGTCAGTTCAAAGATTAGCAGCACTTGTAGTCCAGTAGGTACAAGAGAGACTTACTGTTGGAGCAAGAAAGGAGTGCTTTACAAATTGGCACATTCATTACAGGTTAAGAATAAAAGTAGTCTGGTTTTCGTTTTTGCTTTTTGTAGTGCAATTAAAGTTGGACTTGGAAGACCTCAACAAATCCTTCCCTTGGGCAATTTTCTGGTTACATATGTTTTGTGTTTAATGATGTTTTTTCTGTTTCATCATAAATATTAGTATTTATTGTCTAAATGTGCTATGTAAGTCGAAGACATAATGACTTGAGTTGACAGAAGACAGACTAAAAAATGTGTTTCAAGTTGCTTCTTTTTAGAGCAGTTTTAACTGTAGAGTTCAAACATTGTCTATCCTGAGTTAGAATCATCTTTATCAGCCTCAGTGAAGTTAACTGAGGTGTGTAGAGCATCTTGGCCAGAAAAATGGTGAGTTAAGGAAATCCATACAGTTTTTGTTATAATACGCGATTTCAAGTGGAAAATGTTAACAATGTTCTTTTCACAAATAAAAATAGGTTTATTCTGTAAAGCAGTGTACTTTTTTTGACAGGGTTGAACAGAAGTAAAAATTACCTGTTGGTCAGGAAGGAAACTACCTGAAAGTGTCACAATGTGGCACTATGTAGTATTAAATGAGTCAAGTCAGGCAATTACAAATTTACCAGCTACTCCCTTTTTTATTATGGAAATAGGAGATGAGAAAAGGATGCATAGCTAAGGAAAAGGTTGACATTCAGAGGTGAAAACCAGAATGTAGTAACAAAATTCTGTTTTGTATTAAAATATTAAAGTCTTGTGAATGATTTACTATGGGTGTCAAGCAAAGAAGCTGATGTTTGCAGTAGTATTTTAGGCCGTCCAGAAGAGGACCAGAGGTAATGAAATAAAAAAAGTTAGGATTTTGGGGGTTTGGTTGTATGTATGAAAAGCAGGCCAGGTTTGGGGGCAAGGTTGTATTTTGTTTGTTTTTCATTTAGAAGACAGATTTATTTAAATAAAATGTCAAATTCCTCAGCTCACAGAACCTGCGGCATTTAAGTTGGAGTTCCTGCCTCCTTTTCTTGTGCCCAAGTGTAAGTAGTTGGTGGTAGGTGGAACTTCCCCATCAAGTTACAACAACACAGTTGGATGTTAGCCAGATGAAAGAAAAGGCTGGACAAAGTGTAGCTCTTCTCGGAGTATTTGCTGTAGCTGACATTAGAAATAGATAATAAAGATAAGCACAAGTTAGCGTAGTTTATCGCCACAGAAAACAAAGCAATAATAGTGTCACAATTGCTTACATGTTTATCTGCCATGAAGCAGAGTAGGACAAATGTGAAACTCATTTCAGACAAATTATAAAAATAGATACGTTTCTCTGCCAGTAATACCAGTAGTAAATCTAAACTGAGAACAGGCATTTCATGTGAACATAGAAAATGTGTTTTTAAGTTGTAGAAGGAGGAGGAAAATGCCACAAGCATTCCAGTTCCCCTTACAAATCAAATGGTGGCTGAATATGTTCTCCAGAGTATAATCTGGAACTGGATCAAAAAATAGCTCATTAAATAACATACAGTTAACTGTAGGCATTTGATCATTTAGAGTATCACATTTATTGAATACTGATATATTTTGTTGCAAGTTGACCCTAAAGATAAGGATAAAAGAATTAACTGGAAAATGGTATGAATTGACAAAAGCTTTTTCATAAATTAGACCTCATTTGGAAAAATAAATCTTAAGTGATATACAAGAAAATAATATAGTTTCAATTCTCTAAAAGATTGTTTTACCTGAAGTACTTTGCCCCTAAAAGCTAGGGTTTTGCATTCCAGTAAACCCTTGCTTCTTAAGAGTTATAAAGGAAAGTACTCAGATTCTCTCCCTCATAGCTGAGGATCTGTGTACACCACTTACACACCTGTTATGTTTCAGAAAGGGTATATATAAAAAAACATAGGGAGTTGCTCTAATTTACTACCTTTAAAAATTTAGAATATTTGTAAAGGGATGCAAAATTAGTGTTAAAAAAGGACATTTAGCTCTGTAGTGTTGACAGTCTCAAAGAGTTTGGGGAAGATTCAGTCCTGCCATTAATTTTACGTGTTTCCTTATGACTTCTTTAAACAACATTGTAGCAAGAGATTTTATATATTGGTTTAAGTTTTTTAGCTTTTTCTTTTCTGTGGGAAATGCTAACAGGTCATTATATTCAGTTGGTCATTGAAATAAGTGTGAACAAAGTCCTCTGTCCAGAAAGTCTCTCATTGCTTCACAGAATTCCACAGAGGTTTAAGACAACTAGAAATTCTTACAAATCTGTTTCTTACTGTTGCTGGCCCTCCAGCCTGCTGTCACACCAAAACAGCAGCAAGCCATGTGGTTTAGAAGAGCAGCAATAGCAGGATTGCAGTGGGGTGGCTGCAGGAGCAGCCCAGGGAGCAGAGATGGCGATTGCATCTAAGCCTGGGCAGGCCCAGGCTTCCTGCAGCAAGGCCAGACTCGCCATAAAGGCCGGTCAGCACCAGCAGGGAAGCAGGTTGGTTCCCCTGGGCTTGACAGCTGACCCAGCTGGCCAAAGGGCTGTTCTGTGCCATCCGGCATGGCACTCGGCAATAAAAGCTGGAGCAGGAGGGAGGAAGGAGGGCATTTGTGGCTGTGGCATTTGTGTTCCACTTCTTGAGCCACGTGTGCGCTGAAACCCAGCTTTCCGGTCATCAGTTGGACACCTGCGTGCTGATAGGACGCTGTGAATCAGTTCCTTTTCCCATTCTGCTGGGGCACACAGCTTTTGCTTTCTCTATTAAATTGCTGCTACCTACACACACAAGTCTCCTCGCCATCCTTCAGTCTTCTCTGCATTTTGTGGGAGCAGAGAGTGAGGGCTCCACTGCGTGAACACTTGACTGTTCACCAGGCTCAGCCCACAGTGGGAGAACAGGTGTCTGTCCTGCTGCCATCAGATGACCAGGCTGCCCAAGTGTCAGCAGACTGCCTGGTCTGGAACGCTTAAGGCTCAAAATTGGTAGGTGTGTGGTAGGTTCTTGCTTTTCTTTTAACATTATCTCAGTTAAATTAACTGGGTTTTTCAGCGGTGTCAGACTGATGTAATTTTAGTTTCCAGTTTTTCTATTTAGCCACTAGGAAACTTGTGCTTATTCCTTTCATGCACATCTAATGAATCTCCTTTGATGTTACTGTATAGCATTTAATTATAATTGCTGGCTTTTCCCAAGAGATGGTTGCTTCAATTATTGCAAAAACTGGGAGGAATTAAGGTGGTACAGACAAATACGAACAACATAATAATTTCCTTCTTTCAGATATTTGGGGTTGTAGTCTAAATTACTTTCTTCAATTTTGTCTCTTTTAGGGAGTTAGGTAAAGGATAATTGTAATAATAATTGTAATACACAGAAGACTTCTTATATATAATTCTATAATCTTTCAAATACTGGTGTCATAAATGGTTTCTGGCTGTTGTCAGAACAATTTAGGCAACAAATTTAATGTATGGTTTTAAAACGGATGTCTTGGCTTGATTGATGTTCTAACATAGCCAAATAAGCATGAGTTTTGGAAGTATAGTAGTGTAAATTGTTAGGAGGAGAAATCTATAAACTACCTACTGCAGTTTCCATTAAATCATTATGGTTTTCTCACAGAAAAGAACCATTCTTCAGCTCAAGAAAGTTAAGGAGAACAGATACTGTTTTGATTTTATTTATAACATTGCAAAAATTTAGGCTTTCAGCACTTAATACTTTTTTTTTAATGAGGGGAGAAAAAGAGCAATTGCTGTAATGTATTGTCTGCAACATTACAAATGTAGGGAAAGAAATGTTACTAACATCAGGTATTCTAATTCTAAAAAAAAAAAAAAATCTCCTTTTCCCTTCAGGTTGGGGTGTGTTGATCAGGGCCTTTTAAAGAAAGATATTGCAGGGGATGGAGTTGAGGGTTGTTGTTTTATGTAAAAGTGGATTACTGGTTTTGGGTGGGTTACCTGAATTGGAACTGATTTTGGCCTTTGCAGCAGTAAGTACTTACAGTCAAACTATACTACCTACTGTGGAGCACCAAATGTAAGTTTACAGCTTAAGGTCTTGGTTTAGAATTGAGGATGTTGCATGAATCTCTGAAGTCAAGTCATGGGGCCTATTGCAAAAATGGCATAGGCAGAGGTTTTGAGAGTGAAGGAATAGGAATTCTGTAATAGACTGACATCTACCTCCCATTATCATATTTTCTGTGCCTAAAACATTTTTATCTTGTTTCTATGGTAGCTGGGCTTCAAAGTAATGGATTCTTTGTACCCGTGTAGAATCTTAGACTTGCTTTGTTTCCCTTGCCCTCCGTGTGAAAAGGTGCGTGTTTACTCATGGCAGGCAGAGTGCACACTTAATGGCATAGTTTTCAAATTGCCTTTGCAGCCTAAAGGCTGCCTTTGCTTCCTTCTTCTTACATACCCATCAACTTTATATGTTGGGAATGCTTCGTGGAGGTGGGTTTGAAGCACCAGTTCAGCTGTGCCAACCATGAGTGCTGTGAGGGGAGAGAACATGCATATGGAGAGCTTTGGGGTACAATCAGGTCAGTATTTCTTGAGGCCTTTGGGTTGGGGTCCATAACTTCAGTATCCCTATAAACATTTTCTGTTAAAATCCCTATAAACACAGTTGTTCAACAAGCACTATGGGACAGTGAGAGCACTACAACAGGTTTCTGTGCCACAAGAGTTAATAGATAAGAGTAGGAAAAAGCTATTTTGTCACAGAGTTTATAGAATAGTGGTGCTATCTGTTGCGTTCAGGAAGTTACTCTGAAAAACTCGGCTCACTGATCTTTTCTTCTGTTCTTTTTGTATTTGTCAAATTGTTCTTGAGCCATCAGAAAAATCAAAAAGTCAGTGTATTGGCTCAGTGTTGGTCTGGGAGTACATTAGGAGGGTGAGGTAGAGACTGATGCTGATCCTTCTCCTGTCATCCCAGTCTTGTTCCAGCAGTTTTGTGGTTTTACTCTTCAGTGAGGTGTCAAAGCTGCTTTCTTTAAGTCAACATGGCATGCCTTCTTTTATGCTTAACTGTTGTGAACAGCTACCAGAATTTTCTGAACAATGCAGTAAATTATAGGATGAAATATTTTTTTTTGTAATCTGAAACCCTCTTCAGTGGCAGAGAGGTATTAGCAAAGCCTGACAAAAAGAAGGAAAATACTGTAGTAGAAAATACTGTTTTACTCTAGGGAGTACTTGTAGGTCCCATTACAATTTTTTTGTTCTACCACTCTCCCAAAAACCACATAGGTAGTTTCACAACTGCCAATGTTTTAAAACATTTAAAATATGCAAGTTGAAAATGAGTTAATAAACTAGAAAGTATGCCAGAATGGAGCCATACTTTCTGTTTTCTCTTAACTTAGCTTCAAAAGGTTGGTCAGAGCTGCCATTCCGTGAACAGCACTTTTTGTTTAAAGACAAGTAAAAAAGTCTGTACTAGAGAAAAAATAGACACTGATTTTTCCAGTTGTGCGAAGAAGCTCATGTTGGGCAGCAAAGCATAAGCTAGCAGACTTTGTGCTCTGTACCTATGGAAATGAGAGAAGCAAAAGAAGAACAGGAGGATCAGCTGCCAGAAATTAGAGCTTTGCTGGCCTCTCTCCAAAAATTTCTGCCTGTATCGAGTGGCCATAGTGAATAGCGTATGTAAATCATTCAGGGGGATATGTATTTGCACTTCAGTCCTACCTGAGATTCAACTAATTCCCAAATTACATAGGTTTTTCAATGTATATCTCTTAAACTCTTTTTTTTTTTTTTTTTGCTTGGCTTTTGCTCCAGGTATGTGTACAGGTCATTCATATACATGGTTTAAATACATGCTCATCACTGAAAGCTTAACAAGTTGTTCACCAAGATCTCAAGTCTGGAAAAGTCTGATGATCCAGTTCTTTGTCAGCCTAAGCTAATTTGGCTGCCGGCTTCCCGGGCTTGCCCTGCTGTGCCTCTCTTGCCCTGCGTTCAGGCTGTGAGCTTGTCTGACCTTACACTGAACCTGTTTGGAGCACAAAGCTGGCAGGAAGCTATGTACTTCGCCTGAGAGTTTCTTGATGATTTAGCATGCTGGAATAGTTCAAAGCTGCTGCAGACATGAGTAGAAGCACATGGTCAAGCCTGAGGGGAACCGAACAGGGATGTAGCTGCCAGCATTTGGGTTAGCTCAGGATGCTCAGCTGGAGGTGATAGGTAAGACAGAAAAGAGTACCTTCAAGAAGGGTTTACTCAGGTCAGTATTGATTAAATCCCAGGTCTACCAGCAGAAATACAGAGTTGCCTCTTGTGCTGGAGAAGAGTGTGAAAACAGTGGTGCTTCCAGAGATATCCTTAACTTCAGTGTAGAATCTCTGGAGGCAGATTGTACACTTCAGTGTTGAGCATGACTTTCTTTACCTGGATAAACTACCTACACTGAAAAACAATTCATGCTGTTTCAGAAATTACTTCCCACTTTTTGTGAGTCTGGCTATGATGTCCTGTTATCTCACGAGAGGGTGACTGGGCATTTTAAGACAGTATTTAATATTTTTGTTTCTTGACATGTTTCAGATTAAAGCCAAACTGAAAATAAAAACAATAAGAATGTGCAGTCACCCCCAAAAAATCATCTTTCCCCCCTCCCATTTGGTAAAAGATGGAGTGATTTTGTTTCTCTCTTGTCTTAGAAATAATGTATGTTATTGTTGGAAAAATTTACTGGAGAAAAACAGAATCTGCTGCAGAGAGAACAGCTTTCACGTAATGGCATTTTCATTTTCAAAAGATCCTGTAGTAAAGAGTTGTAAATAAAAGAAATGTAATAATATTTGTAATAGTTGGCTCTAATAATGCAGTGATTCTGTTTTGAGAGACTGGAAAAAAATGGACTTAGTTTGTAGATTTTTGTA
This sequence comes from Nicator chloris, assembly GCA_013400495.1. Lineage (NCBI taxonomy): Eukaryota > Metazoa > Chordata > Aves > Passeriformes > Pycnonotidae > Nicator > Nicator chloris. The sequence continues at coordinate 307,951 of WAAE01017531.1, read as the reverse complement.
GTTGAGAGAAAGAGGGTGATACATTTTGAATTATGGAAATCTCTTCTAATACTAAAGTAACTGCTATATGAAAAGAAATGCATCCACAAATCTCTGAATTCTCAGTTTCTGGTATTCCAGGTCTCTATAGGTATTGAGTAAACCCAATACACTTGTTTACAATGTAGTTATTTGCATTTTAATATCTCATTCCTCTGGTCAGAACAATAAGTTTGCACAGGTGTAATGTTTTAACCTGTTATATAAGCAAGTTGAAGTATTTTAAGAAGAGAATATGCTTTTAAAACCATTTCTGTGAGATTATTTTTCATTGTATAAATATTTCAGTTTTATATAGTAACACTACAGATGTTAAAAGATGTTTCAGGAAATTCTGAATTCTACTTGCCCCTTCTCTTTTTAACATTGTTTGCTGCAGGATTTGAACAAGCGCTTGTCGCTGCCTGCTGACATCAGGATACCCGATGGCTACCTGGAGAAGCTGCAGATTAACAGCCCGCCCTTTGACCAGCCGATGAGTCGGCGTTCTCGTCGAGCATCCCTCGTAAGTGCAATTCACTGCCTTTCTAACCCACCTCTCAGGTCTTCAGAATCCATTTAACACACAGGCCTGTATTCCAGAGGTGTATTTCAGTTTCATTTCCACTTGGACATTTTGTTCCTGAACATCAGCATGTGTACTTGTCAAAATCCAATGAAGAACTTCACACTTGGTTTCATTTTCCTTCTGCTAACTTGGTGCTGTGGTATTTCTCAGTGAACGTCTTGACCTATTGAAGTCAGTGGCTAAACTCAACCCCCGAAGTACATACTTAAATCCTTCTGCTTTTTACAGCAGGGATGATCTGTTCAAGCAAATAGGCCACACAGTCTTAGGTCAAGGCTGGGTCCCCTCGTGATTTAGTAGGAAGGCCCTAAAGCAGCATAATATGAAGGCAGGTCCTCCTCACTGCTTCTTTTGTATTTGGTAACAATTCTTTCTCAAAATTGCTGTGGAGACAATAGTGGGTGTTTTGTAGGGTGTTTGTTTGTTTGTTTGTTTTTTAAAGCACATGTGATTTCCTAAAAGAATGAAGGAATAAATTCCCATATACCTTTTTGGATTATTGGGTTACTTTAAAAACTAAGGCTTTTCCTTAGAGATGGCAGAATGAGGATTCCTATAATGTAATTAGAGTATAAGTGCTAGAAAACTTGAATGTTTGTACATACAAATTATGTACATCCCTGGAATAATACAAAACAAACATTATTGTCTTATTTTTTTAAAAATTGCAATGTTTCAATCATAGTTTCATCTGTCAGTGTTCTTTAGTTCTGAGGTCTCAAAGAATTGCCAGACTGTTACTGACATCCTGAGTAAATTCCTTGCTGAGAAATTTGTCACAGAGAAAAACTGAATAGGTTTATCAAGTGCACATTGTTCTTTTCTTGATTTAATTACTTATTTACTAAAAATAAATATGAAAGTACATATAGTGAAGTAGGTTTATTAACTGTAAAATATCTTTATTTTATTCATTATGAATAAGGTCTATAACAAAGCAGCGTTTGAGTATTTTTACCCTGAAAGAAAAGAATTAGTGTGCTGGACTAATAAAGCTCTGATCTGCATCCCACCTATTGCAAAAACAATATTTAAAAAGAATATTTGAAGCTCTGGAAATAATGATAATGCGTCAGGCTTAAATACTTGTGCCAGAATTTCGTAGCTCATTCACCACTTAGTTGCTGCTGTAGCATGGAACTGAGGAACCGACTTGCACAAACCCCTGTTCAGGTGCTGGCAAAATACCTTTTCAGTAGAATCTTGCCAGTGGAGTTGAGTATTTGGGGGCTGGGGGAATTTTTCCAGTAAATCTGAATTCCCTTGCTCATTTAACGGTGGCCCCTGAGAGCTGTTGAAGTTCTCTCCTCTTTACCTCTGAGAAGACTGACAGAAAAACAGTGCCCTCTAATGAATGTGGTGTGTGCCTGGAATCAGCTTCCCCACAAGGTTGTTTTGTTTCGCCTTTTAAAATGCTTTCCTTTTTAAAGGGCTTTAAAGTCCAAAATGAAACCTGCTAGCACTGCTGTGGTATGCAGGCATGCATTTGCTATGATTTCAAACTAAGCTTTCAAAAAAAGAAACCCGAGGACTCATTGTTCTTAAATTGTTATTGAAAGCCTCCTAGCAGACTTTTACATATAATAGATGAGTATTGTGCTCTGCTTCAAAGGCATGTCTCTTTTCAAGACTTAATAGGAATCAAAGGGAAGAGGCTATAAAAAGTACCAGGTGAGGACTTGCTATACTTTAGGTTTGGTGTTTTTCTTTGAAATACAAGAAAAAAATTAGTTTTTAAATTAGTTGCATTTTTGTATACGTGTGCAGTATTGTGTGCACAGTCACTAGAAGTAAAAGACCATAAATACTGTGCATCAGTGTTTCTGTGTAAGGCAAGATAGATGTATACTTCAGAAAAAGATCAAACAGTTCAAAAATTATTTTGAACTAAAAATGAAACTTATCTTAGTTTGAGGAGTTTAAAGCTTATTTTTTCTTAGGAGTGAGAAGGACCCAAGATGTGATAAAAAATTTAAACACATTGTAAAGCAGGTCTTGAAGAATACCTTTCTTCTGTATGTAGGAAATATTGTATGATTTTATTGTATTAAACAGATAGTAAGTTTATGAGTCTTAATGAAAAACAGTGAGGTTTCTTACAAATCAGGCTTTTAAATTCCAGACTGTCTGGTGATAGCAAGACCAATGGCTATGAATTCTTCTTTAGTTTCTCCAATCAACTAAGCAGCCTGTCTTTTTAATTGTAATACCATCTAATACTCACTGCAAGATATGTTTGTTTAACTAGGTCAAAATGCTCTTTGGAAACCTAATATTTATTTTGCTAACATTGCACCTATATCAGTGGTATGTTTAAAATCTCACTGGAGCTACAAGGGTAGCAAATATCAGCTTTGCTTGTATTTTGAGATAAAGTTTTTCGACAAGCTCCTAAATGTGTGTGATGCTGAAGTCTTATACAGCTAAAACATTTCAGTTCTAACACTAGTTTAGTAGAGCAGAATTGCTCTTAGTATTACATTAGTGTAATTATACAGCCTTTTTTTTTCCTAGATATGTCAAATATGTTTGCAGACAAGATCTTACCCTTAGTTCAGATGTACTTTCATACGTGTGTTCTGAAAACTAAGTATAAATCAAACTTTTCTTCCCTTCATATTATAATGTTGTCAACTCTTAATACAGTCAAGAGTATTTATGTTACCTTGTGTTACCATGAAGTAGTAGAAAACTTAAATATCCATCAGATTTTAGGAGCAAATCAGCACATGACATGTGAATCTAGGTGCTGAAGACAGCTTAGGGTCAAAGGATTGTTCCTTGGAAAGAAAAACCCAGTGAAGAGCTATGTTTGGAAGCGAAAGGAGGGGGTGATGCTGGGGAGAAAACCTGCCTCTTTTGTTGCAATGTGTGTTCAGTTGTCAGTAAAGCATAACCCCATGAAGCCTATAAATTTGGGGGGTTGATAGGGTAACAAGCTATATGCGTTTTGTAAATTGCTTCAAGAATTTGCATACTTACGTGTTTACTTTCAGCATTATTTACACTGCAGGAACAATAGGAAGCTTTGGTATAATTCGCAGTGGTTTTGGGAGAAAATAATTGTTAGAGCTAACCATGTTATATGAGAATAGCAGTGGATTTGAACAGGAAAAAAGTAATGATCTTACACTGTTCAGAAGTAAATGTGTTACGTAGGCAGGCACACCCTTCTGGCTTGCATTGAAGAGCTAAGTTGGTGACAAAAAAAGAGAAAGTGAATAAACAGATCCAAGTAAAATACACCAAGATTTGGAGTTAAGAGGTATGAAATGTGAACTGCTGAGACAAAGCTGAAGCTTGCTGAGGAATGATGCTTAGGGATTTTCTTGCTGAAGTTTTAGTCCAAAAGGCATTGAGAAGTCAGAATGGAAGAGGAAGTTTGGAGCCAAGATCTTGAACATAGCAAACAAATAAGGTTACTTTGAAAAAAGCAGCAGCATATGTTTATGCTGAGCTAGAGAAAGGATGGAGTAGTTTGAGATGACTTCTATAGTTTAAGCTATAACAACCTCAGTAGTAGTAATCAGATCAGAAGAGTGGAGAAGACCTAAGTAGGAGGCAGGTTAAAGTGAGGTTTTGGTCTAAGTGTAACTCAGCTCACAATCCCTCCAGGATACACAGTAGACTGGCCAACAGGCTGAGCACTGGGCTTGGATGCTGGGATGCATTTATATCAAAATGTGCTAATTTGTTTTTAAAATACTGGCATTGTACAGTCTTAGTCAAGTATTGTCAGGTAATTTTCTAAAATGAAGTTTAGCTTGTTCGTTAAATGATGTACAAATGAAGTGTTTGGTTTTAGTGATCAATTTGCCATTTCTTTTCACTGCAGTCAGAAATTGGATTTGGGAAAATGGAAACCTATATCAAGTTAGAAAAACTTGGAGAGGTACGTATAGCTTTCTTTTGGAATGATGACAATGTCCTATGTAAAATTTTGTGTAAGGGTAACTAAAATTTTCCATATCCCTCAAAATACCTGTTGAATTTACTTTTTCAGTAAACCAAATATATTCAACATATATAACAATGTCACAACCACACAAATGTTTATGCATATATAATAAGCAAAAGAAAAAAAAAAGTAGGAAAACTGTCATAGAGCTGGGGAAGAGCAAGACTCCATTAGCAAATACGCTGTGACCTTCTTCTGTTATGCTGGCTTTTTTTTCAGATAGACAAAATCATTCTGTTGATGGTAACACTACGGTTTCGATGATAACACTAAGTCTGGTGTCCTCTTGCCATGACTTAGGTGTTGGAACACTCATGATGGATTAGAGACCAGTGCTTGCAAGGTGCAGGCAATAGCTGTGCACGGTCTGTTAAAGAAGCCTGCACACCTGAGCTGGGCAACCAGGCAGGTGCTGCCAAATGAAGTACGTAACACTTGGAGAGGGCAGCAGCTTTGCCCCTCCAGTCAGCCTCTGGCTTCCAGAGAAACAGTGGAATTCAGGAGGGGCCAAGTGTCATTCTTGTCCAGTTTGACTAAGGTTGACCAACAGGATCAAAAATGGACAAGGAGCACTGAAATGGGATGCAGTCAACATTGCAGAAGGAAGCAGGGCTGGTCAGCATCTCTGCTGTGAATATTGAAGTCAGTCCTCCATTTAAAACATTTAATTTCCTGTTATCAAATCTAAGCCTGCCTGATCCAACTTGAAGCCTATTCCTGTTGTCCTATCACTTGTTACCTGGGAGAGGAGGTTGATGCTCTCTTGGCTACAACCTCCTTTCAGGCATTTGTAGAGAGCAGTAAGATCCCCCTGAACTTCCTTTTGCTCAGGTTAAACGCCCCCAGCTCCCTCAGCTTCTCCTCATAGGACTTGTGCTCCAGACCCTTTACCAGCTCCATTACCCTTCCCTGGGCACTCCAGCACCTCAGTGTCCTTCTTGCAGTGAGGGGCCCAGAACTGGGCACAGGATTCGTTCAAGGTGTCGCCTCACAAGTGCTGAGTACAGAGGCAAAATCACTTCCCAGACTTTGCTGGCCACACTGTTGCTGACACAGGCCAGGATGCTGTTGGCCTTATTGGCCACTGGAGCACACACCAGCTTGTGTTCAGCTGCTGTCAGCCAGCACCCCCTGGTCCTTTTCCTCGGATCATCTTCCCAGTCAGTCTTCCCCAAGCCCATAGCACTGCATGGGGTTGTTGTGACTCAACTGCTCGGTCTTGTTGAACCTCATAAAATTGTCCTCAGCCCGTGGATCCAGCCTGTCCAGATCCCTCTGCAGAGTCTTACAGTACTGTAGTGATCTAGGGCAGCTTCTGTACCTTTGTTGCTTTTTCGTGGCATTTGCAGGGATTAGTTTTGTCAGAATATTTTGTCTTAATTTAATATGCCTCTAGAGTTTTCTGTCTCTTGCTGTCTAAAAATATATCATGAAGACAAGAAGCTATCCAAAGGAGTTGTCTGCAGGCTTTGGAAGCATAACTGCAGCATAGTGTAGAGATACCCGAGCTAGGTATCCATGGTCAGAGAGAGACTTTCAGGAGTGTAAATGATCCCAGCAGTGAACTTAATGCTACCTGATCTGACTTCTTTGGTAGCTCTGTGGTATTTAGGTTTCCATGTAATTTTCAGAGCTGTTAGGCATATACATCCCTTGGGGCTTCTGTGAGTTCAGTCCTGTGCTTAAAAAATATGTCTGTACTTTTACATGTGTCAAAAGAATATAATGTAAAAACTATTCATATCCAAAATGAAACCTATTAGATCTTCAGACAGAAGTTAATATTCTCTTATTTAACTAATGTTTTGATAAAAGAACAACTTGTAAAAATGCCCTTCTTTTTCCATTTTATAGGGAACTTATGCCACAGTTTATAAGGGGAGAAGTAAATTGACAGAAAACCTGGTAGCTCTGAAAGAAATCCGCCTGGAACATGAAGAGGGAGCACCATGCACAGCCATAAGAGAAGGTGGTAACTTTTTTTTTAGTTCTTAGAATTTCAGATACTTCTGGATTTCTTTTTGACCAAAGCACCATCAGTACTTGGAAATCCATAGGCTACGTGGGACATTAGTGAAATTGCTATTAGTATTGATGAGGAAAATAATAGTCCAGACATATTCAGAGTTTTGTTTCTAATTTATTTACTTTATGGGGGGTGATTGTGATCTCCAATGCAGTATTACAAGTGGATGATTAAATACTGAATTAGACTGCTGTTAGTGAATAACTTTCAGGGACTTAAAATACATTTTACAGAATTACTTCTGTCTGAAATGCATAGTTTAGGAAATACAAGCTTGTTACTCAAGTGTATGTTTGGTGTTTTGATTAAATACCTTTCTTATTAAGTCCATCTACATGAGTTTTATGTTCCTAAAAACATCTTTTTAATTAAAAAACACAGATAGATAGCTTATATGGATGATCTTAAATAGAAATTGCATTTACTCCTCATATGTTTTGCACTTACTTATTTTGTTCTTCCTGTTCTCTCTTGCAGTGTCATTATTAAAAGATTTGAAACATGCAAATATCGTTACATTACATGATATTGTGCACACAGACAAGTCTTTGACTCTTGTTTTTGAATACCTGGTAAGGGCTTAAACAATCAGTGGGCCTTATATTTGATTTATTTCTGAGAAGCAGAAACATGACAAAATTCTGTACTCTTTTTCAAAATACTGGAACAATTTGAGTTTTCTCCTGCATTTGCAGTCATTCAGATAAAAATGAGAACAGTGTATTCAGTTCTTAAATTGCTGTAAATTAGTAAATACTGTTGTGGTAATTTCAGAGTTTCATTAATAGCAGGTAGTGGTTGTCTGCCTGATCAAACTGTCTGCTTGTCCAAAATCATTACCTGTATAAAATGGCAATCACACTGTTGCTCCAATGATATTTTTCTGTTCTCACATAGCTGACTTTCAGTGTAATTGAAGAATATGCCAATTCTATAAAATATTGTGCCTCACATAGATGAAGGAGAAGGCAATGGCAAATAATGTTGCCTGATACAGTGCAGCTTTCTGGAGAAAGGGAATTTCTGTCCTCTGGAAAACCAGGGGTATTTGTGTCTAGGCTTTTGGGGCTTTTATAATTTAATATCTTCTGCAGAAATCTCACTTTTTGATGAATCATTTCAGTTCTGACAATAAGTAGTATTCATGTAATTTGTTGTGCACAATTTTACTGAACCATGATGATGGTGTTTTGATAGGACAAGGACCTGAAGCAGTACATGGATGACTGTGGTAACATCATGAGTATGCACAATGTAAAGGTGAGTGTTTTTAGTGACAGTGGCCACCTTCCAGCTTTGTCCTAAGAATTTCAGATAACTTCATAATCAGGAGCTATATGGTTTAGTCTCTTTAAAAATAAAATAAAGCAACTTAACTTCCTTTTTGGCCTGACTTAGCTACGTTTGACATCAGATGGTGTCTTTAAGTGTTTAAAACACTGAAAAGAGGAGATTATATCATTTCATGTGTTTTCATTCTCTTGAAGCTACATATCTAAAATTTAAAAATTCCTAAAAAATAGTACATTCATAACTCTTTTGGCTTCTTGTCCTTCCATTACTTTATACTTGTTTACTAAGTCTGTAGTTTGATGGATGCTGAGGAAAATGTAGCCTCAGTCATGGATGTGTTTTTGAGTGCCACTGCCTATCACACAAATAAGAAATCAAAAAATATGTAAGAATGAGTGATTGTCATCTTTCCATTAGTAAGAAAATGGAAATAAAATTTTCCTTAGGGCTTAATTTGCTTTTTCTTTTAGCTATGGTTGTGGCCAGGTCAAGTGACTGAGTTTCCAATCTGGCCTGCTGAAACTAAGTCAGGGTCAGGTGTTACTTGTCTTGTAGAAGGCAGGCTTTTATTTGGAAAACTGACATAACTCCTAGTGTTCTTTAATACTTAGGGTTTTAGAAACAAACTTCCAAACAGACTACAGTACTGTCATAAAATGAGAGAAGTGATTGGGCACTCAGGCTAGACATGGATTACTGTTTGGTGAGCTTTCCCTTTCATTCTGTTGTCACATTACTGTAAGTATGTCCAGGGAAAGACATCTACGCATAACCTACACTGTTACTTCTTCTGAGAGTCTGCAAAGGGAAATTCTTCTATTTGTTTCTACTTCAGAGAGTCATCCAAAAATCATAATTACGCTTGTGTGTTTAATTATCTGCAAGTTAATAAGCCATGTGCTTTAAGCTTAAAAAAGTAAGGGAAAGCTAAAAGTGGGAACCTGACTCTTACAATAAAAATGCAGTTAGTGAACAGACCAGAATCTGCTTGTGGTAATCTGAGCTAAGCAGAGGAATTGTTTTTCCTTGTTTGCCCATGTTTTAAGCTGTGCTCAAAGAGCAAATTTACATGGTCAGTACCTTTGGCACTGGGAAACCAGAACAGCTGCTTAGCTGCCATAGCTGTAGGTGCTTACCTTAGAGTAACTGTGAGGGTTTGAGTCATCATTAACATTTGGGAGACCTCCCTGGCATCACTTCCTCACATTCCTCAGCTCATTTTAGGTTTTTGTGTTTAGACAAAATGAAGATATGTGTGATCTCTGCCAGTTATTAGTGTTTTAACCAAAATTTTGAGCTAATACATGGCATCCTGTGCATTTCCAAAAGGATCCCTGCCAACTGTGGTGAAGCTTCACAATTTCTCTAATCTGCTTTGCATTCTTGACTAATCCTTGCAGTCTCAGTGTACATTAGGGAGGGCCATTGACTTCTGTTGAAGTCCTGGTAATAAAGCTTGGTAGTGACTACCCCTGCAACAGTATGGACCTGAGTAGATGGAACAAAACTTGTTGCTTCTCATTCTGATCTTCAGAAAGGAAAGCAAAGAGAAAGAAATCAATCCCAAGTCCTGTTTTTCTGGCACAGATGAACCCCATGTCAGCACACTGAGAACAGATGGATGTAACTACACCTGCTGTGTATTTTTCCAGTTTATGAAAAAGAATTTGGTGGTGTCACTTGGTGCAAAAATAAACTGATGTATTAGAATGGAGTCATATAAAAACATTCACAGAATCACAGGCTCAATAGGTTGGAAGAGACTTTCAAGATCATCAAGTCCAACCCAGCCCTAACACCTCAATTAAACCATGACACCAAGTGCCACATCCATTCTTTTCTTAAACACATCCAGGGATGGTGACTCCACCACCTCCCCAGGCAGATCATTCCAGTACTTTATCACCCTTTCTGTAAAAAACTTTTTCCTAATATCCAACCTATATTTCTCCTGGCACAGCTTGAGACTGTGTCCTCTTGTTCTGTCATTCTAGTGTTTTTCCTCAGAGGTCCTGTTACATGATGAATTTGTCACATTGCTTTCTGTAATGCTTTGTAATTTTTCGTTGTACATTTGATTATCTATACTGACTGAGTACTGCTGTGTGGTAAATGGCAGCAATGGGTACCCAAAAGTCCCACGTTTGAGATCAGACCCTTTATACATGCAGAAACTGCAAAGTATTAGTTCTTAATGCAATGATACATTAAACTTGCTTGGCTGCCCACTGCTAAACCTTTCTTTGCCCCATACTACTTTTATATCTATATATGTGCAGCATTGATATACATGACTGAAGTTGTTCGCTTGGCTTGCTATTCCAAAGGATTAAAATAAACCTGTGTGTTTCAAGGTGAGGGGATGAACGTAAATACCAGAGGCAGTTGGGCTGCTTTAATAATCCTCCTTTACCCATTTCTCCATCTTCCCTAAGGTTGTGAATCTATGTGTGTTTTTCCAGTAGCATGCCAAGCTGTTCTTTACGTAGTTCAGCACAGTTGGATAGAAGCACTGCTGAGCTGCATTTCCAGAAGGGACTCTGTGGCAGAAGGGAACTTGAGTATATAGTCAGAGACAGTTATCTTTAAAGACATTAGTGTGGGGAAGAGCAGTGGTAAATGCTTACTTTAAAAATAAACAGCCCCATGTTTCTCTTCAGTTAAACAGAACAAATGGCTCTTTAAGTCTTTGTTGTAAAGTATGGTGTTAAAGCAGTGCATTAGCGTAAAAGGGTTTTAAATCTTTGAACAATAATGATGATGTCCAGAGTTTGCTCACAAGGAGAGTAACTCAGGTTTTAGAGAAGTAATTTTGTCCTGCTTATAGTACTTAACTCTTCAGTGCCCAATTAGTCATGCAATCTGTAGATTAGCATTTTTTGTCTAATTTATATAAGTGTTCTCTTTTGTAGCTATTTTTATATCAGATTCTTCGTGGTTTGGCGTACTGTCATAGGAGAAAGGTGTTACATCGAGATTTGAAGCCACAAAATCTACTAATTAATGAGAAAGGGGAACTGAAGCTTGCAGACTTTGGTATGGCTTGAAATTACTCAGTAACAAATACATTTTTTTTTCTCTCAGCAAAGGAAAATCATTTTTCCTTAAAAGGAGAAATGAGTACATTGGGTCTGTATTTGGGTGTTCTCAAATGGAAAATGAAAGTCAGCCTTTTACAGGGTATAGTAATCAGTGTAATATCTCTATGTAATATCTCTATATCACTCCACTTGAAAGTAGTCTTACAGCTTCCTGTGAAATTGATACTTAGTCAAATCCTTAAGGTGGAGCTCAGGTTGCTTCTCCTAATACTCCCCAGTCACTCTGAAGCAGCAGAGGAAGGGTTTGTTCATGTGCTAAATTGTCAGGTGTTGCACTAATCCCACATTCCTTGGGATTTACAGTCGAGTGAGGCATCCACATTTTCCTGTTGCCTTCTGTGCCTGGAAGATCCTTTAAAAGTTGTGCTCTGTGCCTCTGATTTTACCCCTTCTATGTGAACGAAAGTTGCTCAGAAGATTGCATCTAACATTGTATACCTGAATTTTATTGAAGATATTCCTGACAAATTGACAATGTTAGGATGGAAAACCCCTGCTGATCTAACACTGGTTTGGTCTGTTTCCACCATTTAGATAATTGTTTGTTGCCTTCTGCAATGTGATTTTCCAGAAACAGTGCAGAAGGTTTTTGCAGCAGGGAGGTGTTGTATCAATCTAATGCTATACTGATTCAGTGAAATTTACAGGGTTAATCCAGGTTTTGATCTGTTTACCTTTCTTCTGTGCTTAAAAATGGTGACCATGAGACTGCCATAAATACTAAAAGGCAATAGAAATCTCTTTATTAGGGCCTTAAATAACATTAAGAGATGGTATTTGGGAGGTATAATAAGGTCCTAAAAGTAGTTTGTCAATTTCATGCAAAAAGGATTTCAGCAAGCTGTACATGACTCTTCATTTCCCTTTTTATCAAGGACTGGCAAGAGCAAAGTCTGTTCCTACAAAGACTTATTCTAATGAAGTTGTCACATTATGGTACAGACCACCTGATGTTCTCCTTGGATCTTCAGAGTATTCAACTCAAATTGACATGTGGTTTGTATAGCTTTGTCTAATTCAAATTTTTGTTCTGAGTCAAGTTGAAAAAATGCCAACTTTGCTGTTAAATAGTAACATTCAAATAGTCAACCTTTGAATTTTTGTAGGTTACAACTGAGTTAGATTTTTTGGGAAAGGATTGGTAGCCTGGGAAGATGCTATTATTCCTCTCTGAAAATGCAGAGTACTTTTTTATTGCACCAGAGTAAGCAAGCATTAGGCCCACAGTATTAGGGGAAAAAAACAAGCCACCTTCTCCTAATGATAGGGCTATGTGGTATTTTACCATGAACTTTAATAAAATTGAGTACCTCAACATCTGAAGGAAGAGGATATAATATAGCTATGACGCAGGTTTTGTTTAGTCTTTGACAGGTCTTCTGTTGCTACACATCTTTCTGAATATTTTAATAGTAGTGTGTGGCCAACAACCAAGAATTTGTTTTAATTGAAGAGGAATCCCAGAAGTCTTTGCAAGCTGAAATTAGAGGATTATACCTGCTTTATCTTTTTCTCTGTCTTCATAAAGGGGTGTCGGATGCATATTTTTTGAAATGGCGTCAGGAAGGCCTCTGTTTCCTGGTTCGACTGTTGAAGATGAACTGCACTTAATTTTCAGACTTCTTGGTAAATGGATACTTTTAGTAATGTTAATGTTAACACACCACATTTGTATGAGAACTGTGGATCTTTATCTTGGAACAGTATTATATATTGCCTTGTAATCAAGGTTATGAAAACTGATTCGGCTGACTGTACAGCTGAGTTTGCACAACATAGGCATATTGAATGATTGTTTCTCTTCCCCCTTTAAATTACAGGATTAAATGCTTTTATACGTCAAAGTTGTTTGTTTACATTTTTTTTAAAGTTGAATTTGTTACTGCTTCTAAATGCAGGAACTCCGTGTCAAGAAACATGGCCAGGCATTTCTTCCAGTGATGAATTTAGAAACTACAACTTTCCCAAGTATAAACCACAACCTCTCATCAACCACGCACCAAGGTACTTTGTGTTTTATTAATAGAAAATACACATCCCGTGGTTTTGCATATTCCTAAGTGGGAATGCATTTCCAAGTACAATCTCTCACTGAATGGTGTAAAACTATTGATCAATTGTGTTACTGTGGGCAGGTGATAATGCAAAGCAGAACCTGGTACTATGTGATTACTTCCTCTAATATCATTCTAGGTACCACAGCTCCTTAATGACCTGTGGAACAATAAACTCCAATTAACAATGTCTTCATGGTAGGAGAATTCAGACAGCATTTCCTAAAGAACACAAATTCTCTTCTGGTTCTATACTAGACCCAGGCCATTTGTTAAAACAGCCAGGTTTCCTGGAGCAGTTTCTTCTAATCATTTGAAAACCATAATGAGGAAGATGGAGGGTCTGTGCAGTTATTATAAATAAAATTAATAACAAAGACATTTGTTGTCTACCTTCAAGAAGATCTAACATTGTATCCCTCTAGTAAATAAGCAGTATTAAGCTTAAAAGAAATAATTTAAAAGATTCAAATAAATGATCCAGGTCAACCTAGTAAATGACAATCCAAACTAAGGATTTGTGTGTCCCCAGTGTTTTCCAGATAGTCTTGTTCTGAGATATTAGGACTCATATGTATTCACATTAACATGAGTAAGTGTTGTTCAGGTGAAAGCATTTCCATTGTTTAGATATAGTTTTCAGGTTTGATATCATGTAATTAAGTCAGTTCCACTGCAGTTTTACTTTCATAAATACAATTCAGTAACGGTTTCAATTTTTTTTTTTTTTTTATTTTTTAGGCTAGACACGGAAGGAATTGAATTGATAGCGAAGTTCCTTCAAGTAAGATGTGTTTTGTGGCCTTACTTTATAAAAGCCCAAGTTTTGAGTTTTAATATATTATGTACAAAATGTATTAGAAGACAAAGTATTTAGTTCTGTCTCAAAGTGGAATGTGTAGCTGAGTCTGTGGTGGATGACAGGTGTGAGAAGAAGCCACTGTAGTGTGAGAATTAAAAAACTGATGCTTGCTTTTTTTTCCCCCATAGAACTGGTTTCTTCTCTTACTGCCTTTTGTAAAAATGCAATTATTTTATGTTAGCCCTGAAAAACTAAATCCCTTGTGAAATACGATATTAAACCAGAACTTTTAAATACAAATGCTAAATTTCTTTAATGATAAACTGAGTTTAGTACCAGAGAAGGAGCTACTCATGTGTAATATCACTCCTTGATGTTGTAACTGTATTCAAAAGCTGAAGTGGTATGTAGGTTTAATCTTTGAATCTGTATTAAAAATGAGCTGCAGCAAGATGGAAAGCCAACTCCTGCATCTTTGAGTAGATGCAGCACTGTAATTTATTCGTGTGCCGCTTTTTAAACATCTGCATCCTTGCCTAGAATTGCACAGATGTCAAGCTGGAGGTACCTAATCATTGTACCATCTACAAATAAAGATTAGGTGTAGTTTTGACCTGCATCCATTTGCAGAAGTTATTTTTACTATTTTAGCAATCTTGTTACATGTTGGCAGTATTGATTTTGATAAAACATCAGATAGTCATGTGTGAAATGAAAGTAATGAAAAAAATTTGTCCTAGTGAATGATGGGAAATGTTGAGCAAATAGAACTCTTTCTCCCTTTGATGAAATCACTTGATGCAAAGAGATTTTTAATGGAAACCAACACACTTGTATGCTTTTATATTAATAGTATGAATCAAAGAAGAGAATTTCAGCAGAAGAGGCGATGAAACATGCATACTTCAGAAGTCTTGGAACAAGAATACACACTCTGCCTGAAAGTAAGAGGAGCAGTAAAGTAGCAGAGTATTGTTAAGATAGTGCATTAAAGCTAAGTACATTGTGTAAGGAAAAACTCGTATTCAAAAAGTCTGATATCTAGTGGCTTAAATATTTGTGAATTGGAAAGATTTTTTCAATCTAACCTATATAATTAAGAATATAATTTTGGTCAATAAAACATAGTTTTACATATGTATAAACAAAACATTAGTATATGAATTAATTTCTTTGTTACATTCCAGGTGTTTCAATATTCAGTCTAAAAGAGATTCAATTGCAAAAAGACCCTGGCTTTCGAAATTCCACTTACCCAGAGACCGGTACGGAAAACTTTATATTTTCTCATGCTTGCTAAAAGAGTGCTGTGCCAGAGGAAAATGCTTTCTTGAATTGGTTTGTGTGAATATACTGAAAAAAAAAGTCCAGAATGATTTACCGAGATTCCTGTAGAGACATACAAGCTAAGTGCACAGAAAGATGGGATTTTTACTAGGGATGGGCAGGGACTGTGAAGGTGAGAACATTTTGGAGTTTCAAACCAGCACTGCATGGGGAATGAGTGGTGGCCAAGTGAAATACAGTGAGTGCAGTTAAAAGAAAGATGCTGATGCTGATTGAAGCACAAGGGCTGTCGCCTTGAAGCAGGACGAAGATCTGGATAATAACTTCATACTCTGTGGTGCAAATGCTTCGGTTTCTTACCATGGTCCGTGTTGTGTTGCAGGACATGGGAAGAACAGAAGGCAGAGCATGCTTTTCTAAAGGGGGCAGTGCAGAGTCGAGCCCAAGCCTATCCTGTTGATCAAGGACTCGGATCCGAAGGCAGTGCTTTCTGTTGGTGGACTTGGAATCGCAGTTTGTCTACACTGTCCTCTTAACAGTGGAGTCTTTTTATTTCCAACCTGCAAATTATGTTTTTATATTTGTTGTCACAGTGTGACAATTTTTTGTACAGTTGGTTTTAAGGTCTCCTCTGCCACTAGAGCCAGTAGGTTACAGCTGTTGATGTAACTGTAGCTGCAATTTTTGTGCAGGACTGAGAAACACAGTGCATTATTTATTGCGGAATCATTGCTGCTAAATAACTACTGTCTGTATAGTTAACACAACAGTTCCATGCCTGAAGAAGTTGCAATGGCTTTATAATATGTGAATGCATCTGTTTCTCTTGATAAAATGTTCTACTGCTGCGGGGTTTTTTTGTATTTCTTAAACTGCAGTGTTTCCTGGAATGTAAACATAGCTTTGCTTGGCTATAGGTGAGCCATCTTTAATGCTCTAAGTTCTTGGCACTTAATTCCTTATTTAACATTGGAAGTATGTGTTGAAATAGTTGAAAAATTATAATGCATATTATGTTTTTGAAAAGCACATGGTGTGAAGGTTGATTCAAACAAGTGAAAAGTAACTTTGATTTGCTCTCAGATCCTATGTTAGTTATTGATAAATTAGAGCATGGAGGCTGGATGTTTTGTCAGGCTTACTCCAGCATAACATATTTGCACATTGTTGTGCATATGGGGCCTGCAGAAACAATAACTTTTTTACCTTGTTTTTAACTTAGAAATACAAGTAGTAAAAAGACAATTCATGTATGTTGGACCCTGGCTTTTCATTACAGAGGAACAGGACAACTAATTACACAAACATGGGAATAATGTCACACTTTTCCCACCTTGTTGCTCTCCCATTTGTGCATTATTCACTTGAAATCAACTGGAAAGATGCAAGTTTGTACTTGAGAAGAACTCACAATGCTACAGAGCTTTTACAGTGGGAACTTAGAGAGTTTTTCAGATCTTAGATGTTACCTGTTTTCCAGAGATAGTAAACATATTACTACTATGCTTATGCATCTCAGTGAGTATCATAAGTACACCCTTGGTGATGGTTACAGTATTTTTAAGCATTTGTGTTCACCTTTATGAACCTATTTGTTTAGTGCTTCTTAAAGAGACTGTAAATCTTTATTGGTATATTTTGAAATGGTCATGTAAATCTTTGGCTGGTATATCATGAAAATAGTCATAGGTAACTTAATTTTTCCTGACATTCACTGTAAAACGTTCAGGGGTCCTACCATTTCTGTTCAGGAAATCTTGTAGTTTATTGTTATTTAACAGTATTAAGTGAACTTTTGTATATTTCATTTTAACTTTATTTGTGAATAGTGATTGTGGCATGTTTGGGGGTGTTTTATTAATATTTCATTGATACTAGTAAATTTGAATTGGGATTTTTTTTTTCTTAATTTTATTTTCTGGAAGAGAGAAATTCATGTGTAACGGTGACTATTGGACCACTACTGCTTTTCAGCATTTGTAAACCGGTTTTACGTTAAATCTTGTAGACCTAACAAACTGCTGTTATTTCTAACTGACCGACCTGTATTAATATTGTACTTTTGAAAGTATAAATATTACGTGGAATTCTTTGGTTTTGTTTTGAAATTTATAATAACAAAAGCCCTGTGTTGTTCAAAATACAGACTAAGTGAACTTGCGGTTCTTGGGGCATTGTTGGCAGCCTTTAGCGAGGTCCGTGTGTTGTGGGAGCCCCCAGGGTCACCTTTGGCTGCTCCTTTAGTTCATTCAGTGCAGAAGCAGTGGCAGTGGCAGTGACGTGGCTCATCCGTGGCTGGGGCTGCTCAGGGCTTTGTCAGTAGCGTGGTCCCGTGCCACTGCTGGTGAGCCAGCCCTGCGTGTCACACGGCCTGGGAGCGTAACGTGAGGCTCGGACAGGCACGGGGCTCCCCTGATCCCAGTGCCAGCGCTACGGGTGTGGCACAGGCACAGTTGGCTCTGATGAAAAACCTTGTCCTGAAATAGTTGTTATATATATTTTTATAGTTGCTATGGATCTGATCTAGATTTTATACCGATGGGCTTTGTAGGAAATACATTGTAGACGTGACAGTGTTGAAGAAAGAAGTGTCAGAAAAACATCTTTTTTTACAGAAGTAGGGAAGATAGACTAAATGTTCACTGTGGATAAATGTGGGGACTAGCATTTCTAGAGCAGTAACACTTACAGGTTATAAAAGAACAAGTAATAATGTGACACTAGTGAGTAAAGGACTTCAAGGTTTACCTGGTAAAATGAAGTGCATTAATAAACTTAGAAAGGGATCAGCCGCAGCTAACAAAAGGATGTTCCATTTTAAGTAGGAATCCAGCTTTTTTGTTACAAATGAAAAGATCTTCCGTAAAATTAAAGCAGTCTGTTTATAAAGAAAATTTTTCTAAGGACCTACAAGTGAATCTGTGTTCTTATTTAGGTGGTAGCTTTAAAAAACATATTTAAGAAACTTGGCATCTGTTGTCAAGCCAGTTTGGGGCTTTTTAAAATTCTGTTATTGAAATTCCTGCATCAGCAGAGTCAGTTCTGTGACACTTGCCTGTTTGGGGCAGTAGTCAGCAAGTCTGAAGTTGCTGGGCATCTCTGACATTCTTTCCATGGAATTCTGTGCTGTGAGTCCTGTCTGGCAGAGTCAGGTACTACAGACTTGTTTTCACTGTCCCCAAGAACTGTAGGAGTGTTGACCTTTTTGGGAGAAGACCTAAAGTGTGTCAAAAACAAGGCAGAGAGTCACTAAAAATGGATGACTTTCAGTATTTGGTGTGACCACCTTTGCTTGATGATGAGTAATCAGTTACTGAGAAATGGCCTGCATGTTGTGGCTGATTTTAGGTAGTTATTTGTAGAAGATACCTGGTGTGTCCCACCTAGCCCAGGGCAGGGCTGGCAAGGTGTGGGTGCAGGTGTGTGTCAGAGTCAGGTGGGCTGGAGGCCAGGACAGAGGCAGGTGCTGGTGATGTGGTTGCATTCACGTGCAGGTGAAGGTTGAAGGGGAGAGAGGATGGTTGGAGGATGGGGATTGACAGGACGGGGTGGGAGATACAAGGGGCAAACCAACAGCTCAGCAGTGCTCTAGTGGAACGTGCATCTCAACATGGCTGTGTTATTTTTGTGCTGCTTTACCACAGCATTAAGTAGCCAGAGTGTATCCCTGAATTGGGCAATAAAAGTTAAAATAAACAATTATTAAAGAATCAACATACTTTGTATTTGCAAATCATTTGAAAAAGTGCAAGGTAGCGTTCTTTGGGATGCTTGCTTTTTGTTTGTGCATGAGTTTTTCAGTGTAATAAAGGTACATTGTTTCTGTTCTGCAATGTTAAAATGGAATTAAGGTTAAGAATACATTCCATTATTGAGGACAAAATATATGAAAGGTATGTTTTAAATATCTGCAGACTAAGTATCATAAACCCAGGAAATATTCGGAATTAAGGTCAGACTTTAAAGAAATCCAAACAAATCGGGGTATGGAACTACAGAGCTACAGCACATGATGACACTGAAGAGAAATCAGAACTTACCTTGTCTGTGACATGATCATTTTGTCGGGTTACTGATGAGCAGAGTTGAAGTAATTTATGCACTTTGTTAGCACATTTCAGTACCTTACTTGCCTTCAGAAATTTTGGCTTTAAAACCAGTGTAACATCTCTATGAAATGCCCTAATTTTGGGAAGGAACTTGAATGCTTACTTTATGCAGTTTGGGGGTTTTTATTTTTTCAGAGTTTGGACTGTTAAAGATTTAAAGGTCTCATTTGGCCTTTGTGTACATTCATGTATGTCACCAGTATCCGTGTCATACCAATTTAGGAGAGTGGCAAGGTAACAAGTGCAACTATGAAACATAAAAGAACATTGTAGCTAAACTCTGACTGTAGAGGTGGGATGGATGATTGTGAAAAGTATAAAAGCCAAGTGGGTACATGGGCTTTGGAATTTCTGCCATGCACCTTCTTCCATCTGTGGAGTCAGCTACGCAAAAATCATAGTCCCCTTCTCGGCCATAGTGGGAACCTGTTTTCAGAACTGGGATTAGACTTCAGATATTCTAGACTGGTTTTTTTAATCTCTTGTATGTGACTTTCACTGCGCAGTGCCTCTGATTAAAATTGATGCAAGTGGAAAATGTGAAGAATTTCCAAATATTTTTGCCTGTTTTCTAAAATCCGTTAACTCGTTTAAGTTCTGTAACTTTTGAGCAAACTTAAACTGTGAATGCACACATACACACATGCTACTGTGGTAAACGACTGCTTAATTTGTTGTGCTGGCTGCATCCTTCAAGCTGACTCAAGAAGCAAGCCTGCCTGAGCGCATCACTTTCATGGTCCTCCTAATGAAATATGAGTCTTACTTGGCTCAGATGCCCTACCTTGAAATACGTTTTTCCCCAGAGAGCTGTGAAGTTCCTTCATTTGTTGCATTGGGATCTTTCTGCTGATAGAATTACCATGGCTCTGGATTGTAAACCAGGGAAAATGCTCTTCCCTGTCTCTTCTCGAACGTGCTCCTGTAGAGCACCTCCCTCCAGGCCTTGCATGGCAGCATCTGCTGTCATCTGCCCCTCCTCTTTCACGCCCTAAAGCTTGTTTTTTTCAAAGACTGTTTTTTCCTTTCTTCACTGTCTTGTTAATTGATTTGCAGGAGGGGGTAGCTGGCCTGGAGCCATGTTAGGAATAATTAAGTTTACATTTATGCATTTGCGCTTCTTGCAGAGTGAATGTGAACTGATGGCAATCTCTCACAAAAGAACTCCAGCACATACTAGAATCCTCTCTTCTAGGATGCTTCCTTCAAATACCAGCCCCTACCAAAGGCAGGCCATGATGCTGGTTGCTCCAGAGTCGTTGCTTGAGGTTCATCCTGCTTTTTTCATTTAAATAAATTCATACTGCTTCTCACACGTGCTGTCAGTCTCTTTGCCCTCAAGAAACAGGTATGTACTCCATCTGTACAGAGCAATCACACATTAATTGGTAAGAGCAGTTACACTTTGGGGCTAAAACGAATTCTACAAGTTGTCGTTTTCTGATGACTTTGGAGGGTTATGCTTAAATCTGAGGCCTGTGTTTGTTTATCCTACAGGATATACAGACAGTCTGAAGATCAGAAGGGAATAGCTATGCCCTTACATAAAAGACTATCTGTACTCTGCTGTGCCTTTTCTAAATTCATTTGGGTGTCACGATGGCTTCTGAAGATGTTTCCTGTAGGCACCAGATCACACAGCCTTTTAATGCACAGGGTTGTTCTGTTAAAATTAACCCTATAGTTTTGTTTGAAAGGACCACCTCCCCTTTAAACAGAAACCTTATTGACAGTTCTTCACGTCTTTGGTAGGTATTTCCAGATGGGTAACTGCCTGTCTGATGAGCCCAGTTTTAGTCAGACAAAACAAATCATTCTTTCTTGACATCATGGATATGTGTCAGGTCTTTTGCTATAGTTTTATCACCTATCACTTTATTCCCCACCTTGGAAGTTTTGTTTAGAACTGAAGCTGCTTACCTGTGCCAGGGCCAAAGGTGTGCACAAGCTCTTGGCAAAGCTGTGGCCTCTGTGGGGGATACTTCCTTTCCTGAAGAAACAAGGTGCAGGTAAGCCAAACATGCCCTGATTGTGCACCCAGCCTCTATAGTAACTGGAACTTCTTGTGTATTGCTGAAGCATGAATAAAGTGCCAATCTTGTAATAAATCCCCCAAGTATAATCAAATTGCGATTGCTACCAAGAATACTGAAAAAAGTAACTCCCATTTTGTTCCCCAGGATTGCTGGCTTGGAGCTCTCCATGCCACAGAAATATTGACACTTCTACAGTATTTATTTAAAAATATTTATTTGATTTTTCTCTACAGTTAAAAAGATACCTGTTAATAAAATTCAGTAGATTACCTATAGAATATTTTCTTCAAAGCATAAGGCATAACAGTCTAGTGTTTCATGTAAGTGTTAGACTTGAAAGGCTGGACTTTATTTGTATAAATACTTCCCAATAGCAAAAATTTTTGTTCCACATTATTGACTGATTTCGAAGGCAGATTTTGACAGCCTATTTTTTTTCAACTGAAAAGTCAATTAGCAGAAGATGTGTTCCCTTGCTATTTTTATTCTCTCAAAAGATGAGAAGACAGCACTTCTTCCCACTTTCTGTCTTCCATTGTTTTGGTGGATTCTCTCAGATCCTTTCCAGTAATTTTTTCAAATAGGATTTTGTCCCGGAATTGTTGTTTTCTGCTATCTTTATTTAAAGTCCAAAATAATTTAAGGGGTGGAGGGTGGGGGTGCAACTGTGCTTGTGTTGAGCCTTTTGAGAAGAAAAAAATCTGCTTTATTAATACTAGAACCTTGGAAGAAATAAAATCATGGGAATCCGGGCCCTTTTAAGTACCTCCTGTCTGTCACGCAGTCCCTCCTCTCATGGTCAGCTGGTTTTTTGCAGTATAATATTCCATACTAGCATGTTTTTATCTTTTTAAACTCACAGTGAGAAACACGGTCTCGATGCTGGGTTCTCCCATTAGCTACAGTGGCACGTACAAGACAAGACTCTGTGCTGCTGTTCATGCCTTATAGGTGTAAGTAAGTATTCATGGGTTTTTAAAAATGAGGCAGAAGTCAGCTCTCTAGTGTGAAATAATTGCCTCTCTGTAACTTGTTGAAAAATATTCTGTGTACCTGGGAGGAATGCATTGGAAGAGAAATGTTCAGTCTGCAAGCCCTTGTGATTTATCTCCACTAACCTTGTCAGTCCCACCAGTTACAGATTATACTTTGTATAAAATCTGCATTCACTCTTAAATTTTGCGTAGGTTCATCTTCTCTTTTTGACTCCGTGGGGTGGCACATCTTGAGCTCTTGAAACGCTGAGTCAAGCAAATGACATCCCAAGTGCTGCATTTGTTCTCCTCATGTCTGGCATTCTATTGCTGTCTTTATCAGCTGGTACTTATATGGCTACAGGAGGTTTTTATCACTGCAAGTGGAATTCATGAGTAGTTTTTGGTTGTGCAACCCAGGAGCCTGAGGAAAATTCCTGCTGTCTTTTGTCAATCACCTCTGCCCCAAAAATGGCTTTTCAACATCAGAACTGCATTAATAAAATGTTTATTTAGCACCTTTCAGGTTGAAGGATCCAAAAGCACTTTACAAATAACTACACACATCATCACTGAAATGCATCCAAGCAGAAAATCAGCAGACAACTCACTGCATACATTTCCAAAAGAACAGACCGTGGCCAGCTGCTCGGCCAGAAAGCAAAGCTGAGGTTCCAATGACCTGTCACAAACAGGGATCGCATTTGGGGTTGGCTTTTAAGGTCTCATCTGAAAAACCTACGACACAGTAAAGCCGCATTCAAGCCAATTTAGCCACCTCAGGAAACTGAATATTTGCATCAGCCCTGCCAGGATTAGTGTGTGTGGTGCCAGGGAGTCTGGCCTGATCCTAACCTGACATTTACATGACTAAACCATCCCCTCAAGGTAGAGGACATACCCAGTAAGTTCAAGTTGCAAGTATATAGTAACAGTGCTGTTTTTTCATCCAGAATTCAGCTGTTTATACATAAACATCCCACATGTACAGTCTCTGTCTCTTTGCAAGCACCAGGCATCAATTTGCAGACCTGTAACTCTTCCAGCTTTGGGGGAAGGGGAAATGTGCCCTTCAGAGCTTGAATAGCTACAACAGTCTTTCCAGGGAAGTAGTAGAAGGCACTTGGCACAGCTGAACAAAGCACCTGGAAATTATTGGGAATGATCCTCATTCCCTGGGAGGACAGAGGTTACCTGCACTCTTTCCAGCTGTAATGTTGACAGTTCATTAGAAGTATAGGCCAAATAAATTCTAAGCAATGTCTCCTTTTCTACAGAAGTACTCTCAAATGCTGGATACATTTCATGAACATACACAGCCCAGTTCCTCCCTGTTGCAACTTGACAGAACTTGGGCATAAATGTGTAAATGTGACTTTGTTACTCCTAACTATATCTCCTGGCTGTAACTCAGATTATGTTTTCACTTCAGCAAAGAAAAAAGGCTATTTTTATACAATTTGAAAGCACTGAATACAAAGTTACATTAATACACTGCATCATATGGCCTATCTTTGGAGAAAATACTGAAATACTACCATAGGGCTGTTCAATACTCATTTTTTCCTTTCAACTTTTTGTCTTAATACTAGAAAATATATAAATCATTTACATGACTTTATGCAAAAGAAGGCACAGCTGGTTATAGTTTACACAAGCGCAATGCATAATATGCAGAAAAAGGGATTAAACAGAAGCTTCACATCCCTGTGAGATACATTGTTGCAATCCATTGAGAAAAGTACTTCATCAACAACAGAAGTGTTCAACACTTGAGAGCTATGATATAAAAAAATTATAATTCATTTAATGCATAACAGATTTATATATACTTTTATATATAAACACTGTTGAAAAATGCTAACATAATAAAAGTAGATTATCCATGTAATGAAAAGTGCAAACCAAAGTAATAAAGGGTTTCACAATGTCCTTCTCATGACACAGGAAAAACTAGCCCATAGGAATGAAGTGTTTAATCCACCAATACATCCTTGGTGTGATGAGGCGTCATCAGGATTTCTGAGCATTTGGAGAAAGCAGTACTGGTGAAGAGGCTCTGTCCAGACTGGGGAGTGGCACTGGTATGTGACCATTAAGCAGAGTTGGAAACTGTTAGAGACCAAAAGGTAAAAATTACTCTTTATCTCAAAACATTCAGCCCAAGAAGCACGTGGATTTAGCATTAGCAACTGGCTCCAGATGGTTTCAAGAGTTGTGATGTCTATACAGTAAGACATCTACCAAATGCCTGCATCAGCCGTTAGGAATGCAAGACAGAAGACAAAACCTGAATAATTTGTAAATGCATGAGGATACAAAAATCTGTTATTGGCTATTTTTTAAATAAAAGTTCATATAATCATTTATCATCACCCTGGAAAGTAGACAGTACAGAGGAATCTTTGCCATCCATTCTGCTTCCAAAAATATTTTTCAGTCTACACACTGTTAGTTACAATACATCCTTTTTGTCTTTCTTTTAGGCAGGAACGAGTGGCAAAAGTGAAAGCTGATACGTAGTTTTAGAGCAGAAGTAGTACAACTGGGGATACAAAGCATGGGGAAAATTACTCTCAAGTAATTAGTTTCTGTATTCACTCAGAAACTACAAACTAGCTACACCATTCATCATGCAAAGCAGAATGTATTGTCATTTATTGTCACCTGTTGCTTCAGAAGTACTGTGCAAAAAAACTTATCCAATACAGAAGCCATATATTCCTAGTTCATGACGGCACCATGACTGCACCTTGCCTGCAGTGGTGGGTATTGACTAGTTCTTGACATCTGACCTGAGGGAAAGTAAAGCAAGGAGGTGGAATAAACTTGCTGCAGCATGAGGCAGGAATTATCCCAGTGTTAGATACTGATCTGGCCTCGAGGCCCAGCTGCAGGAGCTGTGATGGGTTTCTGTTGGCTTGAGGGAGACAGAGCTGAACAACTTCCAAGTATTTTTATCCTTTATCAGATCAGTCCTTGACAGCTAGCTGGTGTTGGTTGGTGGTGTAACAACACCCTCCACGTGCATATAATAATGTGCTTGTAACAAGTTCACTCGTCCACTCAGATGGAAGTTGGTGATACCTGTCTTCCACCACTCCCTGTAAAGCCAGGCTGAGCAGCGCGGTGCTGCAGGGAGTCTGGCACCATCCTCCTGGTGTGGCCCAAACTGGCTGATACCTCTGCTTTAACCACACCAAACCTCAGGAAATGCTTCCATCACTTCTGCCAAGATTCATTAAAACACAGAACCTTGACAAGATTACAAGCTCTTCCCTGGGTACACATGGAGTGTGGGTTGGCCTGTGCAGGCAGCCTGAAGAGAGCTCTACCCTGATGCCTACACTGGCTGACCCATCAGTTCTCAGTGGGCTTGGCTGGCATTCAGCTGTGGTTTTCATTTCCTATTTGCTATTAAAATAAGGCTTTGTGCTCTACGCTTGTCATCATGGCCTTAGCTTGAATCAAATGTCGTTTATAAAGCCCTTTGGGTCTCTCAGAAGGGAAAACCAAGGCCACTCCTCATGTTCATTCCCCCAGGGAATGACCAGCATGTGTCCATACAAGTTCATTCTGGCTCTCGGCACAGGCACTTCTCAGATGAAATGTCTGGCTGTTTCTAACCATGTGTGCAAAACTAAGGTCCTGTACAGGTTAATGAGTTCATCTAAAACACAGATAAGGAGCCCTGAGCTCCATGTGCAGCTGGAGGCAGAAAGACTGACTAGCCCAGTGCAGACAGTACCTGAGCAATTACTTGAGCTAAAGCCCAGCCCTGGATTTGGGCTGTAAGCCTCCCTGAGGGTTCAGAGACTAACCCAGGAACCCTGTCGAGCAGTAGCCTTCTCTTCTGTTAGTGCTGGCCCTCCACAGCAGTCGAGGTGTTCGTTCCAGAGGTGTCCTTGAACCTTCAGTTGTGTGCGGATGGCCATTGGGTTCCTTGCCAATCCGCAGATCAACATCATTTCTTCTGTGGCTTAATGAATCATCTGTTTTGCAGCAGCTACAGCTGGAGCTGCAAATACCATCCCCGCTATCTTCTTCCTGAGCCTCAAGCAAATGGTGCAGCAGAGTGCTGTGGACATCGCGGGTTATTTAATAACTTTTGTATTTACCACATCTCTGTAAAACTTCTGGGAATTTTACTCTGCCAATACTCAGGAGAGAGGGGGCACAATGCTGCCTTCCTGCTGTTACGTACGGCAAGGTCATGCTCAGAGGTATGTCCTTGGCTAGGGACACATGGATAATTGGCAGGAGAACAGGAAATGGAGCCTTTGGGTTCAGAGAGCTTTGTCTTTCTGAGTGAGAAGTAGCTCATTAGGACAAAAGGATAAACCTACACCCACCTCACTGGGTGAGACCCAAACGATCTTGGTTTTCCCACAGTCCGTGTTACCTGCTCTCTCCGGCATTTATTTCTCTTTCCTTCACACAGTATGTGTGTGCTTTCTGCAGCAGACACTGCCCTGTCTACCTTCAGTAGGTTCTGACTTGTGCTGCCAAGGATTGGAACAGGGTACAAGCAAGTAGGCCTCTCTTTAAAAGTGCCTGTTAATGCCTGTATTCTCTTGATCTGTTTGAAAAGCTCTAGACTGATGTGAGGAGGTGTTCCCACAATGTCTCTTCCGTATATGTGCGTTTAGCAATGAAACCTGTGCATTGGGAAGACCTACCTGGAACAGAGTGTTTGGTCCCTGCAGCCTGGCAGGACTCAGAGGAGCAACAGGACTGAGGCTGCTCCAGAAGTGAATGCTGGACAGCAGCGGGCTGGGGGTCAGCAATAATCCATTGGGGGTCTGCAGGACAAAAAACACACCATGACACGCAGCTCAGAGCTAGAGCTCCATGCAGCACTCACCACGCTGAAAGCCTTACACAGCATCTACTGGCTCCATTTTCCAGTGAATTCAGATACGCAGCATGGTCAGCAGCAGCTGCCCATCCAGCCCTGCATCCTGTCTCTGGATACCTGCACATTTAATATTCCTTCATATGCAAATTGATTTAATTTCTGTTTGCTTAGCGGGATGCACAGTTACTGTTTTTTTGAACCAGGTTCATGCAACTGTGTAACATACAGAATAATACCATGTGTGCCCCAGTGCCTGCCAACACCACCTAGTCTCCTTCAGAATCAGTTTTTACCTTTTGAAGGGCAGCAATTCCTTGACCTGACTGCAGCTTTTGAAGCGTTACTGCAATTGTGTGTGGAGCTGAAAGAGTCACTGCTGGCCTTTGATATTTACTCCCCTGATGGCGCCTCTTCATAAAGGAAGAGGGTTCAAGAAGCTGGCAATGCATGGGCTGAGCAGACACAGGTGTATGGGCTAGGTGCCCAGGGGGACAGCAGACAGCACAGATAATTGTTTGAAAAGAGCCAAAATGGCAAGAACTTAGAATCCAAGCCTTTTCCCATTTCAGAGGTGCCTCCTTCCAGTGCCACAGTGCACAGGAACTGCTGGGATTGTCCTCAGCATTCTTAAAGCACAGTTGGAGGGGAGGCAGAGTTAGAGTACATGCAAATCTTCATTCAAATGAAGATTAATGTGAATTATTCTGTATCCAGAATAACTTTTATCCTGCCACAAAAGATGATGTGACACTTCTGAAAAAAGTATTTGGCATAATGAGTTAATCCCACCAGTAATCTTGATGCCAATTATCAAAATCAGTCCTATTTAGTAAAGCACTTAATGGAATTTGAGTACCCACTTAGCAAGCAAGCATATGCTTTGCTGTGTTGAACAACTGCCTCAGTGCTCTGCAGAACTGGGGCATCCTTTTGTCCAGAGTTTAAAATATGTAAAGAGAAGACAGAAGATAGTACCTGCATCTCCCTGTAGTAATCAGCAGCTCATGTATTCTGGTGCTGCCCACCAGGCCAGAAATACAAACTCCCACACAGGGCAGTTGCAGCCGGGGGTCTCCCTTAGCTGCTGACACCAGGGCCCATCACACCTGCTCTGTGCCAGACCCTGCAGAGAGCAGGCTCACACAGGCACTGCCACGGCTCACGTGCATTTCCAGTATCCAATTCATCTGCCAAGCAGTGCCTGAGGCATTGGCTGCGGTGTCTGGGGCTCTGTGCAGGCACACAAGGGAACACAGACCTGCTGTGACGTGCTTGCACTGCAGTTCACAAGAGGGTCAAACAGTTTGGCATCAGCAGAAGAGATGGGAAAGACAAGCAGCAGCAAACATTAAAGTTATGCTGGTGATTCTGAAAGGCTGTTTAATACAAAGACCTTTGCTGCTCATGAATGGTTTTGCTAAGGAATCACAGATAAAGCAGGGTTCATGGAGAAATGTGCAGGGAAAGGACCCTGCCACCTTCCTTATGCTGAAGAAGGTGGATCAGAAACACCAAACCCCATGGAAGAAACCATGTTTGTCCCAAGGAGTAATAAACCTGTGGTATCTCTGGGAAAGCAAAAGGTGTTGATGCAGTAAATCAGCAGGTCACAGGAGTACCAGTCAGGGTTGGGATATATCTGCATGCCAACAAGAAGGGCAGAGAGTGGGTGGAGGCCTGGCAAGGCGAAGACCTCAGTCTTGATCTCATCAAGTGACAGCTCTTGTCAAAAAAAAGCCAAACACTTGACAAGCAGGCACTTGTCAGGAGTCCTTTAAAAACACTCTCTTCCCAGGACCATGGTGCTTTCATGGGGAAGGAAATCAGCAGCACCAGCAAGAGCTCCTTTCCTGTGCTGCATTTGAAGCTGATGCTCCATTGGCAGGCGGCTACTGGTGGAGATTTATGAGACTGACAACACACTGAATTAGGTCAGGATAAATACTCAGATCTACTTACAGAAGAGCCTACTAACCTTAAAACCAAAGATGTAAGTGGCTAGACCCAGCAACATTCAACTAAGGACACAGTCCTGTAGCAACTGTACCAAGAACTCCAGTGAGCAGCCTCCTTTAATTTTTTCTCTAAGAAGCTGCACATATCCAGAACTCGAAGTGCAGTTCTTGAGGGGGCTCTTCTGAAAATAATGAGGAAAAACTTGGAGGTGTTTATTCCTACCTAGATGCAGCAAAACCAAGTCTTCAGAGAGACCGGAAAAACTGAGTTGCCCTCCATTCATCTCTGGAAGCAGATGCTAACATGCCTAAAACAGTGCTAAGCAAAAGCTCATATCCTTTGATGAGCACAGCACTAATGTCTGCAAGTTCTGCCAGAACCAAGAGCCAGCCAAAGCAAGCCTCCAAATCTGTTTAATATTTAATGCAAAAAGAGCACAGGACCTCCCAGTCTTGTTCTCAATATTGCCATCAGCCAAGCATCAAAACCACCAGAGAAAACCTAAGTGTAAACAAAACCATAGGACAGGCTATCCCTAAATTACCCACGGAAATTGATGTGTCACTTCATTTTCTGCCCACATGCAGTCATACATCTGGTATTCGACGTGGAACCCATTGGGGAGTTCCTACTTTAAAAGTGTCATTGTAATCTAAGCGCAGGAACAGTTTAAATAGAAATAATTCACTGCACAGAGAGGATTATGTTAAGCAACAATGCTCATGGCTCCTGACTTCTGTGACAATGTGTGTAAGTACAATCTTGTCACTTCTAGCTGTTAGAAAGCAGGCAAGTGCTGTCACACATACATTTCTGTTCTAAATTTGATTATTATGTGCCCTTTCACAGTGTTCCACCTGAGGGTATTCCTCATGACCAGCAGGTACAGTGGAAAGGCATTTGAAATATCCTCTCAGGCAGCAAGACCTTCTCAGGACATACATCACTCCTGGAGCAGGCATCCTGTTCTGCACCTGCCCCTGGCAGCAGGTGTTTCACACTGGGATCTGATAAATCTGAGAACGTTTGAGATATGATCCATGTTCTTCCTTGGATAATGGGATGAACAGCAGATTTCCAGTCTAAATTACGGCTTTAGTTATTTTGCATTGTGATATTACAGTTATCTGAATACAGCTGCTATGTAGTTTTCATTTTATATTCACTAGGACAAGTGTTTAGGATGCAGGATGCTTCTTAGCCACACTAGAAAAAAAAAAAAAAAGGCTAAAGGAGAGGATAAAAGCTGTGTTGCTGTATAGCCAAAAGTTTAAATAATCAGACCTGGGAACTACCCTATGCAGATACCGTATGCCTCTTCTGTGATAGGACAACCTGTAAAAAAGATTTGTGATGGCTTAAAGTTGAGTCACACTCATCACAGCCTTAGCTATCTCTCCTGCTAAAGCAGTGCCACAATCCTCAACAGAATTCCCTTCTACATCTTTCAGGGCAGTAAGTACACCAGTTTATAGGTGCATGGGAAAGTTAAATATTCAAAGAAATAATTACAAAACAAGGAAATAAATCTCTGTTCATCCTGTGGTTTGGGGCAGCAGCAGGTGGGTTTGAAATAACTCACACTGTCACTGTGTCTGGTTGGCATCTGATCTTGTCAGATTTGCTCCCTACGAAAAAAATACTGTGGTTATACCACGGTTAGAGGTTATAACTTTGTCAATGCATCTCAGTTTTGGTTTGCCACACTTGTGTTCTTCCTGCTAAACATAACTTCACTTAAAGGCTTTGTGATGTCAAAAATAACAGGTGTCAGCCCACAAACTATTCTTTCTTGGTGACACAACTTTGTATCTCGGTGGCTTATAGGTGTGCTTGAGCTGCACAAACTGGCTCTGCAGCCAGCTGCCAAGCTCACGAGAGCAAGTGCTGTGCTGGCTGGGAGCACTTGCCAACACTCTCACTTCTGCCAGGCCTTTGTGCCGTGCAGGCACACAATGCTGCCCGCATCAAACACCTCCAACACGTCAAACAGGGCACAGGTGATGGCATTCTGGATATCATGTGTCTTCCAGGCAGCCTGAAGTGAGTGAGGGCTTGTAACACACCTTTGTCCTTATTTATTTACTGTCCGGTTTGCTACTTTCAATGCTAGTATTTGCATCAGCTGTTACTTCAGGGCTGGGGATCTTGGGGGATGTTCCGCATTGGGATAATTTTATTCTTGGAAATTTTTTGTCTAATTTTGAGGTGGTATTGGAAGGCAAAACTCACCAATGAAGATACTGAGTTATATCTGTATGATTTTCCTCTTTTGCTCTGAACTCCTAGGCTTTTTTTCATAGACTAGCTTGAAAATGAGAACGTGCTATGGACATTAATATGTTATTAAAAAGAACAAAATAACCTTCTGGTTATTCATTAAGTCTGTGCTGAAGGGAAGCTCTGGCAAGTACTCTGTGATTTGTACTTCAGAAATTGAAACTGACTTCAGAGCCTGTCTTAGAAACCACCTATTTGCTCTATATTCAGAAATTAACAAAAAGATCACACAGTTTGAATGGATAAAACATCTAGTAGAGAAATCTAACCAAACATCCCACATGCTCAAGTTGTGACCTACAAAACCCCAGTGGTTTTCTTTTTGGCTCTTTCCTGTTTGTTTTGTAGATCCAAAGGCTGGTTTGAACTGATAAACAATTCACTAATGGCTGCCCATCTCCTTATTCTTTCAGGCAGTCTGTGAACTGTGATAGCTTTTCCCACACTCAGTTAGGAACAAACCCTAGGAGAAACCTACTTTGCACCCCTTGTTCTGAGCACTGCTGTGTTTCCCACTTGCCCATATGTTGGGGTTTTTTTTTCCCATCAGATGATGACAGACGCCCAGAACTAACACTCTTGGCCACATGGAGGTACTGCCTGGAGACAGGCAGGTCTTACCTGTGCAGTGAAGAAAGCTGGAGTCAGCGATCCTGAAGGAAGCGCGGGGCTGTTGAGGGCGATGGAACCAATGTCAGTGCTGGAGAGAATCATAGGTGGGGCAGAGATTTCCAAGCCTTTGGGTTTTTTAGCCTTTGGGGGAAGAGATGGGGATTTGACCTTGGAGCCTGAGGAGAGGTTCAGAGGCTCAAGGGAATCTGAGTCGTGGCAACTGGAGTCAAGGAAGAAGCTCTTGTGTTCTGTAGGGAGGGGTGAGGTGGGAGACAGAGATGGTGACCTGGAGGAGGATGATGATGGAGATGAAATGCTGGCACTGTTGGGTAGCATTAAGGAAGATATTTTAGCTGATACTGAAGAGTTGAGGAAAGCAGAGGCAGCTGCTGTTTCAGAAGTAGAAGGCAACGACACCATGGGCCTCGTAACTTGTTTGTCTGTTTTGTTTGTCACAAATCTGATAACAGTCCGGACTTCTTCAACTGGTGTGTTTCCTTCTGACTTCTCCAGTTTTTCTGTTTTGATTGTCTTGTAAGGGTCTGGCTGGTTCTGCAGAGAGTTGATAGTGAAAGAGGAGTACAGGCCAGAGTGGATATATTCATTACGGCTTGTGCTTTTCAGTGCTGACAAGCTGTGCTTGTGCTGATCCCTGCTCTCCGAAGGCATCTTACAGTCGCTGTCCTGCAGCAAAAGGCTCTCTCTGCTGATTTCCACAGCATGTGGATCCATTTTTAAAATCTCAGGAAAGGAGACAAACTTGTATACAAATTTTTGTCCGATCACTTTTTTGATGATGTTCTGCAAATACAAAGAAGGTGCTAGAAAGATCAGCATTTCAGAGGCACCCAGTACTGCACACATAAGGGAGGGGGGCACTGCTCCCTTGTCAACATATGCAGGTCGTTTTGTGGGGCTACAAATGCTGATCACCCTTGGCTTATTCCAAAACCTCTCTCTGCTCTGCCAGGGAGTCCATCCTGGCTCCTCATGGTTTCCAACAAAACTGCCATCAGTTGGTGACAAAGACTGGTGACCTGTTTGACTTCTGCTTCCTCTGAAGCAGCTTGGGAATATTTTCTTTCCAGTAAAAGCAATTCTGGTGCCTTGTGGATTTGAGCCATGCCACCACTTGCATTCCATAATAAAGGCAAACTCCTTCATTCATGCCTCTTAAAGCTGACACCAACTACGCTGAGGATGAAATACTCTCAGAATGTCTGCAAGGGACAAAACCACCTCAGCCTCCTGGCCCCAGTTATTTACCCTCTGTTCCTTACCACATAAGGAAAGGATCAAGCTAAAGTTCCAGTGATTGTATTTCTGTCAATGATCATGAACTTATGTCTGTGAACCCCTTGCATGGGCTAGAAAAGCACTTGTGTCCTGTGATATCCCCTGCACGATCTCCAGGCCTGCATTATGCTCAGGATGCTCACTGGTGCAGGCAGAAGGTTTTCATCACTCTAAACTGACTATGGAAATTAATTACTGAAGAAGTCCCAAACCTCTCAAAGGTTTGTAGAACCATTTATTTTTTTCTTGAAGTGTCCCCTTTATGTAAAGAACTGATTCCTTTTGAGACATTTTATGAGCATCCTGTTTCTAGTCCTCACGCTCCTCCTGCAAACCCAGGTTGGCTGCCTGCTCTAACACGATTCCCAAGGATATGTGAGCTCCTCCACAACGGCACTTTATGGCACAGGCCTGGCCTGGGGACTGGAACACTTACCATCCTAAGCCAAATGCTGCAGAACAAAAGAAGAAATATGTCCTGAGATTTCCATGCTAATTTCTCTCTTCTTGAAACCCCTGATGGAGAGTTTAAGTCGCCTCCGAAAAACCCTTCCCAAGAGGCTTCCCTTTAGTCCAGCACATCTGCTGCACCTCCAGCTGGTATTCTGCAGACATCTGCTTTGCTGTACATGTGGAATGTAAATATTGACAAATTTCCTAAAAATCTAGTTGGTTTTTCATTCTACCACAGCTTCTGACACCAATAGTGGAAACATTTGTTAAATTGACTGAAAATGAGAAAGAAAATTAATGAAAAGAAACATCATCTCTCTCTCTATATATAGACAACATGTAGTGCTGGGTGCTTGTAGTGCCTGCACTACACCTTGTTTAGTCACAAAAGCAAGGATCATTTTGTGAAAGAAGAATCTACACTTGGGTATCAGAACCTCTTCTGGCTTTCAGCTGAGCTACTGCACTCTGTAATTCATCTGTCTGAATGTCCTGGCATTTCATTCAGGCACCTTCTTGAATACAAAACTAACCCTACAAAGAACCCTGGGATGCAGCTTTGCATCACAGGTCAGGAGCTGTGGCACTAATAGAGAATGTTGTTTCCCAAGCTGATAACAGGGATCTGTAGCAAACAGAAGAATTAGATTCAGCAAGTTCAGACTAAAGGCACAAACTGCCCTCTTCCATGCTGAGTTGTACACACATCTACCCACCTGGCAGATGCTGCAGTGTCTTTTTTTGCCCTCCAAAGGTTCAGGACAAACAGCCCACAGAATCTCAATCTGCATGAGCTTTAATTCCCATGGCTTTGGGCTTGGCCTAGTTGTTTTTTTTTCACTGCTAATTAGGTGCCACACTGGATGATTGCACTTTTTCTGCACTATCGATATTGCATTCTTTTTCCACAGAGCAAAACCTCCAAAGTACTCACATATGAAAAAAACCCATCCCAACTGGATTTTTGTTTTCTTTCTTTAATATATATATTTTAATTTAAAATAATGTCTCCCCTCTGCTCCTGGCAACTTTGAAATATTGTTAAATAAAGCACTAGCAACTGAGATCCTCCTTGGAAAATGTGACTCCCAGAAGAACAAGATTAAATGTATTTAAGGATTGCATTTTTACACTGATGCAGGCTTGAAACAGGGGAACATTGCTATAAAAAGCAACTGAACGGACTGGTGAGTTTATACTTCCTTTGTTATTATTAAATACAGTTATATTTTAAGAACATTGCAGTGCTGCTCCTCCAACTCTGCCAGCCTGCAGCAACCCACTTAACGATGGCTGGAAATGAAAAGATTCAAGTGCAGATCCCTCAAGCACTCTGCGGGCTTCTCTTAAATGTGTAGCCTGAGGAAATCTCCACCAGCATGCAAGAGAAAATAAAGACACAAATTAATGAAGTGCCTTAGAAAGGCACTGACTTTTCCATATTTTTTGACAAATAATTGAAGGTAAAAAGCAGCGTATTTTTGCTATCACCTCAGTGACCTGTCAGAATCATTTTGATCTATGATGGTTCAAACCAGAGAAGACAGTGACAGGCACCACAACAAGCAGTTTGAAAGGGCGAAGAATTGTGCCTTCCTGCATCTGCAAGAAGACTAGCCCACTTGGCTTAGTAGCAGGACAGTAAGTGTATGGGATCATTTAGCCCTGTTTTATTGTTGCTGTTTCAATTTTCTATGTAAATTCTCTGATGAACAGGCTTGCAATGAGTGCTAGTGGCTGCTGGCCAGGGCTGCAGGGAGCCAGGGGAGGACTGCTGGGTCCATGCAGCTGCTGCGGAGAAGAAATGAGCAACTTGGACAAGAGCAAGGGCTCCAGTCCAACAGCTAAAAAAAAAATCTTATCAATAGACAGCTTTCTCTGACACTCAGAG
Organism: Nicator chloris; assembly: GCA_013400495.1. Taxonomy (NCBI): domain Eukaryota; kingdom Metazoa; phylum Chordata; class Aves; order Passeriformes; family Pycnonotidae; genus Nicator; species Nicator chloris. Next base: position 272,358 of record WAAE01017531.1, on the reverse strand, counting down.
AGAGGGCAGGCAGCAGGGAATGCCCCTGTTCTGTTGGCTTCTTGAACACTTTACAGTTCCCCCCCTCTGTCCCCAGTACCAAACAGTGACTACAGCACAATGCCCACCCCAGCCGGTTGAGAAGAGCCGGGCAGAGCAGTGCCTGCTGCCTGCTCCAGCACATCGGCCATGCTCGGGAGCTCAGGCTTATTCACACCCCAGCACTTCAGCAACTCGCTTCATAAGCCCTTCCAAAGCCAGCCTCATCCAAGAGCTCAGAATCACCAGCTGCAGGTATGGCTCTTCTCTGCCTCTGTCCTTCACAGAGCAGCTGGCTGAGCTGGATGCCGAAGGCTCGGTGGACTGGTTCTCCCTGCAGTTTAAACTAGACTATAGGGGGAGGGGTTGTGTGAACTATACATATGCTCTACTGAAATCGATCGTGTGTTTGTGTCTTATTTTTATCAGCTCTGACTCCTATTCTGTGTTTGAGCCATTGAGAGCAAATGTGTAACTGTACTATCAGGGTGACTGAAGGATTTTAGTGGCTTGGCCCAAACCTGATAGCTAGCAAGTTTGCTGGCTGCAGGAGCCACTTGGGACACTGAGATGGGAAATGGGATCCATTTCCTAGTCAAACTTCCATTTTTCCCTCTTTCCAGGAAGTGAACTATAATCAGGATGCCTGCGATCTCAAAACTTAAGACAGAGCAGAAATGAACTTGTCTCTACTAAATATCCCTGGTCAGAAAAGAAGAAAGACCAGAGCTGTAGCTGCTGCTCCTAAGTCCCACTTGGATGTGTTGCAAGTTCCCTGGCTCTAAGAGTACTGAGGGATGCAACATGTGTAGGAACACAGGCTATGACTTCCTCCCAGAAATCTATCCAGGGTGCTTCCAGCTATTGGGACCCCTACCCAGACAGAGGGCTACTCACACTCCAGTGTCTGAAATATATATGCTGGCAGGAGGTGCCTGTGGCAGGATGGTTTGCTCTGAAAAATGGGAGTGTGTCCACATCAGCATGTGCAAGCAGGAAGATTCTGCCAGCATCACAGGTTATGCAGCTATGCTTATTACACTGTGGGTGTAGAAGCCAGATTTTGTAACATTTTTGATGCAGGCACAGATACTACTGCACTGTGCACCTGTATTGACCTTTGGAAGATCAAGGCTTGCATTTAGCTGGATTTCAGTCTTTCTTCAATCACCTCCACCTGGAAGATAAAGGCTATTTCTCTGGCTGGCATGCACCTATGACCAGATTCTCTGCTCTCTCTACTGCAGTTCACTAGACATCCCTTTCCTCTCACATCAAACATGAACTATTTTATGTGTCTTTTTGAGGCAGGTGTTCTTGGGTTTTCTCCTCTACCCATCACCTCTAACTGAGCATCAAATCCTTTACTCCCATCTTTCCATACAGATAGCACTATATAACCATTTATGCCACTTCAGCCAAGCACTTTCTTAACTTCCACAAATCGCTCTTGGATGAAGCTCCTTCCAGTTTTCTATAAAGGTACTTTCTAATGCCCCTTAAAGTATGTCCTTGTAACACCTCTTACCTGCACCACTACATAATGTATAGTTGGCACTCCAGCACAATCACACTGCTATTGTTTCATTGTAGGATTCTATTTCCCCTGAGATGTCTTATGAGGAGACCTTCCCAAAAGTAAAATAATAATTTTCATTATCACCTTATATCCTGAAGTTCCATAAGCAGCCAAGCAAAGGACCCTTACCCAAAACAATTCTCCCATGCTTCCACCCACACTTGGACATTAAAAGTAAGAACTAGTAACCAGGTTACTGGGTTTGACCTGTTATGGGAGGAGAATGAATGCATTGGCCCCTCTGAATCCTGAGAGCACCTGAAAAGCTGTGTCCCTGCACTGCAATAAGCACAAAGCAGCCCATATTATTTTAGTACTATAAATCATACTGCCATGCCATCTAAACAAGTGGGCAGCCATTAACTGAAGCTAAAACTGAAACAGACTGAAAAGCACTCGCTGAGTAAAGCCTCGGGCCACATACTGTTCAGAGAGCATGCAAAAATATTGAATTGCTACTCATCGCAACAGTATGTGACTGTGTAATTAAAGATGCAACAGAACTCATGCAAACATTAGGGTTATCCAGGGAACTGTGATTCTTTTATTTCCTTACTTCTGAGGACTTGCCTTCCACTACTGCTACATCCTATTAATGTTAGTAGCAGCGTGGTTACACCCTCCTTTCCTCAAAAAAAACTCGTGGGAAAACTCACTAGTTTCTCTCTCATGGTGTCATCTTGAAATATTCATAGGGATCTTCAGTAGTCTTGAAACCCCTGGTGATTTCCAAAAGATATGTACCATTACAGCTACCATAAAAACAAAATAACTGGCTAACTTGAGGGAAAAAAAATAAATTTATTAACCCTACTTTGAAAGGTATTTTACTTCAAGTTAAAGTGATCTGTGTGGGAATAGTCCTGAAGCACTTTCCTTGCCTGAAAGCATTACAAGAGATTTCTGACTGGCAAAAGTGTGTGACATGATGGACACAAGCTGTAGGTAAAGTGCAGGATGCCTTTCCTCAGTGCTAGCTGTCATCTGTGCTGCTGCTCTGTTGAGGAAATAGGGGAAATACATTAAATAAAAAGAAGAGTGGGTGTGGGGGGAGGAATTTGGGAACAAATTAAACAGGAAATGGAGTCTTCAAATTATCTACAAACCTTTAGCAACTATAATCATGGCAGCAAATTACAATCAAGACATGCCATACACTACATTTCCTGGGGTGCTTTTTATATGAATTTAACATAAATCTAGCCATCAGCCTCAACAGCATGTCATACTTGCTTTTAAAGCCAGGCTAAGGGATTTGTCCTAATTGTGTTCTTTTTCTCCAGTACTGGAATTAATTTACTTTTAAGTTCAGATGAATCAGGTGATGAATTTTAACAAGCCAGTGTTCCCCCCAAGCAAAAGACAGAGCTCATAAACCCCCATTTATCCAGCAATCAGGTTTTATTTCTCCATGGTGAATAATTTCAAAGATAGACCATGAAACATCAGTTCAGTGTCAACTGTATGCAGTAAGAGCAGAGGGCGGTCCAAGAAAGGAAGGTCCAGCTCATGTGCTACCATAATTTCTAAAAAAATCACTGACCCTTGTCTCAAACTCACATGCTGCCAAATCACTTAGGTTATAGGTAGCAAAATCCCTGTCAATAATTCCATAGTGCAAATCAAGTCTTGTCCAGAGTTCTGCCTCATCTTTCCTGCTGCCACTCCCCCATCTGCAGCTCAGTGTTTGTCCCATTTGTTAGTGTGCATCCCATTCACCCCAGCACCCCCAGCTGCCAACACATCCATCATTGCACACAAGTAGGGAGGGGACAAGGATCTCAGAAGGCTCCTTAAGGCTACCTCAGAGTCTAGACTGCTTTTAGATTTATCTCACAAATTGGTTAATGGTCTAAAGGAAAAAAGCATTAAAGTCTGAGAGAGGCCCTTTCACCTTCCCAGTCCTTCCTTCCCTTTTTGTTCTGCAGGGGGAAGGAAGAATGTCAAGGAGCCCTTCCTCCCTTTCTTGACTTCTTCCCTGCTGTGCTGTGCCGTGTAGACTGAACTGTAGGCAGAGGACGTGTTTAGGACTGAACCCACTGCTGAGCACACCCTGCCACTCCACAAGGATTCACTATCTGCTATCTTATGCCATTATCTCTCACACTTCAAAACCTGTAGCAAGGTGCTCTGTCCCTCTGCACTCTCCCAATAATCCACCTTTCTCCACTGTCTGGGAACCTACAGGCTACAAACACTATGCCCACAGAGTGAGAAGCTGTTTCGTTCTAAAGGAGTTACTCTTTCAATTTAAATAGAAATAGCCATAGGTTTGGGTTGGGATCCAAACCCTGACTGCAGTACGTGGGGAAGAAAGAACTTATCCTTCTTTCCGTCTAGGAGCTGTGACCTCCATTGGACTGCAGAACGCCTGAAAAAATGGCCAAAATCCTTGTGCTACACTTGGATAAATCTGTCAGACAGAAGACCATCTCTATGAACAGCAAGCAGTTGCTTCAGCCAGAGCCCTGATGAAGAAAGTGTACATCCACTCTGACAGATGATCCTTGAGCAGAGACAAAACAGATGACAAAGGTGTGTGTGTGCTGAGGGCAGGGAACCGAAAACAGAACAGGGGTTAAAAAAAAGGTTAAGGGATAGAAGAAGCAAGACAGTCTCAGGTAAGGAGCCATTATATTCCATTACTTTAAAGAGATCAGAGAGATCTCAAAGCATAAATGCTACAAATATCTTGTTCCCTGTTTTTAAGCAATGTCTGTTTAGTCACTAACAACATATTTGGGCTCTGCCTGGCTATGCTGTTCATGCACCAGCAAGCACTCTGTCTCCATTGATCCCAGTCAAGCTTACAACCAGAGGGGTTGGAGCAATGAAGCAAGCTTCCCATTCTGAGCAGAAGCCTTTTTAGCACTTACTGAAGGGGATTCATCACACCAAGTGCTTGGAACAGCCGCTGTACTGTCCTCACTGAATCCTTTTGTGCCTTCTAAGTCAGGCCACCTTTGAAACATATTAATTGGGAAAATCTGACTTCTAGTGGACAAAACACTAACACCTCTAAATCTGAAACTAAAAACTTTTTCAGGAGAAGGAGTCCCTGTGGGTCATGAAAAGTCTGATCATCCAATTGTTCATTGTTAATTTTGCAGTCAACATCGCTGTGTTAGATTGACTGCATAGCAATGTGCCCTGCAAGAATTAGTGCACTACAAATAATACATAACAACAATACTCCTAGGTCAGTCCAGAAACAGTATCTACTTTCCTCTGCCTTGTGCAGGCAGCAAACATGCCCTAATTGTGCTGAACACTGGCATTACTCACTGTATAATTTCCTCTCACCCCCTTTTCTGAAAATCAAGATGAAAACAGGCCACTAAGCATGGCTATGCAGTTTTCCTTTTTAATATACAAAATCTATAACAGTCTTTGTTATTAATATTTAATCTTCAAGAATATAGGAAATAGTAAAACCTAATAACTTGGAATGTGTGTATCGTATTGAAAAATATCCATTGAAGGAGAACTAATCCTGAGAAGATTTAATATCGATTAGTAAAAACGATGTCACATTTATCAAAAAAAGGGTGCAGAAACATTTTGGAAACCCTTCGAATTTACTGGAGTCTAAAATTGAGCAATGTGAATACACAAGATTTGTGTTCTACAATATTTGTATACTTGTGTTCTACAATCTTTTCCTTCTAGTATCTTGACTAGTTAGAGAAACTTCTGAATAGCTTCCACAGAGAGGAGAAGTAGTAACTGGTAGCATTTCTATTTTCTTAGCCTGCATGAGAATAACAAAATTTACCTTGTCATAATAGTATCTGAGCGCCCGGCTCAGCTTGTCATAATTCATATTAGTTTTGTTTTTTCTGAGTCCCCACAGCTTAGCCACTTCTTCTGCCTTGAGTAGCTTGAATTCGCCATCATTAGACGTCCAGCAAATGAGGTGCTCGTGTTTCTGGTCTAGCAGCAACTGCAAAAGGAACTGCCACAGTGTGATTGCACTCTCCATACCTACAAGGGACAAAGGAGAGCAACAGTGTGAAAAACATTTGGGAGCAGGTGTTCCATCCAGCACTCATTTCAGTAACAAGCTCTGTGCAGGAGTCATCCTGTGTAATTGAGAAAAAGAAGCTACCACATCATTCCCAACCAAATATCCACCTAGACCTACAGGTCTTCCACTGCTTTTCCAGTATTTTTCCCACTGCTGTTCTGTGAAGGGACACATAAAATAGAGGAAGTATTTAGAAAAGCACTGCCCACTAAGTTCAGATTATACAAGGTCACCACCAGTTGGCATCTTCCATTCATTGTAAGTAATCGCTCTCCAAAGGAACATAGAAGGCAGGGAGAAAAGGACTAAACACAACTATCCACTGAAATGATATTAAAAACCTGCTGTTTACTGTCAGGAGGTGTATACTGGACTTGTTCGGACATGTCACTGTGAAAAAGGAAGGACGAGGGAACAGCAGAGTAATTGCCTTTGATTACAGGACCAGAAGCTACAATCCCCTTCCCCTCCCACCACCAGACAGGCTTTGCCCATTTTGTTTTTTCCAGGGCCTGAAATTACTCTTGCTGCTTCTGTTTGCCAATTCAAAAGATATTCTTTATTTTTTAGAAAAGCTGGAAGTTCAGTACACTTAAGCACAGTAAAGTAGGTGATGTTTACACTGAACCTCTCTTTAACAGGCATCTTTTCTTTCTTTATCATATGTGCTACTGAGAATTAGGAATATTTTTAACAGTGCCTGAGTCTCATATCTGAGGTTGTTTGAATATTTTTTTTCTCTCTAGAGGTTGTTTGCGTATTTCTGCTAACTGCCTGTGCTACTGAGCCCTCCCTAGAACAAACCTTTTGTTCAGGCACTGCAATTAAAGGATAAACTGAAGGCCGGCAATATTCCAACTCAGCACAGGTATATACACAACTTAAAAACTGGGAGCATTATCGCTGCTAACAACTTATCATTTTAATGAAGATGCAGCTAAAATTGACCTTTTAAACTACAGAATCATTAAATGAGATTTTCACTTTCAAAAACATTCCCAGCCTTAGCATGTTAACACTGGATCACATAATTTTTCTTTGGCTTCGTCTGATTCTTAATTTGGATATGTTATGCCACACAGATTTATTGCTGGTATAGATTAATTGACTGTGCTGCTAATGGGGGCTGATTATTACCTGACTTACCTCTGTGCACGAAACAATGGGTATTTTTGTCTTTATCTAGACAAGCTCACGATTTTTAGCGCCCTCGTTCATTTTGTTTCGCAATCCATTGTTGTTTGTGCCCTAGCGGATGACACGGACAGGATGCCAGGCTTGCTGCCTGCCGCTTCCCTGGATGTGCGCACCACAAGAGGGCACAAGACTTCCAGCTATCCCCGGCAGGGAACAGGACAGCGGGAGGCTGCGGGAACAGGGTCTGCCCCCGCATGAAGGAAATCACCGTGCATAAGGTTCATGAGTGTAAAGAAAAATAAATTGCACGAGCTTCACTTATGTAAAGCCAGTTAGTGATACTAGAGAACGTCGTCAATAGTTTTGTGGAAAAACAGGGTTTGGAGGTATGTTTTGGTCCAAATAATTTCTAATTACCCTGGCCAAACGAGGGTTGGCAGAATCAATGATGATTTTACTATTCTTCAAAATCCTCATTTCTCTAATGAACTGAGAGTCCCGTCTGAACGACAAAGACAAAACCACTGATGTCCAGCTGAGTGACACCGTAACTACACAGCGCGTTCAAAGGTCGTTTTAGGCTCTTAGGACTGTTAGGGATCCTGGAAACAGAACAGCCTACATGGAAGGTTTGGCACTTTCAAACGTTTGCATTTGCTTCATTGCAATTTTATACAAATCCTTTTCCACATAGAATAAGACAAGGAAAAAATTTCCTAGCTAGGATTAAATATACCTGACAGTTGCTCGCTTTACAGCTTTTAAAAGTTCCTTTAAACTACACCCTCTTTGCAGATATTAGCATCTTTATCAGATTATTTATATATAACTTTGTAGATAATACAGTGTCCCTATTAATCTGGTATCATAAATATACAGGTACACATTATATATGTATATACTTTCTAATACTTGTAAGTTTTGCAATTTACTTTGCTAAAAAGGTGTATTTATATACAATTATATTCCTCTTACATAATCCTGTTTTCTGTACATCACATATTTTGCAGCCACACCCAGCATAATTTCAACTTGCACCATACAACTCTTCCTAACAAGACATCACAAACAGAACTTTTGTTGCTCTGGAAAATTGTAAGTAACATATAAATAACTTTCTTCCAAATTGTACTACAATGTGTCCCACACTACAAAGACCTGTCAGCAGAACTTCAGCTGAGGAAAGTAAAGAGGGATTAGAATTACAGAAGTGCCAATATAAACTTCACCACCATATCTTCACCCAAAACACTGTAATACCTCAGAGACACAATTTTCTCATCCAGATCTTAAACTACAAGATCAGCAATTGTGACTCTAGAGAGAGGTGAGGTGGAACTGAACACAAAGCAAAGAACATTTTGCTGCAGCCTGCTCCATCCCCATTCACCTCTGACCATGAAAATTCACAGGGTAATCTACAGCTAGCTTTGTACTACACTTTCCATTATGAACCTGGTTTTTGATGCTTATCATCTGTAAAATGTAAACAGTTTTAGATTCCGTTTTATCCACTGAGTGTGGCGCTCAAGGTGACACCACCATAGGCATAATGTAAAATGTGTGAACAGCACAAGCCTGGGCAAGAGAATCCTACAGGAATACTCCAAAAATCATATGTCCTGGTGAGCAAGGAGAGGTGACTCCCATCAGGTTATTACATGAAAGGTCACTGCCACCTTTTTGGAAGTGGCTCAGTTATTCCAGCCGAGATCCATGGGTAATCTCTGGGGGTCACTTCAGGTGCTGGACCCAGGGCAGATGGCTGTGGTGGGATTAGATTTAGGCAGCTCCTCACAACCCCGTCTTGCCTGACCATCAACTCTCCCATGCCTGTGGCTCTGAACAGGCTTTATAAAGGACCTAGGTACCTCAGACTTCAGCATCAACATACTCAGTTGGTACGTGCATAAATCTTCTACTGGTATCACCCAAGACTGCCTCTGCAGAAATGAGATTAAAACAGCTCCATACTGCATTGTGCTTCATCCCTCCATCTGCCACTGAGTTCCTGTATAAAGCTTCCCAGGATACATGCAGCAACTGTATGTATGATTCCTACATGAGGCAAATCATGCTAATTACATTTTCAGCTGATCATTAATTGTATGGTTCTACTCTTCCAACCACCAAACTTGAGGTGTTCAGGTCTGAGTCACACTGAGTATTCACAACTTTAACTACCTATAACAGAAGCCTTGCCCTAAGTAAGTAAAAACTCAGATTTCTTGAATTTGGTAAACTGGTGTTAATCTCCTTTTCATTCTGTAAAATAGGATTTGCAGGGGAATCGTTGTAGCAGGATGCTGTGCCTGGACTCCTCTCTGAGAAGCAGTCTGGAAAGCAAAGGGGTCCCTTCTGCACCCCGTGACTCAGAGGGAAGGCTTCTCTAATAAACTTTGTTTGAAGCTCCCATTCTGCCCATGGCAAATTCCCATTCTGCCCACAACAACAGTAAAAATCTAAGATTCTGCAGTGACAGGATTTTTTAGCTGATACAAAATATTTAATTTCCAAACAGGCCAACGGAAGTATTAACCTGCCTTTCTCCATGGGAACTGTTTTGGATTCCACAAGGCACTAACTGTCCCCTTGGGAGGACAGAATGGCCACACAGGGCTTAACTTATGCCTCATTTGAGTGGTCAAGCAAGAGAATCACAACAGATGTACTGGATTTATAAGAAGACATGTAATTCAACAAAAAATCTGGTACCTGTATTAAAAGTCACAATAAATTATGACTGTGAGGAGTTGGAGATCTTCAGAAAACATATTTCATTTATGTATTTTCTAATTCTTTTGAATTTTTACTGACTCAAAGGGAATTCAGTGTCTTGCCTTACTCTGACAGAAAGAGTTGTTAGGATGTGGTCACTTCCTACATTTCATTCAACTCTTTATTAATATTAAATAGTAACAATAAATATTCCTCTTACTTCTGTGCTTAGTACAAGATTTGAATGCAGGGCAATAAATAATACATGGAACCACATACTGAATTACATGGATTAGCAGAAAAAATAGCTTTAAAAAACCCCTTATTTAGATAGTGACATGTATCAATGGTACAGAATGAGAAACACAACCTATGTTGGAAACATCCTGTGTCATGGAAAGCCTAATCAAAATTCATACAGACAAAAGAGTCGATTTTTTAATCCATTAACTCTGACATATCTGATTTTGCCATCTTACCATTTTTAAATATTTATACAATGCATTTGACAGTCAAAGATGCTTTCTAAGCCACAAAACAAAATTTGCTAGCTTGACCTGACCTAGACAGCCTAGTATTTTTACTTTATGATCACTTCCACTACCGCTGATGCAAATAAACACGGGCATAGTTGGAAGGAATTATACTTGAAAATGCTGTGTTAGACAGCAAAATGATATTTCAGGACTGAGTTTTCCAAAAATTCATTTCTCTAGCAGCTGCGACAGGGAACCACACTGACACCATCTGCATTAGCAATTTACATTCCTTGCAATGTGCTTGCCCCCATACAAACTGTAGCAACTGCATGATCAGTGTGATACAACATGCCCTCCACACGCCAAATTTTAAGTCTGATGCCAGAAGACAGCAAATCAGAGTATTTGTGCTCATAATTCTGCTCCTATTTCAACCAAACTGAGGAACTAGCAGAAATGCCTAAACTTGGAGCAGCAGCAGAGTCAACACCATAAGCTCTCCCTGAAGAGGATAATGGAAATACAAAGAGACATCCATAGAGCAAAGTGTCCCACCTGAGAGATGGTATTCCTGGAAAGGGCCTACCCAAATTCCTCACTTAGGCAAGGGGCCTACATGCCAGATACTCTCTCTCCCTTTAGCATATGAAGACTGGCTTCAACCAGCATGAAAAAAACACTATGAAAACATTATGCAAGTTACACTAGAAATAGTTGTGATACGTGCTGATGACCTGCATAGGCTTTTTCTTTTTTTAACAAGACAATACACATGAAATTCCATGTGATAAAATGTCAGTCAGTAAGGTGCCATTAAGAACCAAAAATACAGTTATTACCTTGCTGGGCAAAATAAAACAAATAAGCAAGGCATCTTAAGTCAAAGCAGTAGAAAACCAGGAGGCTCAGAGACAAATCTAGCTAACTAAAATCTCAGTATCGGAAAGATTTATGACATGAACTGTGAGATAAGCAGGACAGTCCTTGAAGCATTAAGTTTTATAGGACTCTTGCATAGGAAAAGCCACATGTAAAAGGCAAAAAGCTGGGAAGCAGCTCTGTAGCAATTCAGGACTTCTGCAGAGCTTCCATACAACTATGTTACAGCTGTAACACAGCTCTGCTCTGCTCTCCCAAGTAGCCCAGGTTTCCTACTTGGGTTTTTTCTCCATGTTAGCTCCCCTACAGCCTTTCTAAAATAGCGAGAAACTGCTGATCCTGGACAATGAACATGAACAAGTTTTGAAGGCTAAAACTAGGAGTCCCTCCAGGCATTAGGATCAAAACCAGTCCTTTTTGCTTTAGAGGGTCTGCAAAGGAACAACATCTGGCAGCCTGAGCTATAAAACCAGGTCGTGGGACTTGGGGCAGAGGAGGGACAGCTGAGTGGGATAGACTGCCTGGGGTGCCCAGAGGCTGAAAAAAACCAGCTGGTGACCAATTAAATCAGGAAGACATAAAAGATGTTAGCCAGCATTATGCCATATAGGTAGTCACGGAAAGATGATGATCAGACATGTACATGAAAAAGATTAAGAGGCTGAGTCAGGGCAGGGAAATTAATTTCCCTTAGCATATGAAGAAACTGCTGATTCCTTCTGTAGCCAAAGCAGCTGCAAAAGATCCAGCTCCTTTTTGTATGCCCCATCACAGCAGGCACACACCTCCACTTACATTTCCCTTACAGGCACGTGTGTACTTTTGCAAGCACACAGCATTTCTCAGTAACAGATGCCTTTTTTTTTACCATTTCAAACTACTCTTGAAAACGTGTACATTTTTTGTACGTCCATTTTCTGCTTTTGTATCCTAATTCTGTCCAGCACGTTTCTCCAAGCAGCGTGACATGGGGCATTGTTAGTTTCTCATTCACGTTAGCATTTGGCTTCCTTTATTTCTGCAGGTTGCAGCCAGGAAACTGGAAAATGGGCCACAGGAAACCTGGCCTCCTACATCTGTCCCAGTTTGTAACAGCAGCTCTGGTTTTATTTTTCTAAGTGTCTCAGGTTCATTTTAACCCTTGAGATGACTGCTGCAATACCATGTGCAAGAATGTGACTGTTTTGCCGTTATTTTTAACCACCATTTCTCAATACTAGATATGAAGATTTTTACTTAACTGAATTACTTTTAAAGTCTATTAATACTTAAAAATAAACAGTTACAAAAGTTATTTAAAAACCCTCTTTCTGGAAATTACCAAAACAATTCCATATATAAATTCCATGCCATATAAAATATCAAAGAGTATATACAGAGAAAACATGGAACAAGGCAGAGTCTATATACATCCTAAACACAGTTCTAAAGTGAATGTCCATATGAAAAGTTAAAGAGCTTATAAATCCTCTAGGGTAATTTTTCTCTTTTACATTTTAGTTTTTATTAAAAAATTGAAGTACACTTGTTTTTCATTTAATTACAAAAGCAAGAGTGTCAATCAACAAAAGGAATTTTCCTAAAATAATTTAAAAATTAGTCAGCCATAACATTTTTCACTGAAAATTCATCCGTTTAACTATGACTATATCATGAGAGGTTAAAGACAATTGCCAAATCTTCCCAAATGTTTGCTCAGAACTATTTGAAAGAAAAAGCTGAGTCAGTCCTAACACTTTATTTCTCAACAGAGATGCTTCAAGGGTGATAAATAGGATGTGGTTGGTGAGGAGTTAGTGATTCTACCAGAAAAGAGAAAAAACAAATATCAATTTGTTTACTCAGAAAGTTTTCAAATATTCATCAAAGGAGATCTTACCGCTAATTTAATTGGGCTTGAAAAAATAAGCTCTCAACTAAGTGTGTAAATATACCTGGTTTCATTTGATGCAGAACTTTCTCTATTAAAGGTAATAAATCAAACTAGTGGCGCAATCCATACCCAGGACACTTTAGGGAACCAACTGTGTGTATGATACAGAATGCTGGTAATTTTTCCACATCCAGCAACCAGGACACTTCCTGTCAGAGCATCCTCCAAGTCCTTCCATTGTGTTGAAACTGCAAAACCTTTCTAAATCAGGACTTCCTCCTATTATATTTTAGAGGCGTCTTTCTGGGAAATGCAGATCCAAGTGAAAAAAAGAGAAAAAATAATAAAAGAAAAAAAAATTTTAAAAAAAAGGAATTCCTGCAGCACCACCCAGTGGAAACATTAGAGAAAGCCACAGGGGTGCCCCAGCGCTCAAGTTCCGATTTACTGCAAAACTACAGTAATATTGCCACACAAACACAGACTGGTTTAAGGATGTGCCAAAAAACCACAAAGGGTTTTGCTGGATGATCTACTTAACAGAATCATACAAGGTATCACCACTCTGCTACGCCAGCATAACAGTCATCTTTTTACTTTAAATCCTTATTTAAAAGATTATTTACAGTAAAAATTTACAAGCTGTCCTTCTCAAGCAAGAATACCCACTGTTATGGCCCAGCACGTTTAAAAAAAATAAACAGACTCCTGTGGTTAGGAGCAACACAAAAGAGACAGCAGCAAGATCTCGCTAAATATTAAAGGATAACATCAAGTTCCACCACAGAGAAGAAAGCACTCACACATTTGTCCAGTAACGCTTCAAGTAGGTACATTTGGTAATGCAATGTTTGCAGTTTTTAATTTTTTTACTGAAGTCAAAGAAAAGCAGAGGCAGATGTCCAAAGGAAGAAAGTTCTGCAATTTCCAAACTAACACAACAAAGGACTGGTTGCCTGCCAAGCGGAGGTGTGATGACACCACCTCTACAACACAAGTGTTTTCACATTTTCTGTACGGATGGAGTACAGTTTTAATCCCACTGGAGTAAAAGCCCTTAGCAAGAGAGAAAATGGCCAGTTGCTTCCCTGCGAAGGCTTAAAAGATAACCTGCTCAATTACTTCTAAAGCTAGCCATAAACAAAACTACATAAATCTGTAATGGCTCCAACCCTTCACCTTGGGACAGACACAAAATGAGTGCAGACTCCTCACACTGCTTTCTGTCTGCTCATGTGGTGCACATCTGTGGCATGCTGGCAACATGCTACGCTGCAATCTGAGGAACTCCTGCTTCAAAACCAGCCCTATATGTTTATTCTTCCCATATGACTTCCTCTTATATTTTTGTCGGCATCAATAGGACACAGATCATGATTACTTGACCGTCCTATATAAAATTTCTGATGTTTCCAGAGCTTAGGAGGGCAGAGGTTCCAACCTCCAGCAACAGTGGCTGTTCTGAAAGTTTACTTAATGTATCAAGAGATGATTACTCCCAAATGTAAATGCTTTATCTGTACTCCCTTCTTGAAATAAAGTATAAAAATTTTCAATTTTGCAACAACAGATTGAATGCTTTGTAACTTGTGCAGTGGCTGTAATATGTTAAAATGTGTACTATTACTATGTGCTGTCTCAAATGCTGCTTTAATACATTTCATATTCACATGTTTAAACTAATCTTCCCCTTGCCACTGCTTTTCCTAGACCAAAACTCAGATAAAAAAGCAGGTCTTTTTCATGCTGTGAGCAGAGCGGAACCTGGCCAAAAGGACAGGAAACAGTCCTTGGTGTTCTGTTAAGGAAAACCAAGGTGGCTGGCAATTTTCGTGAAACCTGAAGCACAGCAAGATCATCATAGCTTAAACTGGTAGTCAGACTTGCCTTACCATGCAAACTGGATTTTCAGAATTTGCTGGATTAGCAAAATGAGTCATTGAACTATTAAATAACATTCAGGTTTACCTGCATATTGTCATGTTGCAAGGGGAGTCAAGTTATAGCATTATACCAAAATGGTGTAACACAATTCAGCAGATGGTAACCTACAAATATGGAATCATTTCACTGGACAGTTTCTTCCCAAAACATTAGCTCTATTGCAGTAGTGTTTGGAGCATAAGCCAAAGTGTAAGTGCCTTAGCCATAAAAAATGAGCAACAAGTCACAGCACTAGTCAAAGTCTGTATTTTTACTATCTCATAGTAAAAACATAAATTAAGAACTATTCTTACAGCTAAAAATCTCAAAGATCTACTATTCTTCTCAGTGCTAATCAAAGTTCTGATATGTGTGTTTATCATGCACTAAGCTAAACCAAAACCCAACTAAAATATTTTAATCTTCTGACATTATTCACTTGCCTACTACACCAACAAGGACCTGCAGGTCACACCTACATGTTTCACCTAACTTCCATTTATTAAAAACTGAAATACCCCACAGAATGT
This sequence comes from Nicator chloris, assembly GCA_013400495.1. Taxonomy (NCBI): domain Eukaryota; kingdom Metazoa; phylum Chordata; class Aves; order Passeriformes; family Pycnonotidae; genus Nicator; species Nicator chloris. The sequence goes on along the minus strand of WAAE01017531.1, from coordinate 257,195 downwards.
ATCGTAGAATACATGAGATCTCATCCAGGAGATCTGGTTGTCACTCCCCTGTACTGTGTCCTGTGTGCTTAAACTGATTCCCACAGCTGCTGCAAACTATGAATGAGAGACAAATGAGACACTATTTCAATGATTACAGCAAACTTTGCTGTATACAGAGTGCTCAGATAGCACATCTTTAGAAGTGACATCAATGACCAACTGGTTTGTCAATGTCTCTGCTGCTCAGGATACGTAGCGGCCATTGTTTTGACTTGTATCCTGAATTCTGCATAAAATTACACACTGAAATACAATGCAAAGACTCTATTCCCTCTCCTCAACTTGGACGAGACTGCACAGTCAGCATTACTGTGCCCTGCTCCCAGGGAATCAACCTGCTCTGTTCTGTAAGGGTTTTGATCCCAGAGCTTCAGCACTGATGGCAGTACTGAAGCAGTGTTGCAGTCATACTTTCTATGCCAGCCCTATTCCACACTCACTGTTTGCTGAACTGACCACACACGCCACTTGCTGTGAGTCTGCTCTGAGTCACCAGACTTCACAGAGGTCTATATCCAGAATCTAAACCCACACTGCCATCTCAGCTATGTTAGTGTAGCATGGAAGAAATTCTCTGAAGGTAGTCACCTTTCTCCAGATTTCACTAACTGAGCTGCAAAAGGAATTTGGTCTTATTTTCTAAATGCTTTTAAAAGATTGTTTCTTCACATGAATTACCGCTAATTGCTGGGAAGAGATAAAGGTACTTTAGTCTATAAATCTTTTGTTTGTGCTGTATTGTGGCTTAATACAGCAAAAGCCACTCAACACTACCACAATCTAAACATTTAAAAACAGTAACAGACATTAGCATCCTTCTCAAAAAGCCTAAACTGAAACACATCTGATCAGTTTTCATTTAAAAAATCAACAACAAAAAAGAAGAAATATACAGAGACATAGTAAAGAGGTGCTGTCACCACATTAGAGGCAAATGTTGTGGAATAGAAATCTGTTTTCCAGATGAACTATCAGCTGTGTTGCAAAATAAGGAATGGAAACTTATAGGAGGACATATGATTAAAAACATTTCGATTGTTTAGATGAAGCATATAATCCAAGTCTACTCTTTAGTGTACAACTGAAAAGCATGTTTTACACAAACATTTTTTCTTGTTCACTAATGTTTTCAGAAAAAGACCCGTTGTGTAAAATAGTATTAATGGGACTTAGGCCTTAATACTTAGGTTAGAACCTAGAAAGCTTTTACCAATTTTGCATGATTGGTAATAATCATAAAAATTACATATTATTCATTACATAATTTAATAACAGTGAAAAATAAAAGACAATGTGTAAGACGTGAGTTTTCCCCTCATAGTACTTCAAATGATCTTCAAGTTAGGAGACACAAGATAAGAAAATTGTATACTTTAAAGCTCAAAAAACTAAGACAGGATTGCTTGCACAAGAGCCAAAACACATTAACACATAGTCAACTGGTATTTGCAAAGATCATCCAAGTTATATTCTGAATCTTTAAATATTGGGTAGTAAATTGGTAAGCAGAGGCAGACGTGACTGAAATGACTCTGCAATGGAATGGGCAGTATCATTCACACACTCAGCACATCCTGACACTGCAAAATTTGGAGCTATGGAGCTATGGAAGACTAGGAGGACCCTTCACAGAGCAAGCAAGAGCCTCTGCAGTGCCTTAGTTACATTTAACATGCAGCTAGTCTCAGTGCATTAACAGAAGTGCTGACACACTCAAAAGTAAATACATGCCTAAGTGCTTTAAAAGATCAAAACAAAAGAAGTTTGTGGCTCCCTACAGAGACTCTTGTCCTGAAGATCCTGAGCTAACTGCTCAGATGTAGACAGATCACATCCTATCGTGTCAAAAACCTTTCTTTACATAATTGATTGATATTTATCTTCGAAGTCCATAGGTGTCATGTCTGTAAGTGTCATCATACAATTGAACAGTTTTCAACACTTGGCCCATGCATGCAGGGGTCAGTGGACCTTCCTCCTGATCGTGAGGCAGATGCACTGCAGCACCACTACTGTGGGCACACCTGCTCAGAAATAATAATGGATCCACAGATACAAGAAGGACAAACCCCACTGCTGCAGACAATCACAGCAATGCTACTTGAGCAAGCAGCCCAAAATCAGACATGGTGTTGAGAACTCCATAACAGTAAAAAAAAACCTACCATTTTCAGCTAAGTTGTACCTGCCTAAGGCATGGCAAAATTGGCCTCCTATATTCTTAGCTGCAATATAACTTTAAAATACTACTTAAATATTTAGTTGGCTGGTATAATACGAGATACTGCCCAGAAATTGCACCTATCAAACAGATCGACAGCTCCAGGGTACGTTTTGGTAGTGCAAAAAAAACTACCACAGTATTCATAAAAACATAAAAATGCAGAACTGACTATACAGTTATTAACTGGCATTGAATTAGCTGGCAAGTAGTGCCTTTGTGATATTTTTGTATTGGCAGGTGTTTTCTTTAGTTCTTGCTTTTAGAAAAGCAGCAAGTCTCCTTCAAAGAGCTTTTGAATTAAAATCCACTCTTAACAACAAACCCTTAAGAACCTGAAATCTGATATAATTACTGGCATATAAAATCACAATGCGTTAAAGAACGTTTTAAGGACAAAGATGAATTTCTTTTTGTGAAGTGCACAGATAAGAGGCACTTTGTGCTTCATCTGCTTTGTTTCCACCCATGCAGCCTTGTATTTTGTAGTGCAGTGAGCTGGACTTCCTGTGCCTACACCTTGACATTCTCCTCAAAATTATGACTAAATCTTTAATCATTCATTATTCAACAAAATACTTCAACATGAGAACAGACATATTCGGTCTTCCAAGAGCTCTCAACAGCCTGCTGAATACTCATTGATTCATTTAACAAGCCACAGATGAAGTAAACATCTGTCTAATGATTCAAGACGATGAGATTCCCTATTGTGGGAAACACCGTGGAGAAAGCCACGGTGAATCAATCCAAGGATACACGGCACAACACGACTTTCACAGGCCCGTCAGTGACAGCCTGTGCCATGAGCCATTGGGTGTGGTTACCAAGCACAGACAGCAGCTCAAAACCAACAGTGCTCTTTGAAACTGGCCCAGGATAACTGTCCTATAATCAGTGTCACAGCTCCAAAATGGATTCCAGCAGCAGCATCCAGGCATGCCGTGCACTGGAGCCACCTCCACCAGAAGAAAGCCACAGACTGATAAATCATCTCATTGCACAAAGGATTCCAACCTACCATATCTCTATGGGAAGTACTAGCTAACTTACCAGTTCTTTACTATCTGAGATTATTTAGCATTATGGCAGAGAACCACTCAGAGAGATAATGGTAACTAAATGAACTTACAAACTTTATATGATGTCACCAAAACACACTAGTTAAAATCCTTTTTCATAAATACACGCATCACAAGTAACTATGTGTTGGTGCTCCCACCCTTATCCTGCGCTCCCTTATCTTTAGTAGCCAAATGTCTGTTTCCTTTGGTACCTATTTCTTTCTTCTGAAGCAACATGTTGTCATGTGATTGTATTCCCAAGGCTAAGACTTGTATTTTCTGTACAGCTGATGGACCTCCATGTCCGTGTTGTGTATAGCTACCTTCCTACATGTAAACATATGAGCCTCAGAGCAAGCAACAAGCTCCGTGCACCTTAGTGAACCTGAAAATTGACCCTCATTCTGTGCTAAGTCTTTCAGAACCAGTTTTTCATCAACATTTGTGTTCGCTTGACCAGTAAGATCTGCCCCTAAGAATACTTCTGTCGTAAGAATATCTCCATCCCAAGAAGGGCATTACAACAAAAAGGCTAAGTTTACATAACTGGATTTTCTCCACAGCAAAGGGGAAATACTTCAGTCTTTGGAGTGATATACTTGATTTCTTTCCATGGCTTAAGTTTAATGAAATAACCTTAAGTAACAGGAGCAAAGAACTACTGTGAATCAGTAAGCACTGAGAACCGCAAATGAATAAAACAAAATACACTTTTGTTTCTACATATAAAAGTGTCCATGTGCGTGGTGTTATAAACAGTTACAAGGAAGGCTGTAGCTGAGTTTCTCCCCTGAGACTGAGTTGCTTATTTCAACTGTTGCATCTAGGTGGAGTTGGTGATATCAGGAAGGATATAGCCTATATGTTTTTTCTTTTTAGGAACAACTCACAGAGTTGATTTGGAAAAATAAAGATGTAAGCAATGACTGTATCACTTAGCAGATAATATATACTCCTAACACATTTTTAGACAGGTGAAGAATAAAATTATATTTACAATAAAGGCACCTTTAATAATTTTTAATTATTTGAGTGGAAACTATCATGCATTACATGATATCTGGCTTTTTTTTTTCCTCTTCCAGACTGAACTGTTGTATTTTTAACACATCTATGAATTACTTCTCATTCAGTCTTTCAAATTTACAGAACACACAACACAAAGTACACTACTACTACATCTATTTTCCTGAGAACATCAAGATGTTTTACACTTATCTCGAATGAACACAACATACAAAATTTATATAGTGTGGATAGACTACATATATATGTATGTATGTATGTATGTATGTATGTATGTATGTATGTATGTATGTAGGTACGTGTGTGCTTCATCTACCATGACTCAGTAGACAGCACACTGAAATTCCAGCAATATTTAAAAGCAAGAAGTGAACAATTTAATGTCCATATTTCAGAGCGAGATAGTAAGAGTCAGGAAACACTCCCCAGTAAGTTTTGGTGTTGCACACCACACTAACTGCTCCATAACATATTCAACAGGTTTTTGAACACTGTCTCCAGTATTGCACTTCCTTCTCTAAAATTGAGGATTTCACAAAAGAAATAAACTTCCAAAACTGAAAAATAATCCCTCGCTTCCTGATGGCTGCATTTGATTGAGACAGAGATTAGGCATTGTCTGGTTTGTACACTATTCTAAAAATTCTTCACTGCCCAGCTAGAAAATCGAGAGACATCTGTGTCTGGAGATTGTGTCACTAATCCACTAATAGAAGTCCTCTTTGAAGTGATGTTAATGAAGAACTTTGCTGTGCCACTTGGACATCGGAAGTGCAGGAAACACAGCAGATCCTCAGAGGTAAACACGTGGTATACTGCAAGCACTATTTTTTTGCATAATATTTGCAAATCAGTTTAATGCTATCACATGATAATACAAGTAAGTAGCTAAGTGTTACTTCCTAATGCATACCATTTTATTCGCATTTATTGACATTTCCTTCAGCTAAAATCCCCTTGCAAGCTAGAATCCATTTTCTTTGTTTGCGCCAGACTTTTTCTTTTCCACACAAAGTTGTTACTTCTTATTTAAAGATTGGTGGGGCATGGCAAAAATCTTTGTAATTCTGAACATAGACTTCTTTCATGACCATTATGAAAGCAAATCACCACAAAGTAATTACGCAAACCACTAAATCAAAACTGGTATGTACAAAATCACTTGAAAACTACATACGTAAAGCATCAATACAGGAAGGCTATGTGGGTAAATATATTTTTCAAATATGGCCATCACTTCAGTATCTTGGCTCAAAAGTCTTTTAACTTTGCAATTCCCTGGCATTGTCAGACATGCACAGAATATGTTTATCATAACACAGACATCTTGCTACCCTATTTATATGCTTCAACCTATGAAAATATTCATGCATAAATTAATCTGAAATAATTGAAAATTCCGTACAAGCAAAATATGAGATGAATCACGACTTTCAGCTTGAAATGAAATGTAATGATTGCCTTTTGGAGTCCTCATTGACCAAAAAGATGCTACACTATACAAAATTGTCAAAGCACTACACTCTTAAGTAAATAAAGATGTAACTTGTCTCCCTTTCAACTGCAACGTTAGAAAGGCTGACAGGGCTTCACAAAACCCTCCTGTGTTAGGGAACGGAAACTCCTAATGAGATTAGTTGGTGTGTGTGCAGACATTACTTAGCCATGACTAAATGGGCTCTCTTCCTGCAGCCAGTGGAAAATTCAGGGAACTTTTTCCCCCTGCAGCATCAGAGTCCCTCTAACCTTCAGCAAAGCCAGATCCAACAACAACTCTCCACTTTCTCTCCCTTTCTCTCTCTTTTTTTTTTTTTTTTAATTTTTTTTTCTCTTCCCTTACAAACATTTTAGGGTTTTTCTTTTTTTCAGTTGGTGGTGGAAACTATCCACGTCGGCCAAGCGGGTCTGGGGGCAGGGGGAGGCTACGAAAAGTGGGTAGGGGGAGGTCCGGGGAGAAGACTACAAAGGAAACTGTAAAAAAGGAGCAAATATATAAACCTGAGAGGGAGAAAACCACAGAGTTTCTTTGTGAGCTGCAGTGACTCATTTTCAAGATGTTGTCTGCTGCCAGTTTCAAACCGGAAGCGCATGGCAATTAGTCTTGCTGTTTCCAGACAAGCCAGAAACTCTCCCGACACTTTTTTTTTTTTTTTTCCCTTTTTAAAGCCCCTTCTTCAGTTTCTGCAGGAGCCTTCCTTTCCCTCCCCCCGCACCCTCCCCGGCCCCGCTCGGCCTCGCAGCGCCGCCGGGGACCCCGCGGCGCCCCCGCCGCCCTGACAGGCACCGGGCGGCCCCCGGTAACCGGGATGCCGCTGGGAGGGGGCAGCCCCACGGCACCGCCAGCCAGCACCGCCAGGGAGGGGGACACGACCCGCCCGGCACCGCCGAGGGGCAGCGGGAGCGCGGGGTCCCGGGGTTCCCCGCGACCCCCGGCGCCTCCTTCCCGGCCCTGCCCCTCCTCACGCCCCGGCTCCTTCTCCCGCATCCCTCCCCCCCCCAACACACACACACGGTCCGTCCCCTCACCTGCACCCGCAGCTTCCGGGGGGCGGCAGGGCTCCCGGGGGGTGGCAGGGCCCCCGGGGAAACCCTCCCCCGGGGCAAGGGGCTCCTGCGGCGGCGGGAGCCTCCTCGGGCATCCCGCCTCCCNCCCGCCCCCCCCCCCCGCCTCGCTACCGGCGCGCTGCCCGGGCCCGACCCCGGGGCAGGACCCCTGGGCTCCCCGGCCCCGTGCGGGGCTCCGAGCCCCCTCCCCGCGGTGCCCCGCAGCCTCACCTCCCTCTTTCGGGCTGTCCCCGCTGCCACCCCACCAGCGAGCGGAGCGCGGCTCCGCAGCAGCCGCCGGCCTCCCCTACTTGTGCCCGCAGCCCCCCGAAACTTTGCGGGAGCCGGGGCGGGCGCAGCACCACTTGTACCTACCCAGCGGCTGAGGGACTTTTCCGCTCTCTCCTGGTAGTCTAGAGGGAGATGAGTAAAATTCCCTGGTTCTCCATGCTGACAGTCTTCTGCAGGCTCTCTGTTGCTCTAGTAATGAGATCCTGATTTTGTTTTCCCTTTTTCCTTTTTTTTTTTTTCCCCCCCTTGGGTCGGTGTGTGTGTGTGTGTGTGTGTGGGTGCGAGCGCCTGCCCGTGAGAGGGAGCGAGCAGGAAGCCGGGGCAGTCAGACAGCGGCCCGGCTCACTTCCTCTCCCGCACTATTCCCCGGGCGGTTTGCAGTCTGTGTAAACAGCCTTTTCCTCCCCGCGCCCCTCGCTCTGGCCGCCGATGTGCAGCATGGCTGTAACACAAGACACACGCATAGTACAGCGGGCAGCGCTGACTCCGCCGGCTCACAGGGAGCTCCGCGACTCCCCCGACCGCCACCCCTTCCTGTGCTACACCCCCAGGGAGGAGCTTCCCGCTGGCCGCCCCAGCTGCTTGGGCCAAAATACACCCGTGTTTCCCTGGGGGACAACCGGAGAGGTGCTTGTAAATCCCTTACGAGCGGTGCTTGGTCATCCCGGAGGATGGTGACGGCCTTTGGTCCCTGGAGAGACGGCCGCCTTTGTCCCACCGTGCTGGGGCTGAGGTCACCGTGGAGGGGAGCGTGTGGCACCTGTGGTTGGGCTCACTGGGGGCTGAGGGGATGGTGGGATGCAGTAGCTCACGGGACGCTCTCTGGCCGCCTTCCCAAGCTGAATCTCGCAGGGACAGCAAAGTACAAAAGCGGTGCAACACGGTACAACAACTTAAATCGAGGGAAATAACATGTTAAAAGTCAAGGAGCACTCAAATCATAGAATCCTGGACTAAGCGTTTGATTTGGTTTGGAAGGGACCTTTAAAGGTCGTCCTGTCCAATTCCCTTGCAATGATCAGGGACATCATCAACTTGACCAGGTTGTTCAGAGCTGCTGCTCCAACCTGACCTTGAATGTTTCCACGAACGGAGCACCTCCACGTCTCTGGACAACCTGTGCCAGTGCTTTACCACTATTACTGTAAAAAATGTCTTATATCCAGTCTGAACCTATCCTCTTCTAGTTTAAAATTATTACCCCTTTTCCTATTGCAAATCATCAAATACAAGCAGGATCTTGAAGCTCCACATCATATCTCAAGTCAGACCAGTGGTAGTTAGCTGATTGAATTTTACGTTTTGACCTTCAAGCTGTAGACCTCAGAACTAAATGGTTGGTTTGGATTTATAAAAAGGGACACATTTCCAGTATTGGGAGTTTACATAAATTTTGTCTTTCTCGTGTCTCGTATACCAGCATTTCTAACTTTATTTGAAAATTTTCATAGTGAGTGACATTACCTTCTGTCTGCCTAGAACATCAGTGATGTTCAAGGCATAATACTTCAAAACCAATATTGCTATTTCTTTTAAATATAGATTTCTCATTCCAGCACTGTAACTGCTGTTCAGAAAGTTTTTGATGAGCATTGACATAGAAGCCATGATTTTTATCACTCTATTGGTTTGTTGCTTGCAATGTCATTGGGAACAAAAGTATATTTTGATGGAATTAAAGAGATTGCCACAGTTGGCCACTAAGCATCAGTCAATAGCGTCTGAACAGAGGTATAGGATCATATTCAGTCTCTTGAGGAAGTCCATCAGGTTTCTTCCTTCTTGTCTTCTAACATGCCATAGGCGAGCAAGAATAAATTGGTACCAGCACGCCAAATAATGGAACTTCGTTATTTTTCTTAAATCATTCCTTTTTAGAAGTCATTCTGAATTTCAGAATAGAGATATGAGATCTGACAAATCCTCATTTTTGTGTTTCCCAAATAAAGAAGCCTTAAAATGTTTAATTTCTGATAGTGTGTTTCCTAGATAAAATGTACAGTGGATAAAGTCCTTGCTGTAAGCACAAGTTTAAGTCATGAGGATGAAGGAATCAATCTTTATTTGGGAACTGCAGCGGAAGACCCAGTTTTGCAAACAAGGCAGAGAGGTTTTTATGATATCAAAATGAAACGCTGGACTGACAGCTGGGAGTACCAATATTCATCTTTTACATTTATCTTTTATTGTCTTTCTGACCAAGAGGTGAAGCAGATATACCACAGTTGCCTTGACCAGCTATTGGTGTTGAGATCTGAGAGAACAAACTCCCAAAACCAGTACAAGTTCTTTTCTTCTACAAATAACACCATGTCCCTAAAAATGTTTAAAGCTTAATTTTTTTTCTCCAATTTCCTATGCTGTACTGGTTTACAGCACCAAAGTTTTAATTTTTTTTGCAACACCAGTTCTTTTTTTGACTATTGAGGTAGAAACCTAAATAAGGCTGCCATGCTGGAGGTCAGATGACTACTGGATGAGGGCTCTTCATGATTACCCTACAAAAGCTGGAGTAAAAAGCGCAGAACTCGTTTAACAAAATGAAGACACCAGAATGTGTTGGAAACACAAGCAATTCAAAAAGCTCTACAGGAAGTGGAAGAAAATGGGAGTTTTTGGCCAGGGCTACTGATCATAGCACTATGGATGTCATAGGAAAAGTATTTTTGGAAACTACATCTATGTCTTGATAAAAACGTTGTACTTTACAGAATGATTGCTGAAACTCTCCTCTGCAATATCTGCCTGGCTCAATTAATGTACGCTCAGAGTTAACCGTAAGAATTATCTGATGCAAAAATACAAGATGATGAATGAAGAAAACTGTGTGTTTGTGTTGTGTAGGAGCTTTCTTCTGTTTTCCAGAAAACCTGTTGGTTGACATAGTTGTAAAAATGCTGGTTATATTTTTAGCAGTCACTAGTCAGCTTCTGTGTCTCTTTTCACATCCATTCATCAGCACATGATATAATTACAACTGTTAACTGTGAAGCCTTAGCTCTGTCCTCAAGCTATGAAGATCTGAGGGTTTAGCTTTGGAAATTGTTGTTCCTTGCTCAGAGTTGGTCCAGACAACAGCTGTTGTACTCATAAAGGACTGAGTTTAACTGAGACAGCTCCCCTTCTACTAGTAAGGCAGGTTACTGCTGCTGAAAGTCCTAATCTGATGGGTTCAGGCAGTCCTTGAACAAACATATTCACCCAGGATGTCTCTGTTTACCTAGAGACAGTGTGATTTGTAAAAGAGCCTGTATTTATAAACCGCTCCTGCTGAAAAAAATTGCCCCAAAGCATTCCTAAGAACAGTGACTATAATTCTGCCTCATTTTATTAGATTACACCAATTAAGAAACCAGGCTTTGTCTGTCTTTTCAGATTGTTTCTCCTGCATTTTTAAACTGTCATAAATCTCATGTGCTGCTCTAATTAAACAATCTAAGAGAAGGAAACAAAAAAGTAAAGGTAGGTTTGCTGTCCTCTAGATCTCTCTTTAAAGCTCTTCAGGCTGACACTCATAAATGGGTTGGTCTAGGTTTTAGTGTAATTTCACTATGAGCCTTGAGTCCCTCCGTAATTAAATTATTAAATTAAATTATATAATTGTAATGTCACTTTGCAGTGTACAATTTTCCTTAAGTGTACATAGATGCTTATAATTGTGTGTAATTATCAAGAACAAAGTTGAAAGCAGTTGGAAATAATTGTTGTTTCATTTAATATTTTAAGTGCTAATATATTTAACGAATGTAGACGTTGTTTCATCTTCTCTAATCATTTTTTATTTCTTTCTAGATTACAGGCTCTGCAGTGAAGAGGCTTCACATTTGTGTCTGCCTTTAGGACAATGAACACAATAGTTCTGTGGGAGAAACACTCCTAACCATTCTTCTCTCTTATTTTCTAGCAATTCTAACTTGAACAACCACCTGACAGGTTACAGGAGGATTTCCAGGGAATTTTGGAAACTGGGTAAATAGAAACTAATTACCTGAGCTGAAATGACAGTCTAATTCATGTAAGATTCTTGGTTGCCCTTTATAACATATTATTTAAATGTCTTGCAAATGTTGTATCAATACTGATGAATGTTGCTCCAGGAGGTTTGCCTTTTCTCTTTCACACTCTCCTGTAGCTGAACGAGCACGGGCTTTAGAGCCAACAGCTTCATTATTGCAAAAAGCCCTGGGGGATCCATACTGCTCACAAAGTGGTCAGGTCCTCAGTTTTATCTCATCTCACAGGCAGCTTCACTGGCAAGAAAAGTGCTGTATGCAATACCGTAGCTCCAGCTTGTAACACTGACTCTAAAGCCGTGGAAACTCAAGGGACCAGGTTGCACAGTTTCCCACAAGCATTTCTTCCTGGGTTTTTTGCTGAGCCTTCTAGAGTAAAATTGTGAGCTTTAGAAGAGGTGATGGCAGACATCAACAGAACAGTGTTTGTTCTTGAGAAACCTCTTGTTTGAAGTTGGTTCAGATTAGTGGGAAAAAAATTGCATGTTGCCATCAAAAGCTTCAAAACTTCATGTCACATTTTCTGAAACAAAGAAATCCTGTAAGTTTTAACCTAATATATTTCCTGTCAGAGGCAGCAGAAGGGCTGAGTGCTTCTTCACACCATGAAACAAGTATACTGTACAAATGGTAGGACTTTGGCAAGGAAGCAGGAGCCTCTTCTGTCTTCCCAGGGACTTCTTTTTCCCTTAGGGAGCATGTTCTAGTCCCTCGTGACTGTCTGTGAATGAGATTTATTGTTGGGTTACAGTTAGAAATCTGCCTTCAGTCTTAAGATAATGATGTTTTAGAGACCCCAAGGTTTTCCTCTTCTCCCCTATCCACCCCCGGAAGGCTGTGGTGCTTGATCAGGAAGGAGTGTTTGAGGGAAATGACTGCTTTTACACTCCTCTTCCTGTGGCACATTTTGCTTTCCTGAATGTTTTGCTTTCCCTGTTTGCTGTGGAAGAAAGCACATGACCCAACATGTTTCAAGTAAAAGTATCATTGCGTGTACAATTTCATTAGGTTTGCCTTCTTAGTGAAAGATTTATAAGGAATTACATCCTGTGTGCAGTGTAATTGCCTATGATTTTTTTTTGTCATTAAAGGAATATGGTGTCACTGTGTATTGAAGGAGCCTAGAGCATCTAATGAACAATCCATGAAAACAGGGAAAGAGGATTCCATGAATCTCTAACTAACCATGAAGTCTAATCTAATTGCAAAGATTAACTATGTCAGGCTTCTCTTAAATCTTTCAATCTGTTCTACAACCATTTCTTTTCCAGGCTAATTAATTAAAAGTCTGAGCTAGAAATTTGGTTGCATTTTATTGGTCTCTTCTCCCCCCTCCCCATTTCCCATCTGTCTATTTTATCCTAACCTAATCTCTAAATATAACTGATCCAAGGTAATTCTACTGACAAATATCACCATAGCATCTGAAAATAATTAAACTGCTTTTACTGTTCTCAAATGCTTTTGCTCAAATGGACCACAACTCACTGCCACCTCTGTTCAGCCCACATTAATTCTAAAAATTTTAAACTAATGAAATTGAACTTATTTTACCTTCAACATGTGACCTTATTGTTTTTATGTTTCCCGGTATGACACACACTTTGGGACACAGTTCTACTTAAAAAATTTCAGATAGGTGAAAATGACAACATTTTTTTCTCTTCTAATTACTGTGTATTTATTGTAATGGTCCAATTAATGTATTTTTGTATTTTATAGTTACGAATTTAGTTATGCATGTTCTTGTTGATGTGCATTTTCTAATAAAATAACTGATGTTTTCTTAAAGCCCTTCCTGTTCTCATACTCCATAGCCATAATTATAAACCTCATATAAAAGACACTTTGGAAAAGCAAAGTCTTCAAAATGTTTGGTTTTTAGAAGTCAAAACTAACCCTTTAACCGGTCATTGGTGCAGACCATAAAGTACACAGATGACGTGTTTCTTATGGGAAATGACAGCTATTAGCATAATTGTAGCTTCGTTCTTCTTGCTAGAAAATTCTTTTTTCTAAGTCACGTTACACAAAAAGAGTTTAAAAATTAATGTGCCTTAATACCTTTGTTTTGCATGTTCATGTGCACTCCTTTTTCTCGAATGGTAATGGAGCAAGACTTTAGAAAAATTCAAGGCATCTAAGTTAAGACCCTGGTATGAATGTTCTGGAGGTGCCTTCTTCTCCCTGCTGACCATGCAGGGATCCTGGGAATCTTCTCTAGATTACTCAGTCACCCTAACTACATGCTTAGGATTAGAAGACATAGACGTATCTTTGATTCAGATTCTGCCTTCTGTACAGCTGAAGTGTAGAATCACTTTTCAGCTGCTAATGAGGATATTTTATTTGCTATACATTTTAACTACAAGTATGAAAGGCTTTCAGTGTAGACAAACTCCCATCTAAGTAATTTAAAAGTGACAGCATTTTGATCCTTCTAAAAACTCAAGTAATGTAGGCTTGCAGTGCAAACTTGATCTTGTTCCTCAAAAAAATTCCTAGTTTATACACCTTTCAAATACTCACTGGCTCTGTAATAGACCATGACTACTGTCCTACCTGTACCTGAAATAGACACACTGAAAAGCTGACACCCATTATCCCAGCTGATAGCCTATCATCACATGCTTGTGGTAGTTCCAAGAGAATTGAGGACATGCAGCCAAATCTACAGTTGTATGAATACTGCCTCAGCTCTTGTTGTGTGCTCCTGACTGGGTGCTGTCAAAACATGCCACATTTATATGGAAAGCTCTTTCAATGCAAACCACAGGCTCCTTCATAGCCAGACTTAGCAAAAGGCCATAAACACAAGCTGAAGTCCATACTTACTGAACAAATTCTTAGGAGCTAACCATGTGCTCTGTGTTTTGTTTAACACAAAATATATTCAAGCAACAACATGTTGAGGAATGCATTTAATGCAGGTAGCTCAGGGTGCAGCTGCAGTTCGAGCTGTGGGTTGAGCTCTGGGTGCCTGGAGCCCCAGGCAAGGGGCTGTGAAGTGCATAACAGAGCTCAGGGACCTGTGGCATCGGCCGGGGGGACCAGATGCTCAGAGATGCAGCAGGAGCCGACGACCCTTGGATTTCCCTGTGCTCAGGCTGTGAGGGGATAAAAGCAAAAGGGCTCCTTTTTTGGGGGGTCCCTCCTCAGAGACGCCAGCTTGAGTTGGTGTTTTGTTAATTAGTTATTGCACCAAGATATTTTAAGGATTGTCTGAGACTCTGCTAAAGGAAGCCTGGGGTCGAGCTGGTGTGCATGTGGAAGGTGTGGCTGAGAAGGCACTTCAGTCTCAGCTCAGGTGGTACGAGCATGACTGCCAGGGTGGCTCCTGGATGGTCAGACTGAGACATTTCCTTTACATAGAAGCCTACAGGAACAGCTAACGTGGATGTATCCCACCATTGGCACCATCCCACCATGGCTGCTCCAGGTGCTAGGAGAGGTCTTTGGCTAAACCCTCTCATACATATTTCAGCTGTCTGCAACACTAGATTTAAACATGCTCTTAAGCTTTGCTGGAGCAAGATCTTCCATCCTTCTGTAAAAGGTGTTGAAGTTACCTAAGGTTTCTTTTGACTGTGGTGGATTCCAGTCAGAGGTCCATTGAGGAAGCGGTCTTCAGGGGGACTTTGGTTAAACACCAAGTTTCTTCAAAGTTCTGCATAGATTGTAGTATAAACTTGTTAGTCTGACACTTGCTCATTCTGTTAAAAGGGCGATGCTGTCCCAAATAGATTATTGCATACATTACTCTTATAAAGGTTTCACAATTCATCTTAAGAATTGCTGTGAGATCCTATTGCAAGAATTGTAGAAATGCTTATACATAGAAATGTGTAGTAAACTATGCTATAATGTTACAGTCCTGAAACACTTTAAAAGAAAAAGGAAATGTTATAAAGTGTTGGTAAATTTTTTGGATGCTGTTTATGTTTGAACTTTTCTCTGTTTTCCTGTAGAAACTTCCGTATCCTCTTCCTGTGTCCCTACAAAGTTTTGTACAATGCAGAACAAGAAATGCTACAGGGATTGTGCTCCACCTTTCTCCTTCCTGCTGGGATATCCTTTCTGTAGAGAAATGTAAAGTATGTAACATTCAAGTAATAATGTTATATTATTCTTTATCTCAATAATTTTCTGTAATCTACAACATACCAAGCTGAGTGGCAGAAGTGCACCGCTATTTTTACATTTTTATGACATATGAATTTGTCAGCCAAAGGTAGCTAAAATCTATTACAAAGTTTCTTGTTTTCCAGAGTCTTATCAAGGGTTCATGTCTAAGCCAAACAAGACAAGGGTGGGTTGGGTTTTTCTCTTCATTGTTTCGACTGAATTGACAGGAAGGGGGGAGTGCTTTACCTGTCTGACACTGCAGCAATATTCATTGGCTCCCACTTTTCACTTGTCTGTCTGTCCAGACGCTGTCTGCATCCTTGTGGGAATTGTAGGGGAATTTCCTAACTCCCAGTAATAAATTATGAAATTAGTAAAGGCCTTTATCCGAGTTCCAGTTTTAATTCATTATAAAAGTTAATACTTGCAATAAAATAAAGGAACAGGACTTTAAAAGTGTAGGCAATGCTAATGGATGATGTTCCTGAGCAGTCAACATAGGCTTTAACCATTGTAGTGTTCCTCTGTACGTTGGAAGCCTGTTTTATAACACATATAAATGCAGATGTATATATTTATGTTTCTCATTTGGATCATTCAGCAGTCCTTTCCTATCCATAGCAATAAGGCATGATGCTGGGTATGATGGAAGAGAATTATTCCATTGTCTGGTAGACAGGGAAGATCAGAAAACAAACATTTTACCAGAAGTTCATGTATGTTAAATAATAAAAAATCCATGGGGCTGCCAAGCTAAAAAAAAATATTAAAAGGCATAGACTTTAAAAAATATGTGGCGATTTCAGACGATGTGTTGAAATACATAGCAAACAGTAAGTAGATGGTTTACAATTTACTTTTAAAATAATCCAGAACAAAACTCCTACCTCTGCAGGGATAAGATCTGCTGAGTTAAGTTCCCCATAGTTACCAATCTTTTATTTTTCCTCCACCTTTTCTGATAATGTATATATTTTATTGGGGTGGTTGTCTTTCTTTTTGTGCTAAATACAAAAAGCAAACAGAAAAAAGGGAGATGTTTTGACTTGGAGGAAATAATTAGCCTGAAGAGCAAAATAACAATGTAACCAGCAAAATTCATTATTTCATGTTTGTGTCCTCACTGATTACCAAATGATTAAGAATTATCCATCAATTTAACCTTTATTTTATTTATCATACCTATTTATATGATAATGTTCTTGCTTGCTCTTTACTTCTATAAAAATTATGTCTTTAATAATAAGCAATTTAGCACAAGGATAATATGTGGCAAGGAACGGTCCATAAAAAACCCTTGTGTTTAAAACTGATACAATGACACTGTAAATTAGCAAGTGGGTTCTCTTCTAATCAAGTCACAAGATCGCAGTTAGCAGTGGGAAGTATAGTTTTGCATGTGGCAAATATTTGTGATTGTGTTAGAGCATTCTGCTTCTATGGTTAATGGACTTGATTCCAACTCCTGTTCTGCTCAGGCTCCCTCGTCTCAATTAACAGCACACTACTGAAATCATTGGTGTTACTCTGAATTTTCATTGGGCTAATTACGAACAATTTCAGAGCCCTGTTGATGTTTTGGAATCAAATACTGGCTTCCCAATCCCAAAGAGACTGAAATAACTTAAACCCGTTTTTTAAAAAATGAGTCTTCTCTGAGTACGAGTGCAAGTTAGAGAACCAAAGTGTGTGTGACTGATATGCACACTTTGATGAGTTTGCATGGCATCTGTCAGTTCTCCCTGCTGGCAGGTAACCCAGGCTTCCCATTTCAGCCAAACTGACCAACATTAGATTCATAGAATCATAGAATGGTTTGGGTTGGAAGGGACCTAAAGATCATGTAGTTCCAACCCCCAGCCAAGGGCAAGGACACCTCCCACTGGACCAGGTTGCTCAAAGCCCCATCCAACCCAGCCTTGAACGCTTCCAGGAATGGGGCATCCATAGCTTTGAGCAACCTGTACCAATACCTTACTGCCCTTCACAGTAAATTCTTAGTAAAGATTTTTTTCCTAACATCCAATCTAAAGCTACTCTCAGTTTGAAGCCATTCCCCCTTGTCCTGTCAGTACAGCTCCTGACAAAGATTTCCTCGCCAGCTTCCCCACAGTCCCCCTTCAGATACTGGAAGGTTGCTATGAGGTCTCCACTCAATCTTCTCTTCTGAAGACTGCACAGCCCCAACTTTCTCAGCCTCCCTTCATAGGGAATGTGTTCTGGTCCTCTTGTCATCTTTGTTCCTTCCTCTGGACTTTCTCCAACAATTCATGTCCTTCTTATGTCAGGGGCACAGAGCTGCGTGCAGCACTCCAGGTGGGGTCTCACAAGAATGGAGCAGAGGGGCAGAACCACTTTCCTTGACCTGCTGGCCACGCTCCTTTTGATGCAGTCCAGTATTCCACAGGCTTTCTGGGCTGCAACATTCAAGTTCACAATGCCCAGTCATGCTGAGTTTTTTGGCAGCCATCACCCTTAAGTCTTTCTCTGCAGGGTTGCTCTCAATCATTCCTCCACCCAACCTGCAGGTTTGTCTGGGATTGCCCCAACACACCTACAGGTTGGGCAGAGATGAACATTACTTTAAACTCCATGAAAAATCTATGAAAATTAGCTCTTAGGAAGAAGACCCTGTTAATGCCACAATCAGGAGGAAGTGTAACTGACCTCAACAAGTCACAGACATCAATGAGTCCACATGATGATAAGATATAAATGCCTTTATCATGTGATTAGAGTCAACTAGAGTTTGCACTTATTAGGCAACAAAGAATCCCAGTCAAAAAAGGTAAAGCCATATGAAGCCAGACTTCACTATCTCTTCCTTTCTGGAGCAAATTGGTTTTTTTTCACAGCTCCACAGATATATAAATTCCTCTCTTCTTGTCTAAAGCAAGAGTTACTAGGCAAGACCAGACTGTCCTCAGGGCGTGTTACGCCAGTTAAACATAGACAGTCTTTAACCATCTTCTTCTTTGGTCTTTCTGGTTGTCTCAATAATCTTGGTTTGCCTATCAGACCCTCAGGAAACCACATGTCAGAAGGTTCAGATAGCTTACTTCTGCTCTCTGGATTAACCCCAAAACCAGTGCAAACTGTTCAATACCTTCCCCTAGAGGTTGCAGGAGTCTTTTTTTTCCTTGAGAGCAGCAGTGTAAAATCACACATGTGATTCTAACAAGAAGTTTTACTTTAAAAAAAGGTGAAAACTCAAAGAAATATTGATTTTACCCTAATTTAGTAGTTACATTTCTGATCAGCTTTATTAGATGAGACAGATAAGACCTAGGTTCCATGGAAGTAGCAAAGGGCTGCTTTGGTGAAAGATTCACTAAAGGTGAAGAACAGTGTCTTGAATGTTTAATAGCTATTTCAGAGCCTGCTTTTCATGTGTGTTTGTTTGTGTAAATCTCATTATAAGCAATTCAGAACAATTACTTCTTCACCCCGGAAAAACTGTTTCATAATTCGAGTCAATTAAAAAAAAAAAAAAAGTATGTGTTTCTATGAGGAGTTTATTGAGGTAAAGACACAAAGAAAAGATGAGTGCTCTGTGTAATTCTGAAAACTGTGAAGTCAGAATCATGACCTGTGTCTCCTGTGGGAGGTATCCAAGTTGGGCATTTACCATGATGCTGACAGAGTTTCCTTCCTCTTCCCTGTGCTTCCCCAATTAGCATGGTCAGCAAGACCTCCATGCACTCAAGTGCCACATCATTAAATCATGGCTCTAAGTCATATCTAGAGCAGGGCTGCATCTGCCCCTTCAAGTTCCAGAGTCTTCACTTCCATTTCTCTCCCACAGCAAAACCCTTCCTTTGAGGCCTGATGCTTTCCCTACTTGAGCAGAACGTCTGCCAAGGGAGTTTATGTTTGTGAAAAAAAACAAAAATGAGTCACAGGCCGAAGATTAATTTAATAATCTAGAAACAGATGCCCTCAAGGATGTGTGGTATAGAAGAGGAAACAGCAACTTCCATGATGCCTGTCTTTCCCCTGGCAAGATCACCTCTGTCTTTCCTCACTGCAGCTTTGGCAGCTGCTTTTAAGGTAGGACTGCTAGCTTAGAGATGTCTCAGCACAAAGCAAATCTGGAACTGTAGCATTTTGGCCCTTCTTAATGACTTTTTCTTCTCACAAGACCGCTTAATTTCTATGGAACTGTATGGAAATAGACATGGTGTCTTTTTTTCCAGGATGCTTGTTGTTTCATCGCCTCTCTTTAAAGTTCTGGATAACATTTGAGGGCGTTTAAACAGGAAACTGAGATGTTCTGGGTCTCCTGGCAAGGGTTCCAGGATGTGATGAACAGTTATTGATAATGGTCCTTTGCTTCAGGAAGGGAGAACTTAGCTGTTTTAAGAGCTTTGCTGAATTGTGAGAGTATTTTATATCTTTCAGGGAATATTGTCTTGCAGTGATTTGTATTGTCAGCCTTCTCAGATCTGGAGAAAAAGGTTGGTCATTTGTCTGGAAAATATCTGTTTGAGAAGGTAGAGCTGCAGATGTTCAAGCTAGGGCTTCTGGCATTATCTGGGTATTTTTCAGTGAAATTGCTTAGAAAGGGGTAGGCAAACTCTGCAGGTAAGGTATCAATCACACTGTCACTCTGTAGCAGGTATTTGCTATTTGACTGACTTCAAGCAAGACTTACACTGAGTCATCTGTCTGGAGAGGAGGATGGGATTATTCCAGGGTATAGAAGAGAAAAAATAACAAAGATAGAAAGGAGACAAAAGACATTTCATCTAGTATCACCTGCTTCCTCAAGTGCAGAATGAAATATGTCAAGAGGAGAGGAGAGGAGAGGAGAGGAGAGGTTTTAAACTGTGTTCAGTTCTAACTAACAGTTTACACTACATATACAAATATCCTAATTTAGAAGTTATATCCTCAAATATTTGTGAGTTATACACCCAGTGGCTATTCTATGTGTTCACTAACATTAATGCTAATGTACAGGGTTGCTCTGTACTGATTGTGCTATTGTATGAGATTACAGTGCATTACTGGATCCAACAGTTGAGATTGCAAAAAACTATTGGTCTGTGAGATATGAACTGAAGAAATTTTAGAAGTCTCTGCTTTGGGCTGTCAACATTGCTGAGGAAGTTTCATAAAGACCTTGCACTGATGTCCTAATTTTAAAAGTTTGGGGGTTTTTTTTTGTCAATGGGACTAATGAAATTTCTGCAAGTAAAATGATAACTGTTGTCACATTTTCTTTCCATTTTTTGGCAGTTGACATATTGCATATTATAAACCAAATGAATTTGAAGAATTACTTGTGCTGTACCTGTGTGTGCAACATCTTACGTATCTTAAAATGATGAAGAAGAAAATCAGCCAAACCTCTGTTTTCTGTCAGATACATACTTGGGATTTTTGACTGAGCCTGTATTTGGAACATCAAAATTCGCTGAGAATGAGGATTCACTTCCTAGAGGGAACAAGGATTGTAGCTGTATGTGCTAAGAAACAGATAGGGATGAAGCCTCTAACCCCACAATTTTTCAGGTGTGGCTTTTACTGTTCTTCCTCCAAATAGTGAGAAAAACCAGTTCCTGTTGTTATATTAAATTGATTAACTTATAGAATTGACTGGGATGAATTTTCTCTTTAGGAGTTCAATTGTACATCTTTCTAAACCTTTCAGCCTGGAAAGAGCCCACACACCACAAGGGAGTGTATGTGGTGTTACTGTCTGGAAACTTCAAAGTAGCCTTGGTCTCTGATTTATAGGAAATAAACGAACATCCTTTTAAGTAGCATGCTGATCAGCTGCAGAAACGATTTACTACAGCCTGTTTAGTGTCAGAATTTAGGAAATTTTTGATGAAGATAACAGATCATCTTTTCAAGTGTCACCTCTCCAATTTTTTTTCAGCTATGATGCAGACACTGTATTTTCCTTGGTAGAATTATTTTATTTGCTCTCCTCAAGTCCTATTAGCATTTATTTGGCTTCTCCAAGTCCTCACTCACTTTGTTCTTTTCATTGATTTTGGTTTTTTAGGCCTAGAATGCTGTATTTTCACCTTATTTTTCACTTTTCCAGTTAAGTTGTTTCCATATTTTGAGGATATGTATAAAAAAAAATCTGGTCTTCTTTACCATAATAATAATAGTAATAATAATAACAACAATAATAATAATAATTACAGGTCTGGATTTTATTTTATATTCACATTTAGGTTTTTTCACATCTGTTTCTTTTTTTGCAAGTATTCTGAGGGAACCACTTTACTTGATTTTTTTTCCATTATAAAAGACCTCCAGTTCTGTTCCTATGGATTTTAAATATTTTCATGTTCAGTTATCTGCAAAATAAATTTAGTCTTCAACTCAATTTATTTTTCAAACTAAAAATGACCATGATTTTAGGAGGCAGACAGGAAGTTATGCCCTTTTGACCCAAGGAGCTAAGAGGAAGGTTGGGAGGAAGATGATAAAGAAAAAGCAAAGGAGAATACAATTTGTATGCACTGGTCATGGATGGTAAAAGTTTTGAATTATTCCAGTAGGTGGTACTTGGGGAGCAATCCCAGGCAGAACATGGAAACCTGTTTTAGTGCACCACACTGTATTGACTTTTTCTCCTTGTTCCCTGGAAGCGTAACTTGGATACAGCTATTCCCAGACTTCTCACAGAAGACTGGGTTTTTGTGATCCTTTCAACTGGTTATGTGTGAAATCAGTGCTTATGAGGACAAAATACTCCTGCACAGTATTGTCAACCTAGGAAGTGCACATTACTGTGGAAGTGAAAGCCTCAGCTATGCAAATATTTGGGATCATGATTTCTTTTCTGCACCTTTGTTTTTTTCTCTTTCTTATTTCATACTATTTTTTCCTCTTTTTTTTCTGTATTCTTCTCTGGGTTGCAGGTTTTTATCTTTCTTTTTTAATCTGTTTTTCCTAAACTATTGATGTTTATGCTTTTTTACCTCCCCCAGCACTCCTCATAATCTTTCAGTGCCTGTGGGAAAGGAAAATGGGGCAAAGCTTATCTTTTTCCATTCTGCAGATGAAAATCCAGAGGTTTCACACACAAAGATTCAGAGAGATAGGGGAAGGAGTGCTGTTGCTCTAGGGGTCTTCTTTGCTTCCTCTCTTCTGCAAGAGCTTATCCTTAGTGAGTCCAGGGGACTCGAGACAGGAAAGGGCTCTGCAATTCTTGCCAGAAATAGAAAACAGGTAACTTGATCCTCCTTTATCCCACAGAAACATGAGGCCGAATGGGTGTGCCCTGTGAGTGTGACAGCAAGGCAAGAAATTAGAAACAGCCCCGTGGAAAAGGAGGCTAAAAGAGAAGAATGGGCAGAGATGCCAGGACTCCAAATTCTACATCTCCTTGGCATGTCAAAGGACAAGGAAAGGCAAAGAATTGCGCTGACCCCTGTTGCAACAGCCAAACTGTACAGCTGGGTGGTGAGATCAATTACTCCCACAACCAAGCAGATGAGTCTCACTGTCAGTGTGCCCCAGGGCTCCTCCTGGGCTGGGGCAGCTGAATGCAGAGTCCTCCTGGGACCTCAGATCAGGCAGAAGGGTCTAGCCAGTAAAGCAAACTGGGAAATGTAGATGAACATTTCTGTAATTATAGCAATATTTTCCAAGTCTATGTCATGACATTTTATGCCTTGCCATAGATACGTGTCAAACACCTTGTACAAGCAAATCATTACCTGCTGGAGAGTGCAAAACTTGCCTTTGTGTTCCACACATATTGGATATTTGATTTTGTGACCCTGACATTTATTAAAACAAACATTCTTACATTTGTTGGGTTCGAATGTTATTGGAGCTTATGTTTTCAGGCACTTACACCAGGCAAATCTGAGCTTAATAAATGTCTGAAGACTGATGAAACTGTGATAGAGTAGAATTTGGTCCAGTCTCCTCAAAATAAGGAGATCTATAGGTGGGTGTAATAGCCCTACTTCATATTTGCATGGCGAGATGTACATGAGTTTCTCTTAAATCTAATTACTCCACTGTCTTAAGAATATTTGATAACTTTTACATACACTTGTCCTCTTAATAATTTTCCAGTACCTCTAAAAATGAGTAAGATGTAAAGCTGCTGATAAGCTGAAATGCATGTTTCCACTTAAATCTGCATTCCTTGTTGGGATATTTTGGGTTTTTTTCTTTAGAAATGTCCCAATATTTTGCCTACCGCATTTCCAGTATATCTGTACTTAATGCTCTTTCATTTCCTTTGTCTAGCACAAGATGCTGTTCTTCCACAAAGTCCCAGGGAGAGTAGGAAAAAAAAAAGAGAGAGAGAGAAATGTTAATTTAGGAAGTAAATCCGCTCAGGCTTTATCCCAGGATCCTGTCCTCCTACTGCTTTTTATGTGACCTTTTTCACTGCACAAAATTCATTACTATTGTAAAAACCAGTTACATTTCTTAAAAAAATGTCAAGAAATCCATGCTCTGTTTTAAAGTAGATGGGATTCACAAATGACAAATCATGCTGTCTTTGAAATCCGTTTCGTTCCACTAAACAAAAACACCACAGCAATAATGCTGTGCAGAAGGAAAGGAGAGGACATCATTATCACTCTTTTATTTACCATTTCACTGCAGGACAGCACAGGAACCCTAAGCAGCTCACAACTACGTTGTGTCAGGTGCTGTACACAATAAATAGCAGTTCCTGCTTCAGGAAATGTGAAATTTGTGAATATATTTATAGCCAGGTTTGTTGCCCCCTAGTAAGTCTTCTCATGGTTACCTGTACAAACACGAGTGTTGGAATCCAGAAATGTTTGCTGCAGGATACAAACACCTGTGCTTTTCTCCAGGCTGAAGCCCAGTATAGTTTCACCTCCACGAAGAGTAATAGGACCTTAGTGTAAACGGAGCAGAATAAAACCCAAGACACTTTGTGCTCTTTAAATTAAAGACGCTTTTGACATAGATATGTTTACTGAAAGGCCTTCCAAAGAGGCATAATTAACGTAGGCATCTTTGTGATATACCTGGGTCAATGCTAATGTTAGAAAGTACTTAATCTGTGGGTCAGCATTGCTGCTGGTTGCAGCCCTGACCTCTCGGTCTGTAATGAATCAATCCACAGAAGAACTAGACTAACCTGTATCTGTCTCAGCTTTCTTAATTGCAGACCACAAACACTGATAGAGCCTAAAATGTTTGCTCAGTCTAGACTGAGAAGAGAAATGAAGGAGCACATTGAATGTGCCCTTTGGGAGCACCTTCAGCTCCTTTTAAGGAGGCGAAGTCCACATATGGCATCAGAAATTCAGACTGTATACAAAAGCAACAAGTGCTAATAAATGGCTCCTTAAAAATAATTTCAATTCCTACAAAATAATCAGGTTTGTTTGTGTAAAAGTTTGGGAGTGCATTTAGCATCTCTGGAAAGTGCTGGCTAGACTGCCTGCCACAAATATGAGCAGCAGGTGAGACATTGCCACCTCCCTTGTCCTATCCTAGAGGGGACAAGGTCCTTTGCTTGGTGAAATTACCCCAGAGGTGCAAAGGGTGGAATCAGAGACACACTAAGTCATCCTGTCCCCAGTGTCCCTTCCTGCACCTCCAGCTGCTGCAAGGAGAGGCGTGCAGGATGAGCCATCCCAGGTGACTGGCCCACAGAGGTGAACCTGTGACCTGAACCAGCAGCCTGTGATCACATCACCATCACGAGGTCTCTTTGTGCAGACAGGCACAAATGTGACCCCACTCCTCCAGAGAACAGAGCAAGAAGAGCCCTCTGGGCCATGGTGGGGCAGGGCTGCTGCTTCTCTCTGCTGGGAAGAGAGAAAAAGTTCCATTTTACTGGAGCTACATTAAAAATGGCAGCCAAGGCCAAGTGCTGAGATATTTACAATCCAGACAGTGGAAATTGTGCTGCCTTGTTGGAAATGAGGCATGCCAGGGGCTGAGGTTGCTCATGATTTTGCCTGGCATCCAACTTGGGCACATATTTTGGGCATGAGGACACACCTCTGGCCACCTGTTTCTTTTCCTGTGATTTCCACATGGGGGACCTTGAAGGCCTCTCTAAGAGTCCTCAGAGCAGTTGTTTTAGCAGTTGTTTTGGCATTCCACCCAAAGCAGGATGCCTGGAACAAGGATCCTTGCAGCCCTGATGTTCCCACCCGTGCCAGCCACCAGCACTGGCCACTGTGGGGGCCCCTCATGCTGCAGCGAAGCTGGAAGCCAAAGGCAGGAATTCCTGACTTGTCTGTCCTGAATCCAAAAATCTGAGATTTAAAATGAAAAAAAAAATTTAAAAAGCAGTCAGGTCTTCTCAATTGGGTTAATAATTTATGCGTTTTCCAGGCTTGTCTCATCTGTCAGAGAACAGGAAGCAATGCCCCTGAAAAACTTGGATTTTCATGTGTTTTAAAGGCCCATGAGGGTCACAGAAACAGCTTTCCACCTGGGGTAGCCCAGGGCTGCTCATCCTGTGAAAACATGAGCAGCCAACTCTCCCGTGTCCCCCTGCAGTGCCTGGGGTCGACAGGCATCGCTCTGGAGAAGGCTTTAAAGGGTTACCAGGCTGTGAGAGGGAAGGGTGGGGAGCGGAAGGAGCAGGAAGGCGCGGGGGAACCGCAGTTCTCTTACAATCATCAGATCAAGTCACAGGGTGGAGGAGGATTTTCCAGATCCTCTGACCTTAAGGTTGGGGAGTGAAAGGAAGAGGAAGCACATTTGCACAGATCCTCTGTCAGAGCTTCCTCAGGGAGGGGCTCGGCCCTTCTGGCCCTTTGCTACATGCAGGGCCATGCACACACATATGCACAGCTAAATAAACATGGGAATGAAGTTCAAAGTAGACCCACGAGAGAAAACATAATCTGTGGGAACCTGTAATTAACCCTTGTGTTCAGCAGCCCCTCATATCTTAAACATTAAGTGTGTAACCAGACATAAAAGAAGATTTTTGCTGGGTAGCAGGAATTTTTGCTGGGTAGTAGGACCTTGCAGTCCTATAGCACTTCCTAAGATCTTACAATCACCTTATGAGCCATTAAGCCTGATTATGCCTTTGGGCAGGAACTTTAGCAGACTCAACAAAGTAGGGAAACTGAGGCATAAAACATAAATTAATTGCTGGGATCACTTGGAAATCCTGTGGTAGGGCTGGACAGGTGGCAGAGACCCCATAGTTCTCTGTCACCTACTTTGTGTCTGATTCAATGCCGATTGAAAACACCGGGAGATTTTTATTGACTTTAATATGTTTGCCTTAACCTCTTCTGCCACAAAGACATGATCATTTGTATTTTATTGGGCACCTGTCCTGCAGAACAGAGAGAGGAACCCTCAGCAGGGGTTTCTGAGACAGTAAGACTTACTAAAAATAGGCCTGAGAAAATCTTCTTTTTTTCTCAGAAAATGATCATCAAAAAATAGCAATTCAAAGGTTTGTTAATAATACAACCAAATCTCTCCTATGTTTTTCTCCTTTTTCTCCTCTTGGTCATGGCTTTTTTTTCCCCTCTTCATTTTGTTTTCAAGCTACAGGAAGTTTTAGTATGGAACATTTTAGATTAGACGCAGGATTCAGTGGGTGAGACCTTCCCTACAGCAGATTTTGAAGTATGTTATCACTGTGAAGAAGCACTCAGAGCTGCAAAATTGACCAGTAGTTTTTGTTTCCTAATCCTGAATAATTCCCCTCCTGAAGAACATTAAAAATAATAACCGAGCATGCAAGCAATTCATCTTCTTACAGTGGCAGATGAGCTGCCCAAAGTGTGAAATTCAGTAAACGCTCTTTTCAACAAGTATTTTTCTGTTACATGCATCATAATTGTCTGTGAGTGTCTGCAGCAGTGTGGTCTACTGCTGAGTGTGCCAGCTGAAGGTAGCTGAAAGGTTTTCTAGAGTCACTAAGCTAATTTGCCAAGGCTAGCAGCCAGCTTGGCATCTCCATTGGCATTTCATCTTAAGTGGGAGGGCAGTTCAGTGTCCTTCAACTGTTAGTCTGATCACTTCTCAGCATTTGCTCATTGGTTGTCAGTCCTTTTTTTGACACCTCTAAGCCATTTTTTTCCTATCCACCTGTATTCCTACATCTCTTTCTGTTATTGCTCCTATGACGGTGATATAAGGAAATAATAAAATTATTCTAGTGACCACATATTTTAATCTTTTGGCAGTGGGTGATGTTTACACAGCATTCTGTTCACCATAACAGGGAAGAAACAGACCCTTTAAAGAGTGAATTACAAACCCTTCAATCTGTCATTTTTATATCCAAGAACCACTGGTTCCGACAAATGAGCCAACACATCTGAACGTTGGTACATTCTGTATTTTTGATGTTTCATTTCTTCCAATCACCAGCTTTGACTTAGACAATGTATTTTTTTCCTCTTTCTTTTGACTACTTTACTCCTGTGAAATAGAAAATGATATTTATTGACTACTACCTTCTGGAAGTCTAAATTTTATTCCTACAAGCTAACAAAGGTGGCAATAGATCACTTGTGATTACATATTATCTCTTCCCGTTAGAAAAAAAAATGCACAATTTGCACAGATAAAGGGACCCAGACAGGAGAGCATTGAATGCTGTCTTCTTCAGAGACAACTAAAATCTCTTGTCTTTCTGGTTTACAGCTGAAAGGGCTTTGCCATCAGGAGGTCTGCTGGTACTGAAACCCAGGTGCCAGCACACCGTGCTCACTGCTGGATTTCTATGAGCCATGGTGTAGATGCAGCACTTGAAATGCTGGTGAGTGGCCCCTTCCAGGTCATCCCCATCCAGCCCCATCTTGCACAAAGTCTCCAGGGGGTTCAGTGCAGGTGGTCTTCAGGAGGCTCCAGAGTGAGGAAAAATGGCAGGAATTGGCTGTCTTGGACTGAACTCAATGCATGAATGGTGACATTCACACAGTCTTTCTGGAATATGCAGCACAAAACTTCAGCATCCTCTCCCAATTCATGATAATGCCTGTCATCACTTGATGGCATCTTGATAAATGTTGTACATATGACCTAAGTATTTATTATTGAGTGTTGACTCCTAGATGCTTCTGAATAACCCCAATATTCAAGACAGCTAAAACTCCATGTTCACTTTGTAGCTGCTGAGAAAATTGCAACCCTGTAGTATTCTGCCAGCTGGACTTCTGAACAGTGTCAGAACCTCTTTAGCACCAGCAATTCATCCAGTAGCTGCAATTTGTTGTAGGCATACCTGTACTTGTACACTGGTAAAAAAGCTCCCTTCAGTCCTTCCTGACCAGGTCATTCCTTTCTGTGTGTGACATCACCCAGCTTCAACATTTGCATCCTCTTGGAGCACCAATGTTATTTCCAAAAGGAGGAAAGAGCCAGGACTAGATTAAACCATACCTCTTACTACATCAGAGACAGGAGGCACTGCAGGGTTTGCAGGAGGAAACCAAAGGCAAATCTAATTTCTTTAACTCAGCATTCCCTTAGTGGCATTTTGGGCATAAAACAGGGAATTTCAAGCAGTAATATCTCATTGCATACTCCAAAGCTTAATCCTATAGGTGAGAGGAGGAGGAGGATAGACAGTCTTTTTTTCTGGAGGCTGGTATTCCTCCTGCCTTCTCCTGGGGAGGCTTTCCTGAACCTGGTGTCACAGGCTCTCCCATCAGCAGCCTCTGCAATGATGCTGGTGACAGCTTCCTCTCCCATCTCCAGACCCACCTGGAAGGGGGCACAGCTGGATGGCATTCCCACAGGAGGACTTTGTGATGTGAATGATCTACTCTGAAAACCGAAAACCTGAATTTTTAGATGCAAAGGTAAAAGGAGCTTGGTGCTTTCTCCGCAAGGTCAGGAAGAAAATCTTCCAACTTGTCAGCTGCAGATTTTTGTTCTGCCTTGTGTGAACGGAGTAGTCATATCAGTCTTGCTTCACGGCTCCCAAGAGAGGCCAAAACTAAGTTACAATAGATTTTTACATTTCAGGAAGGACATGTGGTCTGTCAAGGAAAAGAATAAACAGTGCTGCTGTTCGCATCTTGAGCTGCCACTGGAGCAACATGGCAATGTCTTTTCATAAACCAGCCTCTCTTTACTTACTAACTGGACCAGTGCTCTCACAGGAAATCAGAAAGCTTGTGCATTGGGCTCTGTGAAGCTTGCACAACTCCCCCATCTTGTCACCTGCAAAAAGCACTCCACTGGATTTAGTCACGGTTCCTCTGCACGGGGTCCTTTACTTTCTGCCAGTTCATGAGGCTTCTCATGCTATGCAGGCAGAGATTTGAGGCAAAATCCCATATCACGTTTTAGAAATTATTTGTTTGCCATTCCAGGGTCAGATATCTGCTGCTAGCTGAGCATTTTGAATTACAAAAAATGGTAGACATGGCTTAGAGGGCTTGTGTTCTTAAATAATTCACAAAAAAACTAATATGGTATTGAATTTTTTTTTGCAATGCTTTCTGTTTTCCACTTAATTCCCATAAGACCTATCTCAGAAGGGTAAAGAGCAATCTTCTAATAGTGAGCTAAAAATCTAATAGTATGGTCAAATCTTCTAGTAGTCCAAGCCCTGTCATAGTGGTGTACAATCAATTATAGCTGTCAATCTGGGTATCTGAGACAAGCCTTAAAATTTATTTGGGCATGATTTCTGAGAGGAAGAGGGATGTGTCTGGGGAAATCCATCTGTGTGAATCCTCATTACTCCTAAATTTTCTTTTCTTCTTAGAAAAAAATATTGTGACCCAGACTTGACTATAATTTTCGTTTTCAAATTTCCATTGCTGGTAGAACACCTGGCTAGCTGCTTACTTCTCAGAAGTGGCTTGAAGCGTTTAAAGCTGTTCCTGATGAGGTAGCAGTGCCTGGCACCCATGCCAGTGGGTAGAACTGGCTGGGGGGGTGGCAGCAGGAGTGCAGAGGAAGGATGCAGGCCAGCACCGCTGCTCGAGCACAAGTGCTGAGTGCACTGGCACCGAGGCAGGAGAAGGGAGCAACAGCCCCAAACGGGGAGTGTGCTGGCAGGCTGCCTTCCTGCCCAGCTGCTGGAAAGGTGGATATGATGACATGAACTGTCCTGCCTATTAAACCCACTGGAACAGCAACTGCAGGCTGAAGGTCAGCCTGAGCCACAGCCGTGGGACACTTGGATGTCATGGATTTGTTTACCTCGTCACAGGAGTGGAGCCTAGTGTTAAAATTTGAAGTGTACTGGTCTCTGCAAACATTACAGGTTCTTAGCTTGTGATTTCCATTAAAAATATCTTTCATCCTCTTGTTGCTGGGTTGTTTGTTGATTTGGGGTTTTTTAACAGATGGGAACACCTGTATACTGACATTGGAAAGGAGAGGGAATTATCAATAAGGAGCCAATAAGGAATGCATTGATCAATTTTTCTTTTGGAGAGGAGCGAGCAGAGGGTAAAGAGACATGGGAGGAAGTGCTAAATGTTCAATAAATCAAATGAACTAGCAGGTTCAACTTTGAGGAGTGCTTTATATGATATATTACCATGCAATTAAATGGCAGTATGGTGTGTTTCAGGTTATATCAAATTCAATTTAATTCCCTCTAAGCTTTCATTATGAAAATAAAGGCAAAAGCTAATCCTGTTGATCTCTTTTGCTCTAACCTACTGGACAGCTCCTCAGTGGACAAATGACAGTTTTCCTTAGGATAGCTATATGCAAATCTCATCTAAACTTAAACAATGTGAGGTAATGACTTGCTCGTGTAAATGGCTTCACTGCATGCCTTTGGAACATATTTAGGGTGTCATCTGAGTGCATGCACAGTGTGTATACCTTACTGTGTGATGCTAAATTTTTGTTTCTCTTTGTTTTTGTTCTTCTTTTCTTTCAGTATTGCCAAAATCCATGATGAAGACTCGTATTTTTCCAAATGCAGAAGTGAGTCACTTTTTAAAGTGGTTGAAAACTAAAGATGGGGTGGGGGTGCGTATGGGTGTGAGTGGGTGAGAAATTAGTATTGCAGGCTTAAACAGGTTCATTTTGCTATTTTGTATCAGTCTTCAGTCACTAATACACCCTTCATCGAAGGACTAAATCTGACAATCACATTCCCCTAAAGCATAAACAATTAATGTGGTTTGGTGAACGAGGGGGCTTGAACTAACATGGGAATGCATTGCAAAGCAGGGATGTACCTAAGTATATTCTAGAATGCTCATGGCTTTCATGAAATTCTTGGTTGTTGGCCAGTTACTACACTGAAGCACTGAAGTATTATTATTTCATATTCCTCTCATTATAAGAAACTCGAGTGGGTTCACTTGCCTCAAATTACACAAAGTGAGTGATTCTTCAGTTCTTGTAGCACCTGCAGTTTCTGTAGTGCACCACCCCTGTCAGTTTGGAAAGGAGCATAACCTGGAGAAGGGAAGGAGCATGGCAGGTCAGGGCCAAGCTGAGAAGAG
This sequence comes from Nicator chloris, assembly GCA_013400495.1. NCBI lineage: Eukaryota > Metazoa > Chordata > Aves > Passeriformes > Pycnonotidae > Nicator > Nicator chloris. The sequence continues at coordinate 225,481 of WAAE01017531.1, read as the reverse complement.
CTAGGACAAAGACTACTTGAGATACACTGAGACCATGTTAGCTCCTACTTACTGATGTTAATTTGTGATTTTCATGGGCGCTATGATCAAATAAATTTACAAAAACATAATCCAGATTGCTGGGGCAGAGGAACACAACACAGGGCTGTTTAAACATCCTGCGTGTTATTGGCCCAGAGCCATTGCCAGCTGCAACATTTTTCTCTTAGAGAGATGAAATTGCTGCTCCTGAATGCACACAAATATTTAAACAACCAACACAATATAAAGCAATGGATATAAGGATGTAAATCAGCCTTTTGGCAATATATATCTTGACAGGAGAGCAACAATCTAGTAAATCCCATCTAACTTTTGGCAGAGCCTTAGTCCTAACGCTGGCCTCTAAAAATATGTTTGTGTATAGATTCAATAGCCATCCCAACACCTTGGGTGTTGATTTTCCTTTCACCAAGTTATTACTAACACAGCATGTTTGATATTACTGTTCCACTTCATCTGAGACCTGCAAAATAAATATTCTCTTTCATTTACACTGAGTAATACCTATAAATAGTTTGCATTTGCAGCACCTTCTCTTGAAAACTGAAAGCACTTCATAAGTAGGAGGATCAGAGCGCTTTAATACTTCTGAGAGGCAGTGTATTATTTTCCCTATTCAAACTACAGAAGCTGTTGCAGAGAAAGTGTCACATTCGGTGTTATGGCTGAAAGAGAAAGGCAGAGCCTTGAGGAGATGTCGAGCCCCTTGAGTGCTTTTGCCACAAAACCACCCAGCAGTAAATGAGAAAAGTGCATGCACCATAAAGCGCAGTCACTCTGAATGAAGTCAGTAGCAGTACCTCTGAAATATTAAGCCATTTTAGAGTCAAAGGATTTTTATGAAACCTGTTTATTTGAAGTACTTTTCATGAGGCATTTTGAGTCAGATTCAGGCTGCTAAATAGAGGGAACTCACATTAAGGGAAAGGTCAAAACTGTACTGACTAGCAAATGTTGGAAATAACAGGCTATCTACAGCTCAACCCAAGGAATGCTGATAACTGGAGATCTTAGTCCTCTCACCCCATGTGCCTCAGCAGACTCCTGTTGACTTGATGCTCCTCACAGTGGCAAAGATCTTCTCTCACCAAGGCACCTTATGGTCCCAAAGCGTTCACAAGGCTCCCTCTTTGGCACCTCGAGGGTGGAGTGAGCTGGGCTGATACGAACCCGGGTTTGTGCCGTCTCTGTGTCTTGTGACGGGAACTACAGCAGTATGTTGCCTAGTAATGATCTTTCCAGGGACTCGAAAGGTTTTATAAATTTTTAATGCTCCAAATTCATTTTCTGATAGCCTTAATACAGGTTTATGATTTCAGTCTGTGAAACAATAGCTGGTGCATGGTCCCAGTTATTAAGGTCCTACATTTTTTTGTTTAATTTTCAATAGTATCTCAATTTGGTGTGAAGTTGCTTTTTGAGCAAGAGACTTGCTTGGCAAGTTTTATCAACCTCAGCTCACTGTTCTGTGCTGGCCACAACACAGGGTGACTCAGGTCTCGTGCAAATGAATTTTAGAGTGCGTTTAATTTCTGAGCTCCCTTTGGGTGGCTCCTCCTTTAAACCATGGTAAGTGCAGGATAAGGATCAGGCTATTGATATTTACAATTTATACTCCCTAAGAACCATGCACCAGAGTCTACTGCTGTGATATGAGTAGTGAATATATCCATGCTGCTCCACTTGCAGGCATTTATTTCTTGTAATATAATTTTTGAGGTAGTTCAGTGAAAAGAGATTTTTTTTCTTTTCTTTTTGATATCTCTTAAACCCCTGTTACTATTTTTAGTTACTGTTGTTTAATTTTTGAGGAGAGAGGGCAGACTCGTTGAGCTGATTCAGTCTCTTATTAATCACTCCAAGTTAGCATGGTTTGTGTCAGCTGCAAGTCTAATGCAGAAGAGGGCAGCAGAGGCAGGGACCGTGCATCTACCCACGTGTCTCTTTGTAGCATGCTTGTGTCTGTTCTTCCCTGATTTTTTTTGTCATTTTAGTCCTGCTCCAATTGTATCATGGACACATTGGCACCATAAGGTCTGCAGAATCAAGAGTCTTTGCCTCTGCCTGTGGCATGTCAAGACCCCAGGCCCGCACCATGATCAACATGGGTCAAGTGAGCAAGGTTAGATACAGTGCCAAAGAGCAGAGTACGCAGTGGGGAAAAAGGCCTTGTCTTACCTGCATGGCTGCAGCAAGCGAGGAGCAGGTAAGAACATTGGGAGACCATAGGTGCTGCATGTCTGCAATGCAGCAGGTTTGCTCCTGCCTCCTACACACATCATGTGTGGTGACAGTTTGCCCTCTGTCACCAACAGCCTCTGGTCATCATGGATGAAAACTCCTTCTATTCTCCGAGGATATTCTGCCATGGGCAATAAAAGTTCATGGAGATGGCTGGTCTTCTATCTGAAGGGCATAGATAGGGGTGCCCTGTCTGCAGCTTTTCCCTTCCTTTGCACCTCTTTCTTTACATTTCTTCCTTTCCCCTCTTAAAAAAAAATTTACAGAGGGAAATGTATGCATTAGGCAACTGCTCACTTCCCTCAGTGCTTCTGGAAGACCTCATGGCTCCTCGTTACTTATCTTGTTTGTGTAAATTAGAATGCGGCGCTTGTGTTTGAATGGAGAGAACGAAATAAGTAATGGTATGATGTGTTAGGCAGTTTTTCCTCTTGAAGACATAATGAGGCTGTTTACTGCTGGGTCATTGTTTCTTCCTGCAAGCTCTCTTGTAAAACCTCTTGCTGCCACCATCAGGACATCAAAATATAAAATACCAATTTCAATTTTTTTTTTACATTACATTTTTAAGTTACTTTTTTATGTTTACAGCATCAAATAAGTCAGTAAAACCAATAAAAATGTCACTGAAACGTAAGTCTTTGAATGTACACAACAATATGTACTGGATTGTTGCCTCTCTGGGGAGACATCCATAAGGAAAAGTGTGTGTGTCTCAGGGGTATATCTATAACTTGTGTAATAGTCATCTGGTAAATAAAAATATAATTAAAATATTGCATTGCACATATTCATGGACATGAATTAAAGGGACATTTAGTTATAACACTGTAAAAACATTAAGAATATTTTTGCGTGTACTTCAGTACATGATGTATGGCTCATTGAATACTGTCTTCTTTCCATGTTGGTGCCAACAGCATTCATGAATTCTCAGAGAGCTTTTGCATATAACCTGGAAAGCTACATTTGTAAAACATTCTGTCTGCCGCTTTGCAAATTCAGTCCCCATGTTCTATGAAATATTCTACTATCTGACACCAAATATAGCCAGGAAGTACCACATCTACAAGGTATCACGTCTATCATCAGGAAGTGTTGGTGGAGACTGGACTGGGCAGGAGATGGAAATAATGTCCTTCTAAGGTGATGTGTGTTAACAGAGAATGTGGTATTCTCTCTATAGATTTGTGTAGTAGCTTTGTGTAGTCCAAACAAGGAACCACTAACACAACAAGAAATAATAGAGGCTTTTCAGAGTACTTTGCAATGAAACACACCAGACAGCTTTTGCAGCCAAGCATGTGGAAGAGCATGTGCTCTACCGCCCCATCTGCATTAAATTTTTGTTTACTCCCATTCACTGATAAATTATATCCCGATCCAGGTGAATACGATTTGGATGTTTTCAATTAAAATTGCATCAGCCTTAAATCAAACTGTCTTCCCTGAAGAAGTTAAGCTATCCTGCTGCAATGTCAGTAGGTCTCAGGGAGTTTCTCCACAGCTCAGTAAAGGGAAGCATTTGGCCATGATGGGCTTATAAAAGAGATCACAGGGAACTCCATGGAGGAAGAGGCCATGGGAAATGAAAAGAAATAGAGTGAGGACAAGCAGCCTGCAGTCTTGCACCTCACAGCTGACAATCTCTTGTGGGATAGATGGGGATTTCTTCTGGACTACATTTCTTGAAGTGCTGGGGAAATACTCTGGATCATCAAGGATGTTGGAAGAGCAGGAGAGTACAGGCTACAGAAGAGCTGGCAGGTTCGAGGTCTAGCTCTGAGACTGGCAGAAGTCTTCCAGTCTTAGGAATAGGGCAGGAAGGTTCCTTGGTGGGGGACTCCTACAGCTGAATTTTAACTTTGGAAGAACATTCTACCAAAGGAGCACAAAGCACAACAGCAGCTTCCCAATCTGCTTAGGGTAGCTGATTCAAATGTGGAATCAAGTCGTGGTATCAGCTAGGAATGTGTTACTGCAGTAACACATTAAGGACCGTCAGGCTGCTGGGAGGGTGGTGTTGCGCAGCTGCAGTCATGCTGAATTTTATTTGTGTTCTGGATGAACATTTACAGACTTTCAGGAAAAATACTTCCAATTATCTGAGTTTCCATGGAGGTCTGTGGAGGAAGATGTGGTTCTTCAAGACCAGCCTCTAAACCATTTACCATCCATCCAGTTTTATACAGTGCTCAGAGCTCAGATTACATCCAGATGGGGAAATGGTGTGGCTGTGCCATTCCTTCAGCCAGTTCTCCCCACTGTGGAAACATACTCTGCTCATGCTCTGCTGCTGGAACAGGTGACTGTCTTTGCTGTATTGTCACTTGCACTTGCATCAGACATGGTCTGTTCAGTAACTAAATGCAGGAGGAGTAGTTTTTTGTAAGGTGGAACAGGAAGGTTCTAAACAGACTGGTACAGTCTCATGTTTGAATTATCTGGAATCTACAGAGATATGAACTCTAGCAAATAATTTTCCTCTGCTCGAGAAGAAATGGGACATAATGGTTCTCCTCCATGATGGCTAAAGAGGGCAAACTGTCACAGCCTTGCTCTCAATAGAGGCACTAGTAGGATTTTTCTTCCCTTCCCAGTAACTTATTTTCAATAAGGTATAGTAAGCATCATTTTTTCAACTCACAGTGGCTGGGCTAAGCATACTTGCTTGTTACTCCCCTGATTGTGACCAGTCTCAGACACACTGAGAGTGGTTTCATCTTGTAGGTGCTCACCTCCAAACCAAACAAACAAATCTGCCTGCCTGCACCAGCATAGCATCTACTAGCCTTCCAGTGAAGAGCTAGAAGTCAAGATTAGAAGAAAGCTGTATTCCTGATATAGCTGAGTAACAAGAGCTGTACGCAAGTGTTTGTGACCCTGTAAGGATGCTCTTTGCCAGAAAGGGCAAGTAATCAGAGTACTGGGAGTCCTACTCTCAGCCCTGGAGAACATGTTGGGGTTGTACTGAGAGTAAGGCTGTGGAAAGATGCTATTCTCTGCACCGGGAACAATACAGGACAATCTGAAACAAAATGCCTCCTTCTTTTATTAATGCACTGGGTATGTGGATGGTTCCCTTTGCTCTCATTCCACATTTCGGGTATGTTTACATATTTTATTACAATTACCTTCAAATAGATTTGATAGGGACAGATTCCAGCCCTGAATATTTAAATAGTCAGACTGGATTGATGATTGATGTACCTCTTTGTGCAAAGATGAGATTCTCTTTTTTTTCCATGCGAAGCGACGGCAAGGCTGGAAGGGAAGGCAAAGGGGAATGTGGGAAAGGCATGAAAAATGAGGAAAAAGGCACCTGGAAAGGGCAAAGGGAAATGGAAAACGCTCCACACACAAGCCTTCTTTGGCTCATGAATTTAACATGTGTGTAATGTTTCTTATGAGAAGTCATGTGAGCCAATTTAAACTAGCCCCTAGGCAAGTCTAATCTGAACAAGCTGCACTGAGACAAGCTACAAATTGCAGGATTTAATAAAAAGGGTTAGCAGAACAGGGATAACACAGGAGGGGAAAGGCTAGTATAATATCAGAACTAGAAATGAAGTCTCTATGAACAGATCTTAAAAATATGTTACACTGAGGTAGCCAAGGCTGAAGAGGAGATATTGCATCAAAATTCTGCACAGTTTGGGGTGTAGATTGCATAAAGTATCCTGATATTCCTATCCACGAAGAGTGATATAGTTCTTTTATCTCATTTTCATCCCTGCTGTGTCTTTGTCTGATATTGTGTCACTACCATTAGGTGTCACCACTCCACAGCAGCAGATTTCTGAGGAGGTAAACTAGAAACTCTCATCTAACATGACAGATGCAGTCTTTTGTTCTTAAGGTTCCTCTACTCCTGCAAAAGGATTTTCCTGGCTAACGAGCAGAGTTACTGCAGCAGACAGCAAGAGTGGCACTGGATGAGCAGATCCTGAAAGTCCCTGGCATTGTTGGAACAGTTTGGTTTCAGGATTTCAATATTGAGGTTCAACTTCTGTGTGGGTTCACCCTCAACACTGCAAAGCAAAGTTCCCACCTAGCCTTCACAATGCCTTGCTTGTCTTGCTCAGGACTCATTTGGTTGGAATGAGCTGGGTCTGAGCCTTTGCCACTGCACCTGCAAGTGGTGCATCTTGGCTTCACATCATCCGTGCTTGTCCAACAGGCCAAGAGTCTGCCTGTGCATTCCCAGCAGCCAAAGTGGCAAGGGGTTAAGGTGGCTAATTGTGTTTCATGAGGAAAACAGAGCTGGAAATGTGTTCTTTCCTCTCTGCCTCATGTATCATAATGCTCTACACCTTCCCCACAGAAGAGATTGTACAACAGAGGATTGAACACTGGTACAACACTACTCCTGCAACATACAAGTGTCATCTGCTTGGCAAAACAGATTTTGGAAATTTTCAAATTACTTGTTAACTGGTCACAATTACAGGGATGGCCAGCAAACCTCACTGAAGTTTTCATGGAGTTAAATAACTCTTTCAGCAGAAGTTTTCATAATAAACTGTTAACAATGGCTGAAGAGTCTAGGTCAACCAGTTTAGGTATGTGCAAGCTTGGCTTCCAAGCAAATCCTCAAGCAAAGACAGTAGATTGTTGGCTCCTAACGCTGTTGCCTGACCCCAGTCCTTGAAGAGTGGGAAGGCTCCAGACCCCCGAGCACAGTGGCCACAGCAGGCCATGAATTGCCAGACAGCAACCACCACCATCTTGCCAATTAATTCACTACTTTCAAAAAAACAATATATTTTTTTAAATTGGGGTTCAATTTTTCTCCTGTAACTGATAGTTCCTTAGCAACATAAACAAGTGACTGAATGAGAGAGCATGAGTCACAATGTGAAATTAATACTATTTGTAATTTTTGCTCATAGGTGAGTGCTCTGTCACGCTGACTGCCGCCGCCAAGTTTGTTTTGGCTAGAGACTGTGCAGTCCCATTTCTTGGATGTGACAACCTCTTCTGTACTATTGGGAAAGTAACACCAACTGAGCCAAGTGTGAGGGCTCCATGGTAATAATCTTCTCTTCCTACCTTTCACTCTTCTCCCATCAGGGGAAAAAGCTAGAGGAGTTTCTTTCCTTTCCATGTTCTCTTGCTCCTTTATTAATGTGTATCCAAAGAGCTTGCAGGGACCCTGTGATGCTAGGCCCTGCAACCATATGTCTTCCCCAAAAAAGCTTTGTAGTCAAAATCACAAGCGAGATGAAGGGGAAACTACTCTCGTTTAGCAAAATTTTTGAAATGAGTCATACAAAGAGCCTATGGCAGAGCCCAGATGAGCATGATATGATGTTCTCTGAAATCCCAGTCAGTGTCCGCAAAAAGATCCAGGCTGAGCAGACCCATATCCTTCCAGTCAGACACTATACTCCTGAGCGGGATGTATGGCTTGCCAGGGACAAAAATCATATATCTAATTAAGAGTACAATTGATTAAGAAAGTCCAGAAGCAGACTGAACCAAGGGCTCACCTCACTCAGTACCTTCATCTTGTTTAAAGAGAACAGCATAAGATGTACAGAGCGATTTTTACGCCTGCTATAATCTCCCAGGTCATGGAAACCTGCACTTTATAGATTTAAGAGTTGGAAGATGTTTAGGTTTGAAAAGACAGGTGTTTGATAAGGAAGGCAGGAGCCTCCCTTGAAATGGAAAATGTAAACCCCCTTCTTCCAAATTATTATAATTTCAAAATTAAGGGGCTCTCAGGCAAGGATATAGGAATAGGAATAACAGTTCTGTATTAGGAAAATTAAAATCAAAATGCAGTAGTACAAAAAAAACACTGATAGAGGCAAAATACAACCTGACACCCTGTTGGTCAGGGTGTTGGTAGCAGACCAATGGTGGCTGCAACCGGTGGCTGCACTCCTCCTGGAGTGACAGATGTCATTCTGTTGAAGCAGTGATTCTGTAGAAGGTTGTAGTTTTCCTCTGAAGGTCCAGTGGTGATGTAGAAGGGTCTGGTCTTCCTCTGGAAACCCAGTGGAAAAAGGCTGCTGTGGTGTTCCAAGTCTCAGGTTATATCCAGGCAGGAATGCTTGGCTCCTCCCCCTGGGTGGAGCATCGCACAATGGGATGATGTAATTTTATCAGTCATGTTTTATCAGTCATGAGTGCGACTCAACGGCCCATTAACAGAAGATATTCCCCCAGAGTCATGAGGAATGAGTCATGGAAGAGATAAAGAACACTGCCCCACCTGGTTTCAACAGATGGTGATAGGATACATCTGGTTACATCTTGCATTGCAACCTAAGACCAGGCTGCATCCACTCAGAAGTTGGTTAAAACACTGTTAGATCTACACATCTAGACTTCACAACTGTTTAACTCTTTTGAATCTGTTTATAGTCCCAGTGTCCACAACATCCTGTGACAATGAGTTTCATGGTTTAAATGGCTGCGTTTAACTTAACTGGATGGAAAAACTGCTTTCTTTTTCATACCTGCTTGCCAAATATTTCATTGTATGCCTCCTAGTTCTCCTTTTATGAGGAACAATAAATAACTATTCTCAGTTCATTTTCCCCAGACCGCTTGTGATTTTATAGACATCTGTTTTAAAAAAATGTTTAAAAATACATTCCCTGAGCTTTCATCAGTATCTTCACAGAAATATAAAACCTGTTTCATAAAACTTGGGTTGAAGCTTGCTGTGGCTATTGTCCAGCTACATATTTTAGCAAAAAAAGTAAATATGTTCAGCTCAGCCTCTTGCATAATTTTGTGTTTGTCTGGCAATATTGCTTCCTCCGTTTCAGGGTTTGGTGGAAAGTATCTAATTAAAAGCAAGACTGGATGAATACTTCCTTCATTGGACTGTCTCAGACACTCAAGAGTACTCCAGGGATCAACTGGAGGAAAATCAGGGGAACGAGGGGAATCCCAGTGGATACTGGCAGTGGAAGAAGGGCCAGCACTGCACTTCCCATGAGCTGGACTGATAGTGGAAAAATATTACTTGTCAGGAGGCACAAGTCCCCGAAGTGTGATTTAACTTCCAGCACCTCTTTGTGTGCATGGGGATTCATCCCATGGTTTGAGGTTTGCTGTCAGCTGGGATAGGAATGGGGTGCAGTTATACATTAAATGCAAGCAGAAGTCAAAACTGGGTGTAGCTGCTTCCTTCTAATAAATTTTGGGAGAGAGACTAGGTAGTGTGAAAGGTCATATGCAGGATTTCCTTTCCTTTCCTTTCCTTTCCTTTCCTTTCNATGTTACTGCCCTGGAGAAACAGAAAGACTGCCTGTCGTTGTAGGACATGAAAAAAGGATGAGAGACTCTAAATATTTCAGAAGGCAAAGAGCATAGAAAAAAGGCTTTATTGTCTAATTTTACTACTTTTATAAGGTGTTCTGATACAGACTTAACATGATTGGTGAATAGGAGCGACACTTCTCTAATCCCGTTGGTTAAACTGAGAAACAGATAAAATGTTTTGAGAACTAGAAAAGCAAAACACCACTTGGAGAAAGATTGTTTTGAGAAAGGATTGTTGTTTGCCAAAATTGTTTTGAGAAGAAAATCAGAAAATATCAGGCTCACAGCTGCCCAGCATGTCTGAGCTCACTTGTTTGTTGATTTCTTTGAGGTGCTTGGCATACTTTTAGCTTCCTTCTGGCAGCCCATACACTAGTTTAAAATTTACCCTCCCAGGAGATGCTGGTAAACTAATTAGGGCAACCAGACAGGAAACAAAAGTTAAAAAAAAAAGAAATACCCCATTATTGAAAAGAGAAACTTATTGATTCCTGATAGAAATGGTGCTTTTTGTATTCTGTGAGTGGGATGACATTGAGAAGGCTTTATGCTGTGCTTTGTGAAAAGCAGGGGAGAAGGGATGTTGGGAAGATTTAAGCTGCTATACCTGCACCAGACCACATGTGGTCTATTTGCCCTGCTTCTGAAAGGCATCTCAGTGAGGATGGCCAAGACTCAGTGGGTCTGCGGCCTCCTTGGAAAGTGGCTGGGTTATCCCATCAGCCTTGCACGGTGCTCCTTATAGCCCAGCCCTGGCAAAAGGATTGAAGATGTCAGTTCGGGTAGCTGGGGTGCTGTTTTCCTCACAAAACCACAAATCCTTCATCCCTGACTGTTGGCTCTCCTGGCTCACAGAGGGCATGGCTGAAGGAAGATCCTGGCAAATCCCAGGATGGGATGCAGCCCCCTTGGCCACCACCGAGCGCCTGAAATCAGATCCCAGAGAGCTAAATATGTTCCCTGGGACTTCAGCCAGAAACCTGCAGAGGTCAGACCCTTGCAAAATAAATGTATTTGAACGTGTCTTCTGCCAAAGCCTTTCAGACTTATTATTTCCCCTTAATGAGATTATTTGAGGCAAAATTACTTCAGCTTCTGTTAAAGAGAGCTGTCTACGCTATTTGTTCAGTCCAGGCTGTGCAGTGTTTGCCCAAGCACTCTGGTGTGTGTTCAGGAGGAGAAGATCCCACTCCTCTGAGGAATGCCAACAGTTACAGCAAGTATTTCTTGACATGCCTGAGGGACTGCCTGTATCTCACTGCAATTCTTGTCCAGGCAGACTTTTCAGCTCTGGCCTCTTGGGCCTTCTTGAACCTTTGTCTCTGCTGAAGGACAACTCAGCAAAGGCTTTCCTTGTGACGAGTAAAGTGAAAAATCCACCCCTCGTTATCTGAACTCGATCAGACTCGGGGAGTAAGGATGCAGCCCCAAAGTTTTCCCTTGCACTGGGGTTATCTCCCACCTATTTCAGCAGGAAGACCAAGGAGGAGAAGTGAAAAGGTCTGCAGTTCATGACCCTGAATGAAACCTGCACAGGACCTTTTCTAGGGTGAGGCCTTTCCCAAGAAGGTCCTGCTTCCCAGATCTGGAGCTCTCGGTGCATAGAAAGGGCAGGGCTGCAGGCATCGTGCTGTAGGAATGTCAGGTGGCTGAGGTTATGCACAGTGGGCCAAGAAGAGTAGATCGATGCCTCCACTGAGAGCACCACATGTAGAAACCTGGATCAATGGGATGTTTCACAGGTTTTTAGGGGAGAGACTTCCACCTGAGTAGCATATTTAATCAATTCATGTATTATGTTCCATGTTATGCAATAAATTGTGGGAGAAGTAGGAAGATACTTCTGCCTTGTGAAATACCCATGGCAAAAAACAGCTATGCAAGAAGTATGGAAATTACTTCCTGTGTTGTGAAAAGCTGGCTATGCCTGTGGTAAGGGTCTCCAGTTGTTCTCAGACTTGGGCCATCCACTGTTGCAGTGGNAATCCACATACAGACAAAGGGGGAAGTCTACTAGTACATCTATTTAGGGACACTTCACTTTATGGCCAGAACACTGGGGGCTTTGTGAGTATTTCTGCAAGAAGTTGAGATATCCGGAGCAAAGAAGAAGCAGAGACAGCTAATGAAGAGCATTGCAGGGAGCAGCTCATGCAGCTCAAACAGTGGTACTTATTGACCAGCAACTGAAATGAGGATAAGGAAAGGCTTTCCTGGGTTTGAGAAATGGAAGACAACAAACTGTGAACAAGCAGTTGCTGTTCACACCCTTACAGCGCTTCACTGAGGAGTGACAAAGATTCCCATTATCATTCAGTGATTTTGGAGAAAGCATTTGTCTTTGATTCTTTTGATAATTCTTTTGCTTCCTTTCTCTTTTTTTTTTCTTTCATCTCCTCTATAATATTGTTTGATTAAACTTCTTTCATTGCTTATTGTGAAAAAGCAGAGTTTGCTAAGTACTGGCATAGAATAATTCAATTTTTTCAGCTTTAACTACAAATTGAGACCAATACTCCTGCCAGGCAAAACCTAGCAGAAAAGTCACAGAGGGAAATTCAGGCTTAAAAATATGAAATCCTTATGCGTCTGACACAGAACTTTTGAAATTTGAAGAGACTGACAACATCACATTAGGCTGCATGGTAATATAAACATTGCTCTAATGAGTAGTATTCAGCTCACACTCCAAGTCTATGCATAAGAAGGGGCAGAAATATAACATCAAATGGTTTGCAAAAATTTCCATTGGTTGGTGCTGGAGCAACAGCAGAATGCTGCAGGTGGTGTGACTATAGTAAACCAGGCAGAAGAAATAAACAATGTCTCTGCAACCTTACAGAGATATTATTGTTACAGATATATATTGTTATATAGATACATAATATATAGATATATTATATTATATATAGATATATTGTTACAGAGATATTATTGCCTTAAGTAAAAAGAGGAAAGCACAACTGAACTTTTCTTACAAAATTGTAATAGAAGCTTTTGGTCTTTAGTACGTATTTCTTCTCTGCTTCCACTCTTGAATAAAAACATCTTTAATTGAGATGTCTAAGGCTTCTGCTTTTTGATTAGGTCTTTGTGTAATAAAGTATTTTTTCTGCACAATTCTTTTGTTTCTACTTGTGTTTTTGCTCTGGTTTGCATTTCTGCTGTGAATATGGATATGGGGGACAAAGATCCAGTTAATTACTAGCACCATTTCCCTGAAGAATCAAAGAAAGGTTCCAAGAAGTCAATCTAAGGGCACAAAAATATCAAGGCTAATTAAGGGAAGTCCAAGACGCTGATCTACAGAAGTAGGCTTGACAATGAGCTGAAAAGCAGCCCAAGTGCTGCATGTTACAGTGACCAGATGGCATGGCCTGGTGCAGAAGCAGGAGGTGATGGATGCCTTTCTGTGCATCTTCTGGTGAAAGTCAGATCTAGGTGCAATTCCATAGCACTCCTATTAAACGAGGAACCACTGCCCAAGCACTCTCACATCTTTCCAGGAGTTGCACACACCACCTGAGATTGTAAATCCTGGCGCTGAAGTCCCATCACAGTGAGCAGTTCCATGAGCAATGGGTGTCCCTTTCATCTCGTCACTCACACATCCCCCCACTCTCAGATGCACTTCCTCATCCTTTGGGCTGGACCCTAGATTTCTCGTGGAAGAGTCTCAGCCATCAGAATTTATAAAACTAAACAATTTCATCGAGTGGTACAGCAGCAGATCAGCTTGAGATGGATGCCTTTGGAGACACCCCCGCCACCCCCATGCTCATCACATGCCTTGTAATTTTTCCAATTATAATCCACTTGTAATTTTTGGTCTGGGGTCTTCTTACACCTTATTGGATTATTTCTCTGTGTCCATGCAGGCAGGCCATCCACTGCTCTTATGTTGTCAAGTTGTGGCTTCTGCTGAGTGGTGTAGCCTCCTTATCTCGTGGTTTACACTTGTGGGGCATCTGCTCACTGGCAGACCATGACAAACTGAAAAGTCCTACACTTAGGATAAACATTACTTACCAACAACCAAAATATCTCTGTGTTATCAATATTCTTCTCATACTATAGACAAACCACAGCGCAGTACCATCTACTAGCAAAACACCTAATAAAATTATCAACCATTGGTATCTTCCAACACCCCTAATTCTAAAACAATACCCCAAGTTTATCCAGAGGCCAATTTGTATTCATCTCCAGGGTAAGGGTCTCTCAAAGCTGAATCCTAAGTAAACAGGTATGAAATCTCCTCTTGGAAAGCTTTAGATATTAAACAACAGAAAAAACCCTTTTTTGTGATTGTTGAGTTTATTCTGCATGAAGATGAGTATCTGCAAGCTACTCAAGTGAGTATGCTTTGTGTGAAATGCTGCCAGATCTCCATGCACAGTTAAATAACATCCTCTGTAGAAGAAAACACATTGCAGACCTTGAAGTGGTAAAAAGGAATTGTGCCATAACTGTGTAGAAATATAAATATAGTCAGTTCAAGTAGCAATTTTAAAGTTAATTACTTAATAGATATATTTCAAAGTTGTAGGTTAACATTATCAATTGTGTATTGTGATTTCTAGATGCTTTCCTTTTGAAATAATATGAGTGAATCTTGACATCAGATCTCTCTAGTAGCTTAAACATATCCTAAAAATCATAACCAAAAAGCAGAGGCTAATTTTTCTGTTGGTGTAATCTGTGTGCATGTCTAGCAAGATGGAAATTATATCTAACAGACCATCTGACAAATAGAGATAGAACTGTATGAAGTGTTTGTTCTCTTCTACAAAGAAGACAGTACTGAGGAACTGTCTTGCTCAGGAAAAATAAAAGAAATAGACATTCTCAAGCAGTGTAAAAAATAAATAGATGGAGATTAAACTACTACTAAGATAGTGCTTTAAAATATTTTCCATCTATGTGTCCCAGGAAACCGGATCCATTAATGGTCATTCATGTACAAAACAGGACAGTTCCTTGCACATCATTATGCTCCAGATGTTAAGAGGTACTGGAGAAAAAATGGACATCTAATTTACCCTTTTTATAAGCGACTGTGGGAAGATGCCAGGCTAGTCTGGAGGAGCCACAAAACCAGAGTGCATAGGGGTCGAATGCCTGATGGTGGCCTGGGTATTTTTAATTGACAGGTAGGTCAGTGTCCCATCTATTTGATATTATTGTTGTTCCTGTGACCCAAGTGGAGCTGCAGGAACATACATCACCTTAATGCCCAGACCTGCGTAAAGACGTTGGAAATTCTCAATGAAAGGACTCAACTGCCAGCTCCTTGGTGGCATCCTGTGTTCACAGACCCACATCCTGCTCCGTTAGTGTGCCAGGGAGCTGCAGGAATGGGCTGCTCCTTGGGGGCACTGGGGCCATGCTGCCACCAGCAGGGTACAGCCCACAGCACCTGCACATGGTGAGTGGGGCAGGGATGGGAGCAGAGACTGGGGACAGCCATGGTCCCACTGTCATCCTCACACAGCTCTCTTCCCAGGAGCTGATCCAAGGCTGGCACCATCACAGAGCTGGCCAGGGCCGCTGGCAGCCAGACTGCTCAGTGGAGAGAGAAGACTGCAGAGCAAATTGGGGTCCTTGGGGCCAAAAGTTTGTGGAGACTAATGATGATAGGCCAAAACTTCTCCAATGAAGATTAAATTCTTTTACATTGCTTATCTTATTTATATGATAAAATATATGGTTCCCCTGGTTCACCCTGTGCAGGGATCAGGAGCAAACAGCAGCTACTCTTGCAAAGTGTTTCAGCACCTTCCGATGGGTCAAGATTCCCCTCTTCTCTTAGCAGCCAAGAGGTTTAGCACTGGGAGTCTCTGTAGAAGAACCAAGGTGGAGTAAAGGGCTTGTATCTTCCTAGATTGATAGTTCATCATGTTTACATTGGATGTCCTGACCTGCAAGAAAGCTTGTGAATAATTTGTCATTGTCTATTCCTGCTATTACCCCTTGATGAGCATTTATAGTGACATTTTCTAATCTATTCTACCTCATCTCCCTACTTACTGATTAGTTTACTTCCAACTGATATGCAATTAACATAAGTTATTAAGTTTGAGAAGGGATCCTATCTTCTTTTCTTTGTCCTTAATCACCAATACAAAACTTCCAAGATACTCAGTTCTCCTAAGTTTGTGTTTCACCATTACTAATGACAAAGTGTTTTTTAACATTTGCAATCAGTATTTTGCTTTTCAAAAATCACCTTGACAAAGGTTGGTTGAAATATTTGGCAGAGTTAAGGGTACATAAAATGCACTTAGTTAAATACACATATGAATACAACCCTTGGAGGACAGAATACTTGAAATTACACAGTCCCCAGGGCTTGAACACACTTAGAACAGATGCTTTAGCAAGATGCCATTAACAAGCTTATGCTGACACTCCAGCCCACACCTCCCCACAGTGTTGCTTTGCTATCAGCCTATGAATTCAGCGAGAGTGGAACTGGTAATTTACTCTCCAACCTGCTCTTGTCTTGCTGGTTTGGCCACAGACCAGCCATAATACTGGCTCTCCATGAGCTTGTGATAAACTGAGGGTAATAAAACACACACATGATGGCAAGCTAAATGGGAGGACTAGAAGCATCAAAAGACATGAAGGTTAAAGCTGTGCGTGGTTAATTAAAGAGGCATTTGAAAAAGAAATCTGGGCAAGAATTCTACTGTCAATACTGAATTGTTTGCTCCTCCATATTTCATTAGTGCTCATTCAAATTGAGCTTCTGCAAACAACTGCAGAAGTCTTCCAGCCAAGTGATCCCTCACCTTGTGCCTCCTTTGGACTTTACCCATGAGGAAGCCATCCTGAGCTGCCCTAGAATTCTCAGGAAGGTCTGAAACGTGTGAGGAGCTGTGTCTGGGCTTGCTGGCATTCCAGCTGTCCTGACTCCACAGTGCCAGCTAGGGAACAACAGCACTGTGGGGATGTGTGGGAAGGATTTGGTAGCACAGGAGAAGGGGAAGAGGTTGAGCTGACCTGGATGACTTATATGAGAACAAAGTACCCTGCAGGTGGAGAGGGGCTGACCTTGTAAAACCCTGCAGAGAGCTCCTTATTCCTCTTGCTTTCACCTTTGCCCATGCACCAATGCCTTTCTGGGACTTCAGAAGCTATATGTTTACAGCAAAACTTTGCCTCTTGGGTAGTGGCTTGAGCACTCTGAAAGCTAAATCTGAAAACAAGAGCCACGACTAAGCAGGTATGAAATTGCTTACAAGACTCTTTTTTTATTACTAAAAACACTGTCAGCAGAGTTCTGTTTTGAATTAATTGCTTTTCTTATCCCTTATTGTTTTATGACAGCTGAAATTGCCTGACCGGATGCCAACACACATGAACTACTAAATGGTTCTTGCATCTTATTTTATGGTCTGACCTCTGTTTTGAAATAAACTGCCTACTAAACAAAATAAGTTCCCTTGATTTTCTGATGACATATATATGTGGTTTTGACAAAGGGAAGTTAGTGTGGCAGGAAATTCAGAAATCATGAAAGGAAAAATGTTATGGTTATTTTCTTCTCCCTTCTATAATACAGACCTACTGAAACTCCTTCCCTGTCCTAACCTAATTTGTCTGGGCATGTGGCTCTAGTCTAGGAGTTCATATAAAGCTCCAGGGTGTCACTGTGGATGGTGCTCCCATCCCCTGTTCTTCATGTGCTTCTCACATTGCCATCTCAGATTCACATCTACGTGGGACAGCTGGGGCAGTGGGATGCTCTTGAGAGGCCCATGGGCTTTGTCATCAGCTGATGAGCACACAGAAGCCATCTCTTGGTCTTGCACCATACATCAAGCCTAGCATTCCCCTGTGCCCTCAGCTCCCCACAGCTCCTGGTATGCTGCTTCTGTAGTTGTGCACACCTGGGCTGAAGGTGTGCTGCTTCAGAGACCAATTTCTGAGGGTGACAGGGGTTAGATTCTGCATTTGCTATTACATGTCCATAGTTTCCAGCAATGCTGTGTTAAGAGTAACTGCCCTTTGTTGCCAAACTTTTCTGTCAAGTTGCCTCTTAGCTCTTATTACACAGAGAAAATGTCTCTTGTGTATGTTCTCACTTGAGTGTTTGCTGGTGTTTGGGTGGCTGATGCAAAGTTGCTCCTGGCACAGAACTATTTGCTTTCAGTGTGTGGTTCAGGGTATCAAATTAGTTTTACTGAAACTGTCTGAGTGCACAAAGCCAGGTCCAGAGCAGCGCTCGACAGCCTTCTTCTCTGAACACCAGGCACATGCATCCTGCACTCTCACAGCTGGGTGTCTTGGCCTTTTGCCTTGGGTCCTAATTCCTTACTCCTTTTATGTGCAATTGGCCATGGAGCTATTTCCTGACTTGGAAAAAGAGTAATTGGGTGATCATATTTACTGTTCAGCATCTGTTGATCTCCCACAGACAGGAGGAGATCACTTTTAGTATCTTTGTGCTGAACTGTGTAATAAGTAAATAAACAAATCTGTGGCAAAAGGGTTAAAAAAGAGGGGATGCCTAAAAAAACATTTTCAGTGATACTAAGTAAAGGTATAAGGTACTAAGCAGGGATGCTGGAGTCTCACAGCTATTCTGCAAGCTACTCTTAGCTAGTGCACATACGGGCTCCGGCCAGAATCCAGTGAAGCCTTGGGGCTTTTCAATCGCTGAAGTTCTCGCTTTGAGGACAAAAATGTCAGGCTGTGGTACTGTAAGCCGGGACATGGCCTCTGGCTTTCCACCTTCCCTCTTCTCCTGTGCCTGTTTGACCTGTCTCCCTTCCCATTGTTTCTGACCCAGCTGAGGCTGGGTTACGATTTTTCCATCTCGGTTTAAGAGATTCACCCTTTTTGGTGAACGTTTTTGAAAGGTTTAACCCTTTTGTTCAGCTGTTTGAGCCACTAAAGTATGAAAATATTTTCCGCATGTCTGTTCTCAGTTGTGCAGCTGATCTTGTGAGACCCTGCAGCTACCCCAGCCCTGGAGCAGGTAGGCGGCCAGACCCGGATGGGGTTTGCTCTGTTCTTCCCGTTTCAGAGTCGCAACGCTTTTCCTACGGCAGTCTGGGAACAGCTTTGATTTCCCAAAAAAAAAAAAAAAAAAAAAAAAAAAAAGATTTTGCCTCGACGGTACAGGCGGCTAGGAAAAAGATTCGTACCTCCCCGTCGGGGAATCGAACCCCGGTCTCCCGCGTGACAGGCGGGGATACTTACCACTATACTAACGAGGAACTGTACAACCACGGCTGCTTCAGTAGGCCTCACATTCTGTTTGTCACTCGCAGTCTGGTGAGGGATAATTTGAGCCAATCATATTTGTCGGGTCACCCGCCCCCCCTCTCTCGCAATGCACCATGCGTTCTGTAGTTCTCGCGACGTTCCCCCGCCCTCTCCGCGTGGGGGGCGGCACTACACCTCCCAGGGGCCTCCCCTCCCCTCTCCGCGGCAGGCTCTGTGCTGCCCGCGCTGGCACGGGCGGGCAGACGGCGCGCGAGCGATGGCGGATCCGAGCTCGTTCGCGTCTCCCGCGTGCTGCCTCACGCGACACCTCCACCTGCGCTTCCGCGCGGACTTCGGCGCGCGGGCGCTGCGGGGCACGGCCGCCCTCACCGTGCGCGCGGAGCGCGAGGCGCTGCGCTGCCTGGTAACGGCGCGGGGCGGGGGGGGCGAGGTGAGGGCGGGGGGCGCGAGGAGAGCCCGCGGACCGTGAGGGGAGAGCCCGGAGCCCGCGCTGGTGCCGCCTTCCCTCTCCCCCCCATCCTTCCCTCGGCCGTCGTCCCGGTCCTTCCTTCCTTCCTTCTCTGCCGCCGCCTGGCCCTCCAAGACCTGCTGCCCCTGCCTGCTGCTCGGCTGGAGCCTGACAGCGCTTCGCAGCCCCCCGTTCCCGCTTAGCCGCCCAGAGCCGGCGCGGTGCGCAGGGGAAGGGCAGGACTCTGTCTCTTCCCTTTAAAACGGCGAGGAGCATGCTGCCGAAAAGATGGGAATAAATCATCGGAAATCTAGATTTAGGGCTTTTTCACCCGTGTGTTTCGTTATGTCAGCTTCTTTCTCTGTTCTTTCTGCAAATAAGCATATGAACGTCTTAAGCTTTTTATTATATCCGAAGTTTGGGGATTGTGGGCTTTTCTCATGGCTGACTCCATAAAATTCTTTTGTGGTTGGCACTTATTTTTTTAGGAAAAAAGCCTAGTCCTGTTAGTAATAAAGAGTAATGTCTCGTTTTTGCTAAAAATGAGTACTGTGCTATTTAATTCATCTTCCATTGCATGAAGGTCTGGATTTGCAGTGGCGTGTTCCAGGATGGAAGCCTTAGCAGGGGCTTTTATACCGTTCTCACTTCATAGCAGTACTGTGGAGTTGTTACCTTTTCAGTTTTTCTTAATAAACTCACTTGTATGGCTAGAAGTTGGTTTTCTTCCTCTTTCCCCTCCAGCTTTCCCAGTTCAGTGCTGCTCTCTTAAAATGCTGGCTCCCAGTGGTCAACACAGTTAGTCAGCTTTTCTGACTTTTTTTTTTGTATTTTTTTTTTACAGAAAAAATACTGTTTTTTCCAGTATTCTGGAAAATATTTTTTCCTTCAGAGAGACTTGCATTTAAGGTTTCATAGTGCTGCATTTATTATTACACTATTTAACTGGTGTGCAATATGTTCTTTATCACAGGTCCTGGATACAAGAGATGTACAGGTATTTAAAGTGACTGTAAATGGACAGGATGCACAATTTGCTTTTGGAGAAAAGCACAGTTTCAAGGGGACCCCCCTAGAAATCACATTTCCAAATGAACTAAGAAGGTACACACTTTTGCCTGTTCCTTTAGGTAGTTTTCAAATTGGGCTATGTAAGTTGCTTGTCTGCCTGTAGGGTTATTGAGTAAAGCTTGCAAAGGGACTTATAAATTAGAATTAGGGTATTGCATTTGTTGGGTATGATCTTGTAGATTAATGTCGTATTTGGCTTTCATTAGTGAAAATTCTGGGAATGTTTGTACCTGTCCCCAGACCTTGTATTATGTACAAAATTACCTACTAAACTGAGTAGCAAAATTATGTGTAACGTATCACAATTTTTCCAGTGCTTCTCATCAGTAATATTGTTTCTGCTTTAACTACCTGGTTCAGAACTGTTGCAGTGTAGGGCACATGGAGCTACAGCCCATGGTGGATCTGCTTTTATACAAGGGCTAACTCTGCATTTCTGTAGAACTTCAGGTTACCACTATGATTAGCTAGAAGCATGTTTTCAAATAATCTCAAAGTTTTATTTTGTTGACTATGCTAAGTCCAAGACCCTGAAAACTGAAACTTGAGTTTTGATAGCATGATGGAGAGTGAACTAACCATGGTCTACTTCTTAAGGTGCATGAATTAAAGAGCTGTTGCCAAATTACAATATGTTTTTTGGCAATTTGCTTTGCATGTTGTAACTCAGTGGTATCTCAGTCCTCAATGGTGGCAAAACTGAAAGCTCTGATTGTGTAAGGAAGTTCCCTTGTTTGAATACAATTGAATACTCAGTTGATTCTTACTTCTTATTTTTTGGTTTTGAGAACTTGTTGCTACCTCTGAAAACTCTTTCAGTTTAGTCTGGTTTCCAAGCTTTTTTTTTTTTTTTTAATGTTGTACTCTGAATTAGTGCAATTAAAAAACACAAATAATGAGGAAGAGAAAGGAATGTTATAAAATAGCTGTCTCTTCTGGAGAAACACTTCTGATCTGTTATGAAATTGAACAAATTAAATACTTGGGCAAACAGGCCAGATCAGAAATACAGGCCTGGTTCTTTTGTTTGACTTTCAGCTGTCTGTTTTTTTTTTTTAAGTGCCAAATTTCCCAGTAAGAAATAAAAAGAGGAAGGTATGAGTTGTGACCGTAAGAATTCATAATCTTGTGTGAGACGTAGTCCCCCATGTAACTATCAATAAAACAGTGATAAGAAAGGGTGGGACTTAGAGTTGAAAGTCTGATTTTTCAGAAAGCAATGTGCCTTATGGTAATACCAGTTATTTTCTCTTTTCTTGTCTAATATGTACTTTGGAATACTGGTTATAAACCAGCTGCGTACACCTGGTCAACTTATCTAGTGTCCAACTCCTCTGATTAGGTGAAGTTTGTTCTGATTTATGGCTGGATTGTTTATTCCAATAGTTGCATGTATAATCTAGAACTTTCTGAGAACAGAAGCAAATACTTCCATGTGCTTTGGGTGTCAGTGATGGTTAAGATACGTTTTTAATAACTTAGAGTATGAATGTGTCAGGTTTATGTGTGTTCTCTTGTTGGCAAACTGATACCTGTCTTACGCATAACTGCTAGTTTTTACTTGACACTAGTTCTGAAACCCTGAATAAAATCTGATTATTTATTTTTCTTGTTAACCCCTACTGTTAATAGGCATTTTCTGCAATTACTGATAATTTTCAGGGTGTTTTTCTTCTTAAGGATAATACTTGCAGAATGTTAACATCAGATGCAAAATCTAAATTTTTTTATCTACAGAATACCTACTCTATGTTATTCAGTCATATGTCTTATGTACAGTTTTGCATTTTTTGTGTATTGCAGAGGGTTTTCACACTTACATGTACAAGGTTACTTAGCTGTGACAAAACTATGTACATGTAGCTGGCCCAAATATTTTAAAGAAAAGGTCTGTGCTCTCGTTGAAGAGAGAAGAGGAAAAGTTTCTGGTTAGTAAAAACAGTAATAAAAGTGCCTGGGGATGTAAAAATTGAAATAAACTAGCAATTTTTAATATCCTAATTGAAAGGGAATAATTGCTTTTAATATGATACTTGTTCTCATTTTTAATGCTTTTGAGACAGTGCTGCAGACTTATTTTCCAGACATCTTTGCAGAGGAATTTCAGCGTGATCAGGATTTGTGTCAAAACAGTCTGTATTCTTTATTATACAGGGGACAAGAAGCAATTGTTGAAATCTCTTTTGAAAGCTCTCCGCAGTCTTCAGCTCTCCAGTGGTTTACTCCAGAGCAAACTTCTGGAAAGAAACACCCATTTCTCTTCAGCCAGTGCCAGGTGGAGATCATTTTTTCCAAACTTGTTGACATACCACTGTATTTCTCTTGATTTCTGAAAAACTGGAGAGGAAGGCTAGAAAGCGGAAAACAGTAGCCTGTAACTTCCGTTTGTGTGCGTCAAAGGTCCTAAATGAAAACAACGTCAGGGCATTGTTGAGATTTTATTGTATGTTCACAGTTTGGTAATTCTGGACCTGCTTTAGCCACTCCAGTAATCTTGCTGAAGAACATACAGTCCTTCACAAACAAATTGTGTCTATTGATCTGCCTTACCTGCTGTTATTCCTTTTACAAAGGCCTGTAAGCTCTAAGTGATAGAAGTATTGGTTTATAGGTAATGAATTCTCTGGAGGAGCTGAATAGACTTCCACTATAGTGTATTAGTTGATTTATTTCTAGCACTCTGCATTAGAAAGACTGTGTTGTTTTATCTTTTTTCTTTTCCTTTCTCCCTGTCTAGTCTACCCACTGCAGAGCCATTTTTCCATGCCAAGACACACCTGCTGTGAAACAAACCTACTATGCAGAGGTAGATGAACCTAGTCATGTGTCTTAACTAAAGACAACTGCTACAATGGGTGAATTTATATTGCTCAGGGCTTTTTGGTAGCTGTCAGCATGTGGCCTAATATAAAAACAGAATATTGACTTTTAGCTTAATGTGAGAGGAAAGAACTGCTGATCTTCCCTGTGGCAGTTCTCTAACTTTACCATTTCCTTTTTGTATATATCAATCCTTTTGTCATTGATATGTATCTGTATCCAAAAGGAAATAAAAATGCAGTAGTAAGAAAGAAATATGCTGTAAAATCAGGAAACACTGACTTTAAGACAGCAAAGAGTGCTGTAAAGTAAAAAAAATACTTCAAATGGCTGTCATGTATGCCTTAAGTAATATATTCTGATATATAGTTAGGGGATATTTGCAGTCCTGGTGTCAATAGTTTTAAGGAAGCAAAAAGCAACATGTGCACTGTGACCTTACAACTCAGTTGTCTGAAGAAAGTGAGCCTTTTAACTTCTGTTGGAGGTACTCCTCTGATTAATTCAATATTGCCAGTCTTCAAGACAATATTTTCCATATGCCTTATGTTCTACTTGACAGAGATGACCTAACAACTGAACAAATCTGGGCTACTCTTTGTTATCAACTGCTTGTAGTGTGGAGTGTAATGGTGCGTGCCAGGTCCCTTGCTTACGGTTGGGTGCCCTTTCAGATCTCCGTCCCAAAGGAGCTGGTGGCTCTGATGAGCGCTAATCGCGATGGAGAGGCGCCCGACCCCGAGGACAGCGCTCACAAGATTTACCGGTTCAGCCAGAACGTAAGTGCTCCGGGCTAGGAAATGGCTGCACGAGACTCATGCCTGACCTCATACCTGAGTGCGGCTCACAATTGCCTCAGCTGTGGTTTTGATGGCATCAGTAGATCATGTGACTCACGATGGGTCTTTGCCACTCTAGAAATATGAGACATTATGGAACTGCAGCTCTCAGAAGACAACCATTAGGTGCTGGTGCTGTTTACTGGGCTATTTTGGCATTCCCAGAATAGCCAAATTCGAGTTTTGAAAACGTTTCAATACTCAAAACTAGTGCTGTCAAAGCCATTTCTGTCTGCACTGATTCTTGAAAAATAGTGCAGATGCAAATAATATGGGAGCAAGTTTTGGAACACAGACCCTGCAAATTTGAAGCTCACCAAGATCTAAGCAGTGAAACTCAGAGTCAGAACAAATTTTTAGCTTGAAGTTGGGCAAATTGTGACAACAGATTTTAAATTTTTTTTGGAATGTGAAAACTTTGGTTTCTAAGGAAAGTATCTCCAGCCAGCTAAAGACTACTATTCTCTGGGAGTTTTATTAAGTGCTGCAGCTGGTCTAATGATTCCACTGCTCATAAAACAGCAGTCTTGATTTACTCTTCTGGCATTTTTGTTCTTAGAGATTTTTGGGTTGCTGTTCTGGTGTTTATGGGCTCTTTTGGTGAGCCCAGTTCATTTTGCTGAACAAGCAGATAATATTAACATGAGATCTGGGCTATTGAGACTGAATGACTGCTAAGAGGGGTGGGATGATGTAATTGGAGGAGAGGAGGGAAACCTACTCTGAGTTGCAGCAGCTGTCAGGTTTGATTTGGCTGCTGTGGGAAACCTGAGAGAGGGGAAAAAACAGTTAGTTCCCTTACGTGTGAGCTCATCAGTAGGCAGCGCTCTGCCCTCTCTGTAGAGCCAAAACATTTGCCACTCTCAGTCTAGTACAGAAGACTTCTATGCTGTGTTTAATCCAGAGCTGGATGTTATCTAGGAATACACTGTTGATAAAGCATGGTGGACCTGGGCTAGAAATAACATTTAGTGTAATTGAAGTTACAGTACACTTTCTGATATAGAAAACCATTACTTTTTTTTAGAAAAGACATGTTTTTCTTTAAAAAATTATGCATTAAGCACAAAATACATAAATGAAAAAGACAAATGCATGAAGAAGGGCACACACATCATCTGATGTACAAGACCATGACATTGATTTGTCAGAAGAGTTCGTTTCCTTAGATGAAAGAGGCAAATGCATCAAGCTCTTGGATATGTATGTGAGCTTACCTAAAACTACTTCTTCTGCTCCTGCATAGCCAAGCTGGAAAGAAGGGTAGTGGAGAGCAACCTCTGTAAAAATGAGTTTACAACCCAACAGTCATTGACATTTGAATTTCAAAATGTCAAAGTAGCAAATTGGACATCAAAATGTGGGGTTGTATAGATAGTTGTTTAATAACTCATCTATAACATAAGTGAGTGGAGTTGGTCTTTTCAAGAATCTGTTCTGTGGGTTAATAGGTAAAATTAAAACACACATGATTATATGGGTATTTTAATAAACAATATTTAAATGGTTTGTGGATAATGGTGGAATAAAATTTTCTGAAATTTTGCCTCCAACTAATTATGATTTAAAGTCTTTCTTCTTTAACGTCGTTTAGTCAGATAAAGTGGAACTTTTACAGGGACAGCTGTATTATCCCCTTTTCTTTCCAGAGCACTTGGAGAAAGCGGTTCTCTATAAAGATACTTCAGTTAGGAGTTTTTTCATTAAAATAACAAATATTTAGAGTTTATTTTAATTCCAAACATGGAAATCAAATATACACATTTTTATTTTTCCTGAATCTTTTGTCTTCAATGTTTTTATATCCATAAATATTCTTGTTTACTTCATTAAAGCTCTTTCTGTGTGATAAAACTGCCCTTTATCTCTTAACTTCTCCTTCCATAAAATTTAATGGACTTGAAATGAATATGGAAAACTGACTTTTGTTTGAAGAGAAACCAAACCAGCAGGAATTTTGTATGCAGATTTTTTCAAACAGAGATGATACTTACAGTTTTGTGGGTTTTGCTTGAAACATCTGTGAAGCAAGTACATCCTGCAGATAACGGAGTATCATTTGAGGAGAAAGAACAATGTTTTTGAAAAAACAGTGCCTGCCTTTAAGGCAGGAAACTATGGAGGAAAGCATCTTTATTTACATACCTTTGTTCTTGTCTGAGTCACTAGTCTGATAACTGACATTACAAATAAGATTTCTTTATTTTTTTCATGTTCTCCACTAGGTTCCCATACCTTGCTACTTGTTTGCTTTAGTCGTTGGAGCTTTAGAAAGTAGGTGAGTGAATCTGGATGATGTATAAATATTAATAACCATAATAAATCCTCTGAGTTTTTTTTTTATTATTTGTTTCTTGGTCTTATTTCTAGTTTTAAAGGGTCTTAGAGGTTCAGTTAACCTGTTGGTTTGTATCCAACTGCATGTATCTTGATTTGCTCTTGAATATTTTTTTTGTTTTATAAATTAGAGAAACAGCATAAAGAGTTTGGACCTGGAAAAGTCCTTAGTGGCTACAGTTTAGCACAGGGAATAGATCTTTCTTAGGTAACAGATAAACCTTGTCTTGTACAAAAGGCAGAAAAGTATTGCTTCAGCTTCATTTCTCACTGGCACAAGGTTAATCTAAGCCACAATAATGCTTTTATATTAGGGCTTGATAGCATTTAAAAATCTGTAAGTGGTTTTCCTGTTCTTCTGTGCTGAACAATGCAGGCATGTTGTTTGTTTTGTTTTCTAAGGCTTTGCTTCAGCAATGGAGAGGAAAAGCAGACAAAGATTCTCTAATGAGTTTCCTCTGCAACATGGGTTACTCAAGAGCAGAGTTACATATATGCTGTCTGTATTAGTTTCCCATAGAATTACTTCTGGTTTGTACTATCTTATTGGCATTTATTTTTACTTTCAACAGAAAGATTGGCCCAAGGACACTGGTGTGGGCTGAAAAGGAACTAGTGGATAAATCAGCCTATGAATTTTCTGAGGTGAGTAATTAATAACAACAAAAAACCAATGTTGTAAGATAAGTATTTCACATAATATTGGAAAAGAAACAGACTGCAGTTCACTGTTTTGTTCATCTTTAGTTCTCCTTTTTCTACCTGCCATCCTACAAGATGCTGCTATTCCATTGCAGTACAAACTGAAAATACATATTGATACAATCCCATACTTGTTTTACATGTGGGACTTACCAAGGTGAAAGAGAATGAAATATGGAATCAATAGCTTATTATTTATTCAGTGTTTGTAGTCAGAAATTGTCTTAGAAATGAATGTGAATTCTTGTTTCAGGCTGAAGCTATGCTGAAAACAGCAGAAGATTTGGCAGGCCCTTATGTGTGGGGACAGTATGATTTGTTAGTCTTACCACCTTCTTTTCCTTATGGTGGTATGGAGAATCCTTGTCTTACTTTTGTAACTCCAACACTGCTGGTAAGTATAGCAGTGATAAAAGTCAGCTTTTCCTTGGGGCTTGCTTATCAATCAGGTGGTGGATATTAATGCACAAATTGGATTAGTCTTCCTCCTAGAAAGACCTGTAAATGTTCCTGCCTCCTTTGGAGTTGGGGATCATACAAGAAACTGCATGAGGTGATCTCTTTTGAGGTTGGCTTGAACCTAACAACTAACTTGTCCTTCCCTTTTCTTTTTAGGCAGGTGATCAATCTCTTTCAAACGTAAGTCAAAAATAGGTTCATCTCTTCAAATAGAACACAACTTGAAGTTGTATCTGAATTCCTTTATAATAAATACCTGAAAACTTCGTCTCTTTTCATTGGGGAAATTAAAAGTTAAGGCAGTAACTCAAGAACTCTTACTAAAGTGAGTGTTAGTTTTAAGTAAACTGTAAAACTGGAGACATCTATTTTGTATGATGGACAGATGGAAATAAAATGGGTGCCTGTATACATAGGGGGCTGACTGAGGTTAGCCGTAACTCTTCCCATCCTGCTAAACCACAACACCTGTGTACAGACACGTTTAAAAATATCGCTGAATTGACCTCATCAAAATTTTTAGAAGACAACTTCTTCCTCTGTGTGTCTGTGCACTAGAACTCATACTATATACAGATTCCTACAAAGTGGAAATTATGAGTACAATTTGAGTAAATCCTTTTTTGTTTTGCAAAGTTGAATACTCTGAATGCAATTTTATTGCCTGTGTCTTTTTACTAGACTGATGTACTGCTAAACTTCAAAAAAAATATATTATCTTAAACCAAGAATACTGAAATGTTTGACATGGGTACTCCTTATTGTATCATGCATCATTAGCTTTCCCACTGCAGTGGGAGTTACTTACACGAAGCTGCCAGAGGAATTATTTTTGTTGATCAGTATGGCTCTATGGCTTGCAGGCTGGACATTGAAAATTGTTTCTGTCAGCTAGGGTAGTGTTGGTCCTCTGCTTAAAATTTATATGGATAGGTCTACAGAACTGTGAACGCTAACTGACTTTGTGAATATAAAGTAGTAAGTGAGATCCAATCAACATTTTATTCTTTCTCTTGGGATTTGTTGTTTTTTGTCTTTTTTCTTTTCACCTTTTTTTCAGGTGGATCTGTTTTTGTGTTTTAGGTTATTGCGCATGAAATCTCTCATAGCTGGACAGGAAACTTGGTAACCAACAAAACATGGGAGCATTTTTGGTAGGTATGATGTTCAGTGCCATGCAAATCATCTTTTAATCTGTAAAGAGACTGACTAAATTCATTTTGTCATCCTACCAGTGCTGACTTCATCCATGTCTTTCCAGGCTGAATGAGGGTCTTACTGTGTACCTGGAACGCAGGATCGGTGGTCGGTTGTTTGGTGAGCAGTTCAGGCACTTTCAGGCCCTGGGAGGTTGGCGAGAACTGCAGAATACGGTAAATAGTTTTAAAGTTACCATACGTGTTTCCCACAAATAAAATTTGTCTCCTCAGCTTTCCTAATGCTTTCTGACTAGAGGATGAACAACTTTGATTCCAAGGTGTTTGATTGCCACCCAAGGCAATAGCTTAATATACTCAGATTAGATAAAGCTTTTTGAATTGTTTTAAGCTTTTCTGTAAGGATGACACCTTTACAGCCTCTTCTGGTTGTTCTGGCTATGGCTAAATTGCAGTATTACCTGTTAGCATACTGGTAAGGAGCTGAAAGCTTATCAAAATTATTTGCAACCATGACCATCAGAATTTCCAGTGTCTCATGCAAGCAACTGATTTCCTACTGTCTGAGAGAGTTGTTTAGTTTTGTGTTTTGGAAGCATAGTCAAACTTTAGTTTTCAGATTTCTAGTCCATGATATCTTACTAGTTCCCTGAGCAGCCTGAAGTCTGTTCTGCTCATACCCAGAGCTGAAGTTTTGCTGGCACTTCTCCTTCGGTCAACAAAAGTTTTAAATTCAAAGGCTTAATGATGTAGTTCAAATAGTTTGTTAATAAGGGGATAAATATAGCCAGACTAATAGGTGCTCAAGGTTATGACAGACATGATAGTAATTAACTGCTTTGAGACAGCTGGAGCACATGGTGGTTGATTCTAAATTTTAGCAATCTAAGGTTTGTGCAGATTCAGAACTTCAGGAAAAAGGAGGAGAATGCTTTGAACTGAAGCTGTCTCAGTTTTGGATGGTTTATATCTTTATATATAGAATTAGTACAGATCTGCAGGAGTGCCAGTTTTCCTAGATTAATACATGGTCTTGTGTCTTTGACACAGATAAATACTCTTGGAGATAAAAATCCTGTAACTAACCTCATCATTAATCTGGATGAAGTAGATCCTGACGTTGCCTATTCATCCGTGCCATATGAGAAAGGCTTTGCTTTGCTTTTTTATCTGGAACAGCTCCTTGGAGGACCAGGTAAACATTAGTCAGATTTTATGTTTTTGTTTTCCACCTTAATTTCAAACACTAAAACATTTTCTTTTTTGTTAGATATCTTCATTGGCTTCCTGAAGGCTTACGTTATGCAGTTTGCTTATAAGAGCATTGTAACGGATGACTGGAAGAAGTTCTTGTACTCCTACTTCAAGGATAAGGTTGGGTAATATTTAAAACCTTTTAATTATGTGAAATTATGGCTTAGGTCAGAACTTATTTAAAGACCAGTTCTTTAGATTTCTTTTCTTTATTTCAAGAACTCAATATGATGTAATCTGGCATCCTGTGAAGATGGGTTTGCATTATGATGCCTTTTTTTTTTTTCTTTTCATAGAGGGGAATGCTTTGTTTTGAAGTAATCTGTGTATGATTCTTCAGGGTAATTGGAGGAATCTTATCAAATAAAACAATTAAATAGATTGAACAAATAAAAAGATTGAAACTGGATCTCGTTTTCTCAAGAAAAACCAAATCCTAAAACCACATTTAAAATTTACTAAGACATTGTCTTGTTTTATAGGTAGATATTCTTGATAAGGTTGACTGGAACTCATGGTTTCATGCTCCAGGAATGCCACCAGTGAAGCCTACGTAAGCTGCACTCTTCTGTAGTTCATCTTTTCCTCCTCCAGATTGTATGTGATTTTCCTAACAGTCATGAATCAGTTTGTAAACAGGGTGAAAGTCTTACAAATATTTTATTGGAAAATGCCCTAGTACTATGTAGGTGTATATAGCAGTAAAAGTAGTCACTCTTAATGTTTTCAGTCTTTTATTCTGTGGTCATTTCATTATGTGAACTTTTGTTTTTAATATTTGGCAGATATGATATGACACTATCAAATGCTTGCGTTGCCTTGAGCCAAAGATGGATCCAAGTGAGTGGTTAAAGAATGCTCAAGTGTCTCTATCTTGAAAAGCTAATTCTTTTTGCTATACAAAGTGAGCCATTCTTTTCTGAAATCTCATTTGTTGAGAGTATGTGTATTTATAGTCACAGTATATCTGCTAGGGATTTTGCATTTCCTAGACTAGACCTTCGTCATAGAGTCAGGGGATTAGCTGTGACTTCTGTCTGTGAAGTGCAGTCCATATTTTAACAAGGCACAGAGCCAACTTCTTATTATGCATATGTAGTAACCAAATGGAAAATACTCTTTTTGAAACCCTGATATTATGGCTTGATTACAAAAAAAAGCCAGGGTACTTCTACATTACTGATTATATTGTATTAGCAGTAGTTCCTCTATGGTATACTGGAGTTAGTATGCATTTCCCATCAAAAACTGATACATAAAGTATATTAATTAATACCACATAATTGTCTCCTAGTTTGAAGCATAAAAGTCATACAACGAATAGAGAATTCAGCATACCTTCCTTTTGTTGCCTCTGTGGCTTTTCACTGTACTTTCATCCTATCTTTTAACTTTCTTCTTCTGAATGTTAGTTTTTATAGAAAAAGTATTTGATTTTTCACTTAGCTAACAGAAAGACAGTAGGAATAAAAAGATCAGTGGAGAGAAAATAGGTGAAGAATACAAACATCAGACAGCAGCTTAAGTCCCCCCCTTCTCCTTATTGTAACATCGTGCACAGATACAAATCAGTATCTTCTTTAAGTGAAATGGCTCAACAGTGTGTGGATGTCAAAACAGAAAATTACATTTGATTGTATTTTGAAATACATATTAAAAATTAAGTAACTGTTCTCTTTCAGGCAAAAGAAAGTGATTTGGGCTCATTCAGCTCAGCAGACCTGAAGGAAATGTCATCTCATCAGT
The DNA here is from genome assembly GCA_013400495.1 of Nicator chloris. NCBI lineage: Eukaryota > Metazoa > Chordata > Aves > Passeriformes > Pycnonotidae > Nicator > Nicator chloris. The sequence continues at coordinate 193,841 of WAAE01017531.1, read as the reverse complement.
TAATTGAGTTCCTGGCACTGTTGCTTCTGGAGGTAAATGCAGACCTGGGATGACTTTATTCTGGTATCACAAAAGCAGACATAGAAGCTCTACTGAAGCTTGGAAATTAAGTTACTCCTTTTCTTTGAAGTTTTGCTAAATTAATCTGCTCTCACCGTGCATAGTTATTGAAACCTTCAGCCTTGTCTCCCTTATTATATCTTGCTCTTCAGCTAATGAACAAATACAAAGTATTTTGGATTGAAAGCTAGAAACAAAATCATGAGGTGCTTGCATTGGTCTGTATGGGATGTTATAGCAAATAAGCTATAAATAAAATTGAACAAAAATACTTTGTTTTGAATGTTTCAATAGTACAGAATGTGGGAATTAGGTAATATTTATTCCTTGCCCCTTTCCATACACTGAAAAGATGAAAGGAACAAATAAAATATTTGTCATGGTAGGACTTCAGTTTCTTTGTAGCATCAATCTTCTTGAATTACTCTGTTTATTATTGAAATGTCTGGCTTGAAGTCTTCTGGCTTATTCTGACTGTGCAATTTCTTTTTCAGGCACCTCTTCCATTGTCACATGTCCAGCGCATGCAGGAAGTATATGACTTTAATGCTATAAACAACTCTGAAATAAGATTCAGGTTTGTTCTAGTATGGGCTCTTTTAAAATCTTAAATGTTTTTATAAAACAAGGTGTCCTCCTTTGCCTGAGACATCCTGTTTTACAGAACTGGGGCAGGGCTTGAGTTTGGGGTTTTTGTTGTTGTGGTTTTGTAAATGCATGTGCAGGCATCATGCTTACCAGTGTGGTATCCTGTTATTCATGAATTGTGCAAATACAGTCCAGTAGAAGAACTCAGTGGACAGTGGATAAGCTGTTCTTTATTTTAATCTGACATGCTAGCAAAGGAACCTGATGACATGATAACAAAGTATTTTAAACATATTGCATGATTTCTACTTCTTGTAACAAGATCAAATTCTTTTTAAAACAAAATAAGCACCTGCAAGTAGCTGGTGACATTTAATTTGGTTGGTTTGTTGTTCTTTCCATTGGCCAAATGGGACAAGTGCTGTATAATTCAGTTCTGAGTGATGCAACTGGACACTATTGTAATATTTAAAAAATACATAGCTGCAGAAAATAATCCTCCATTTTGGAGAAACTTGGCTGCAATCTTTCCCAAATGTACAAAAAGCTGCTGTTTGTAATGTGCTAGTCAAACACTAAATATTTTATGTTGAACTTAGCTAGAATCTCATTCCCATGATGACACAGCAGTGCTCAGAGCATTTATGGGAACAGACTTGTTAGATAACCAACCACCACACTACCACAAATGAAATTATAAGTGCAAATTTTTTCTTCCACCCCCAGATGGCTGCGCCTCTGTATCAGGTCCAAATGGGAAGAAGCTATTCCTCTGGCTTTAAAAATGGCAACAGATCAGGGCAGGATGAAGTTTACTCGACCATTGTTCAGGTAAAAGTAATCTCCAAATTGCAGGAGCTCATGCTGTTGGCATTTCTAGTATAATGGAATGTATAATACTTGAAATACATTTATTGTACATGTTGAAGTGGCATAATACAGAATTCTCTGTATACTGTGAACAAGCTTATCTTCAGAGGCACTTTCTACTTGCTGACATTTTTTTGCATAGAAGAAAGCTTAGTCCCAGGATGCACCTTAAGGCAAGGCTTTTGAGGGAAAAGTAAAACCTTAGGAAAATCCCTGTTGTATTACTTTTGTAATGGTGCCTCCCCCCACTCCTTCTTTTACAGGGACCTTTACAGTTTTGACAAGAGTCGAGATCTGGCTGTCAAGACATTTCTGGAGCATAGAGCCTCTATGCACCCTGTCACTTCAATGCTTGTGGGCAAAGACTTGAAGCAGGACCAGTGACAAATGTACTGATTTCTTTGAGATTTTTGTGTTGCTGAAAGAAGAGACTGATTGCCCAAACTGTTGATAAGCGTGCTTGATTATGCCGTAAAATGCTCTGCTGCTTTGGTACTTATGTAATTTAAAATTAATTTTCCAAATCAACTTCAGTGTTTTCTATTTTGCATCCCCAACTAAAGCAGCAAAATTGCTACATCTCTGGAATTGAGAGAATGTTTTCATTACAATCAATTTTTAGAATACACAAAACCTCTTCTGAGATGTGGTCATTTGTCAGTGATAGAATTGAAGAACTTGGAAAATTAATTGATGGATGGTATGGCTCTTTGTGCACAGCATTCTTTTCCATAGCACAGTGGTTGAAACTTCAAGTACCTAAAGACTAAAAAATAAATCTTTTCATTCCCTATTTGTCTGTCTTGTCTGTGTATTGATCTATACAAAACGTTTCGACTTAATAGTTTTGTTTTATTTATTCTTCTTTGCTGTGGGAGAAATTTTTATGAGTCCAAGAGGACAATGAAGACCAAAATGGTTTTTCAACCCACTATTTATTTTCAAAACTTATTATCGCAGGGGGGGCTAAAGCCCAAGTCTTTCCTTACCCAGTTTAATTCTTTTAATATTTGGATTTTTTAACCAATTCTGGGCACTACCCCTCATGCTCATATAACAACTGGAGATAAGTTCAAAAACAATGGCGGAGCTGTTTTTCCTGTATTTGTTACAGCAGTTCCAGGCAATGGTTAAGATAATGCTGTGGTAAATGCTGCCATCTCTAGGCTGGGTCTTGCAGCAAGTTTGAAAAGAACTGCTTTTCCTGGAGACGATCAGTTTGCATAAATTAAATATGTTGACATAGGGATAACCCATATCAAGGGATGACAAACAAAACCAAAAAGTGCTGGTTTAGGGGAGGGGAGTGGCAATATAGTTGTGGCAAAAGGCTTGGTTTAATTCTAGCACTTAGGATGAGAGGGGAGCCTGTCAGCTGATTTACTTCTGAGTTTGGATCTGTATAAGCTTTCAACTTGTGATTTAAACCCAGGCAGTAACTAATCTCCATGCAGCTGCTCACTCTCTCCCCCATGGGATGGGTTTGGGGAAAGAATTGGAAAAGTGAGGAAACTCACAGGTTGAGATAAAGAAAGGCAGTTTAACAGATAGGGCAAAAGCTGCACACACAAGCAAAGCCAAACAAGGAATACATTCACTGCTTCCCATGGGCAGACAGGTGTTCAGCCATCTTCAGGAGAGCAGGGTCACCCGGGGAGACAAACGTCATCACTCCGAATGTCCCCCTGCTTCCTTCTTCCCCCATCTCTATTTGTGAGCATGAGCTCTGGTCAGAGGAGGGAATATCTGATGGTAACAGGCTCTGGTCTGAGTTACCAGGATGCAAAGAAAACTGTCCTTAGTTTATAAATGCCTCATGTCACTAGTTTTGCAGTAACTTGCATTTTGTTGTGAAAGCCCATATATCATATACAGTGCTTTGGCAGTTAAGAGTTTCTGCTGCAAGAAATCCTGGTTTCTTGCTGTCAGAGTCAGAAAAAAGAAAATTGTGTCAGGCATGGCTTTCTCTAGCATGGTCCTAGGTAGTTCTGCTGGGACAGTGTTTCCCACCAGTGGGTCCCAAGTTAACATTCCCTACAATAATTAAACCCTAGGTAGTCCCTTTGTTTAGGAACACTAGTGTGGGAAGCGTGGACTCTGAGTGGTGTTACCATTTTGCCTTTAAAACCAGAGGTATTTTCACATTCTGTGTGTACATGGTTATTGCTAAACTTTTTTTTGGCACCATCTCAACAGCTATCTCCATATCTTTTCCTCTTTGCATCTTCTGCCTGCAAAGGAAGCATGACACAGCAGCACCAGGCTTGATAGTGTGCAGCTGTGGCCTAGTATTTGTTGATATCTATTCTAGTAACATCTTCCAGAGCATAAGGGAAAAGGTTGTAGAAATTAATTAATATTTTTCTTACCTACAATAAACAATTGTTTTCAAACTTGAGCACGGGATCAATTAAAGCAGGCTTGCTGACTCTACTACCTGCTTCAATCCTGCTCTGGATAGAGCTGTAAAACCATAATACAATCTTCTTTCAGTCCTAGCAGCCATGAGCAACCCATATTCTCAAAGTGCCTCTCTTGCAGCCCTGTCCCTCATGGAGGTTTTTGTTAGTGTGATTTACTGCTGGGCGACAGCTGTTGATTCTTGTTAAACCCTTACGTTTTTAGAACAGTTGCACTGCATTTTAGTCCGCTTTATCTATTCCTGATACATAAGCTTCAGGTCCTGGTTTTCCATTTCTATATTCCTGATGGGATCTTTGGAATAAAAATTCCTGTGGCAATAGCTGGGGGGGTGTGCCTTTCTGTGAAAAGGGTGTGTTCCCTGGGTTTAGTTTGATTGGACAAAATCAGCCAAACATGTTGATCTTGTTTATTTACAAAGGTGAGGATTTTGAGGGTGGGTTTTTGCCTCTATCCAATTGCAATGCTGGGCTCTAGATAGGCACAGCTCTTCAGGCCATTGCATGGTAAATGTGAGGCTGCTGCATGCTGCAGCCCTTCTTGGTCAAGGAACAATATTTGGAGAGAAAGCATGCCGAGGTACACGGTGCACGTCCGAGGAGAATGGCTGGCAGTGCCGTGCCTGAACTCCAGGAACACCATTGAGTGGCTGGGAAAGGAAGCTGTGAGACGGTACATGAAAAACAAACCTGACAATGGGGGATTTGCCTCAGTGGAAGAAGTAAAGTTTTACATTCGAAGGTGCAAGGGACTTGGCTTGCTGGATCTTGATGATACCGTGGGGGATGCTCTAGAGGACAATGAATTTGTTGAAGTTGGTAAGCAAAGCCTTAAGCATTGCATTGTAGAGTGACTGTGTTGTCATCTGAGTCAGGAAAGTGTGGCTTTATCTAGATTCATCTAAAATGGCACCTAAGAGATTGTCTAGAGTTTTTATGGAAAAATGCCCAATAATTTAAGAATATTTAATTTTTAGGAACAGAACTACATAAAAGTTAGAAGGTACAGGATTCTATATACATCTTCTGTGTTTGCTGTCATATATAGTGTAAGCTGTTCTGCCTTAGCCTTTGGAATACCTTAAATAAATACACACTTCCTTGTTATGTTCCTAGAAGCATGCAAGTACGTTCAGGGCTGATAACTGGAAATTAGAATTCTTATTGCTGTGAATTGTAATAAATAACAAGTTAACTTATTGAAGAATGCAATTTAATCCTGTATGTGTTTATTCTGCATATTTCTCCTAGTTATAGAAGGAGATATAATGTCTCCAGATTTCATACCATCGCAGCCAGAAGGAGTTCATTTGTATCCTTTTTGAGTGCTTTGTGAAGTTTTTACAATTACAAACTTAAAATTTGCTAGATTGTCTGCATTTTTTAGAGTTCCTTCATTCTTAAAATACATTGAGAGCTGTAGCTGAGTGGTCACTGCCTGTGAAATTCTGTCTGCCCTTTTTCCTTTATAAAACTTTCAGATACAGCAAATACCGAGAACCAGAACAGGTAGGAATTGCCAGTGATTTTAAACTCAGTAACAAATCCTGCTACTCACTAGAAAATGCTGAGATTTCAGTCAGTGCAGCATTCAAAAAAGCAGGGGCTGTTGGATTGGCTGGGTCTAGGAAACTAAACTACAATGTGCTTATTGTGTTTTTGTTACCCGAGTTCCTGTCTTATGAATAAGCATGAAGAAACTTCCTGTCATTGCTGAGTTTGGACTGTATTTACACTGATTATTAAGCAACTTTGTATGTATCCATATCCCAAACTAAAAGGTGGTTCTTTGGTGTAGTATATTTCTTTAGATGGCAACAGCTTAACAACGGAGGACTTGGTCAATTTAGGAAAGGGACTCTACAAGATAAAGGTAAAAATTCTGAACAAATGCAGCTAAAAATTACATGTTTATTTTTCTACAGCCAAATAATGACAAATAAGCTTATGTTTAAACTACTTATGTTTTAGCTCACACCCGAAGCTGAAGTTAAAGTCAAACAATCACGAGAAGTGATTGAAAGGATCGTACAGGAACAGACGGGTAAATATTTTGCTTTTAACTATTAATTGCTTAGAAGACTTCATCAGGTTCCCTCCTTAACCAGCAGTGTACATTTCTTGCAGTTGTTTATGGAATCACCACGGGTTTTGGAAAGTTTGCCAGGACTGTCATCCCAAACAGTAATCTGAGGTATGTTGTGTGTGCAGCCTTCTCCGTCCTTTCTTTCCAGGAAAGCAAGAAGAGGGAGCAGTTCAACCCTGTAGTTGGGGTTAAATGAGAGAGCTGTTTCAGGAATTCCTTCTGTTTTGTGCAAAATAAAACCTGATGAGACTTTTTTTTTAAGTTTAACATTTTTTTTTTTTCTGTAGGGAGCTTCAAGTGAACTTGGTTCGTTCACATTCTGCAGGTAATGAGAGATTGCTTAGTGTTTCCCTTTTCTGCCCTTGTTGGTAGTGGCTGAGTAACCGAGAGGGTTCCGTTACTGTTTCAGGTGTGGGGAAACCTTTGACCCCAGAGAGAACTCGCATGCTGTTGGCACTGAGAATCAATGTCCTAGCCAAAGGATACAGTGGAATATCCCTAGAAACCCTCGAGCAAGTTATTGAAGTGTTTAATGGTAAAAAGATGTTCAAAGAAAATCTTCCTTTCCCTTTTCTTCCCCTTTTAACTGTTTTGCTAAAGGGTGTAGCTCAATGGGTCAAGATGCAGATGTTGGTCTTTTAACCTGGTAGTTGTGAGAGATCAGGACTAGAGCTGCAAAGAGAGTACTCCTGTTAGTGCCATTGTCCATGATTGTAGGCTGTTACTGTGACCACACTTACGAGCTGGCTTCTTTGTTTTCCAAGGAGTGTATCAAGGGAAGGTTCTAAAAGGAGTGATTTTTGTTTCTTTCTAGCATCCTGCCTTCCTTATATCCCAGAGAAAGGGACAGTTGGAGCCAGCGGAGACTTGGCCCCTCTCTCTCATCTTGCTCTGGGATTAATTGGAGAGGGAAAGATGTGGTCGCCGAAGAGTGGCTGGGCTGATGCTAAATATGTAAGATTCGTGCAGCTGATAGTTTATTTTTTTTCTGCTTGCTGGCTCATTTTTCAAATTGCATGTAGCTCAGAGAGAAAGAGAGCTTTTGCTCAGATTAACAACATGTAAAAGTCTTTAGATTTTCTCTACCAGTTTGAATTGGGACTAAGTTGCCTTTAGCTAGTCATCCTCTAATTTGAGGAAGGTGGATCCATGGAGTATGCAAGAACTGACCCACATGTCACTGAAGCAGACATAAATAAGCAGCATGTTATTGAGCCCTAAAGAAATATGCCATAGTACTGCCATACAAAATACCACAGTGACATCATTTTTGAACTGGAGAAAGGGACAGGATATGATACCAACTATGAAAGAATTATTACTGTATCTTCAGCTCCATAAGCATCAATGCTTTTCTAAAAAATCCAAGATCACCTCTCAAATGCTGAGAGTACCTGGAGATTCACTGGGGGCAAGATCTTTGCAGTAAAATTTCTACTGATTTTATAGTGGCTTTAAGTAAATACACAGGTTTGGATATTTAATTTTTGTTAACTAGGGCTACAAGGAGCTTATATATCATTCTCCTTCACAAGATGGAAATGTTACAATGGAATTAGTTTTTATCCATTATTATTCTGCCACTAACACATCAGCAGATTGATCTTGTGTTAAGTATCTCCAAGTCTGGCCCCTCCAAAGTCTTTCATGGTAGTGTGTCCTCCTACACCTACAGCTGCTATCCATGAATATTTGAATACCAGACTCATTCATGGATTGATAGGTGTACATCACTAGAGACTGGAGAAGGATTGAGAACTACACAGGGAGAGGAGGAAGGAGGAAGCAGACCAGTATGTCCTGGACCTTCAAGACCAGAAGTTATAGCTGTACACTTCTGAGATGCATTACCTCTTCCATTGGACAGGGTGAGAGGATTAAATGAGAAATAGGTTATGCTGTTTCTCCATTTCCTGCAAGAGCTAATGCCCTATAGAATAGATATGTACAGAATAAACTGGATTGGACTCCTCCTGTCACTAGAGATTTTCTATAGAAAGGATTAGGGATCATTTAAAAAGGAATAATTTATGCTAAGCCAAAATGCTATGAGGCAGGGTATGGGCAGAACTACCTTCACAAGAGGTTTCCAGCCTTCTTTCCTATTGCCCTTTCCCATCATCTAGAACACAATAGATCTTAATGGGCTGTGACAGTGACATATATCTTGCTTCAGTGCTCCTGCTACCTTCTTGTATTGGCACTAGGAAATGAAGTGCTAGTTTGGAAGCCCTTTATTTAGCCCAGCAGAAAAAGATATATGTTTGTGATATAAAGCTCTTTTTCTCCCATCACTTAAGAAATTTGTTAATATTTCTGTTCATGGAAACCTTTAAGTTTTAGTGACTTAGTTTTGTGACTTTAGTGACTGAAAAGGATTTTTCCTTAACTGCCTCGGCATTTAACTCCTTCACAGGTCCTGGAAGCCCATGGATTGAAACCAGTTACCTTGAAACCAAAAGAGGTAATAAAGTATAATAATTCCAGCTGATGAAAACGAGCATAGTCAATCACTATTTGCTTTATATGTACAATAAAAGCATTACATGAATTAACAGTAAATTTAAATCAAGCTTCAGAAGGATAATGATGAAGTGTTGTCAGGAGTGGGATTCACCATTCCTAGTGTTACCCTACTTGACTTGAAATGTCAGACCCAAGCTTGTTGTCAGATAGGCTCTGTGATCAGTGGAGACAGACAGGCCTCTTCAGAAAGTACTTTACAGTATCCTGAAACAGCTAAGAGGCACCTTCAAGGTACCTATCTGCCCTTTGGCCATAACAGGAGGTCAGATGACTGACTTGAAGCAGGTGTTTGACTTGCTTGGAACTACTGGTGCTCCAAGGGTGTCTGCAGTGACTTAACGGGGTCATGAGCATTGACATTTTATGTAGCAAAGATGCTCAGTCAAGCTGTGCATTTTATGATTTCAGGATGGTCCAAAAAGCTAGGCAAAGGTCTTTAACCCCTTCATGTGAGAGGAAGAATTATCACAGATATGAGGAATTGTCACAGCATGGAATAGCTGCAGTGAATTTGGTTAACACCTGCTGTCCCTTTGAAGGGTCTGGCCCTCATCAACGGGACACAAATGATCACCTCACTGGGATGTGAGGCGGTTGAAAGGGCCGGGGCTATAGCAAGGCAAGCTGACATCATCGCTGCCCTTACACTCGAAGTCCTGAAGGGTACAACGAGGGCCTTTGACACTGGTGGGTACTGGGCCCTTCCTGTCTGTTTGCTTAACAGCTCCTGACAAGAGAGGCACAGCCTGACAGTCTAACTTGTCTTACTAGATATCCATGCAGTGCGCCCGCATCGAGGGCAGGCTGAAGTGGCCTTTCGATTCAGGTCCCTTCTAGATTCTGACCATCATCCATCAGAAATAGCAGGTGAACAATCTTAACCTTCACCCCCTCAGGTTACCAGGACAGGCTGGGTCCTTCAACAGGACACAATGCTTTTGTGTAAGCAATATTTGGGTTTTGCCCTCCTTGTGTCTTCTAGAGAGCCATAGGTTCTGTGACCGAGTTCAGGACGCGTACACAATGCGCTGCTGCCCTCAGGTAAAGACTGACTTTTAGATCCTTCTGTAACATCAGATAAATGATAGTGAAATTTCCACCTCAGAAATACAGTCAGTCATGTGCTGACACTGTTAGAGGAACTGGCTTTGTTTTGCTTCTTCTTTGCTTCACAGTAGTGTTAATAGAGACATGTAGTTTATGATCACGTGCATGTACACATCAGGCAGCATCTAATAAAGCTGTGTCCAGATCTGGGAGAGGCCAGGAGTCGGAAGCAGAGGAAAAGTGCTGGTTTCCATGCTTGCAGATTTTGTAGGGATTTTCTTCTGCATTGGTGTTTATAACATGAACTGGGTGTTTCCAAGAGCCAAGAGGGTGTTGTATCTCAGACATACTGGAAGAGCTCAATCCTGTGCGTTTTAACAAGAGCAAAGCTTTTAAATCAGTGGAATTTATGGAAGTTAATTCATTAATAAGAGGTTTTGTTTTCTGTGAGTCTTTGTAAGGCTACTTCTTCCCTCATAACACTTCTGCCACTGAATAAATATCTTCCATTTAGGTAAACCAACTTAAATAAGTAAAGAATGCCATATTAAGATTACTCTTTTGGGAAAACCGCCACAATAATAGTAAATAGCATCTTTCAAGTGTCTAGGATTGGCAGTGATGCTCTTGATGTTAAAAACAAATCCAAGACCGTCTTCCATGTGTGAAAGTTGAGTGAGATGATGGGAAAGAGGGTCCCTGCAGCTCAGTCAGCATCCTGAAGGTGAACTAAGTGCAGATACTAAGCTCAGGCACTAATGTCTTTTGTTCTAGGTCCATGGAATTGTAAATGATACAATTGCTTTTGTGAAGGACATAATAACAACGGAAATCAACAGTGCCACGGACAACCCTGTATCTTTTCAATTACTTTATTTCTATACAAAATTCTGCTTGGCCTTTTTTTTATTCTTTTCGTCTGTATAATTACTCGCACAGGAGGCAAAAAGTCATGACTGGCTTTGGCCAATACCTGCCATTGTTTGCAACAGCAACCTCTCTTCCTTTCCCTATGACTGCATTGAAGGATTTCTGTCAGTGTTGTAATGCAAGGCTGCATTTCTGTCAGCACTATAATGATGCTGTGCGTGGCATCATATCAGTTGCTGATAAGCATTATTGCTTCTGATCTGTCCAAAATTGTAACTGTCATGGAGAGAATCTATCAAGGAACTGAAAATCTATGCTAGGGTCTGAACAGATGGGGTTTTTTTGCACCCTCTATCAAAGATCTCCCTTTACATAGGTTATTTGAAAAAAATACATGTCAAAATTGTACCTACAGATTTGAAGAACTGAGATTGTGTCTTCATTTCCTGAAAAGTGGAAGTGTGGATGCAATGTAATGTGCTTGCAAATAAAAGCCTATTGGCACAAACACTCCTTCAGTTAAGATATTCCAATTACTGGCAGATATCACTCATGTAAACTGTATTTCACTCATGTGGGCCTTAACTTCTCCTTAAAGATGGTGTTTGCTGAAAGAGAAGAGACCATTTCTGGAGGAAATTTTCATGGTGAATATCCTGCAAAGGTAATTCAGCATTTGAAGAAAGGAAAAAAACAAAATTTTCTGGTTTGGTTTTTTTGCTTGTTTGTTTTTGTCATCTGGTTTAATGAGATCTTCTTTTGTAGGCTCTGGACTACTTAGCAATTGGTGTGCATGAACTCGCTGCAATTAGTGAAAGAAGAATTGAGAGGCTTTGCAACCCCTCACTCAGTGAACTGCCTGCATTTTTAGTCACTGAAGGAGGTCTGAATTCAGGCTTCATGATTGCACACTGCACAGCAGCTGCCCTGGGTGAGTGCCTGAGCAATACCATAGAGAGAGCAAGCTAGAAAGACTGATTTTTTCCAAGACAGATGTAATCTAATAGTAGACACAAAAGTATCTGGCTCCTGTTTTCTGTCTCTTCTCCATGTGTTCTGTGCTGTCTTGTAAAGTATGAGCGTTGGGTGTAGCTGCAATTATTTCAGTTCAGGCTTCCTTATTCTGCACCAACCCTTGGGCATGTTCAGTGCTCTGAGCATGCAAACTCTTAGTGGACTTTGGTAGGAAGGCTTATCTCAAAGGTGGCCTGATGCCCTCAGTACTGGGTGTCTCCATTTGACAGCCTGGTCTGCACATCAGCATCAGACCCCACAGTCCTCAGAAGACTGGGGTTCGCAGGGCTGGCTATTGAAGGAGCACACTGAAATTAAACATCAGTTTTTCCTCTAGAACTCTTGGCTAAGGCAACAAGAAGCCTGTTGGCTGCTGGGACACTACAGTTCATGGGTTCAGGGAAGCATGAACCAATATAAAGATAAACAAGCTATGAGAAGAGAGTAAATTTTTAAAGTTACAAACAAACACAGGAACAGAGGATATCAGATAAATGTGTAGATAAACATTCTGCAGAAAAACAAGTGAATAAACTAAATCTGTGCTAAAGGAACCCTAGTAGAGGCTGTTTTGGGAAGTGGGTCTGGAAGAGGAGCGGAAATGCTCATCCCCTTGTTTAAGGGCTGGAACTTTTACCTTTTAGCTGGAGAGAGTTTAGGATGGCTCCAGACCTCAGCTAGTTGCATGGCTTCAGGTTTCACTGCACACTTCTGCAATTTGGAGTGACAGATTCTGGGGTGTTTGTGATTTCTGCTGCGGGAAATGAGAATTACAGCCCTGCCTCTGCTGACACTAGAAGTCCATGGGTCAAAACCATCTCATCTTTGTCAAAACAGCCATGATTTTATCTGAATTGAAGTTTGAGTTCCTTTTATTTTTCTTAGTTTTTTTTTAATCACCAGTGTTTTTCAAATCACTCTGCCAGTGTCTGGGTTATTTGTGTACTAGCTAATGTTTTTCATTCCCAGGGTTAATAGATAAATCTGAAAAAAAAATTATATATTTTGCAACACTGCTGACTGTGTCTGTCTGCCCCTGCTCCAGCAGCTCTGTGCCTGCCAGACTGAGCTGTTGGCAGTGGTCACATGCTGCTTCCCTGGGACCTGCGGTCACCTGCCTGTGCCAGCTGGGCTCTGGTCCTAGATTGTCACTCCAGCCTATTTGCAATTGGTGTCACCACCTCTCTGTCACTTTTCTGAAGCCGCTAATTTGGCGAGGGCATTACACAGCATCCTGCTGGGCTTCAGAAAGAAAAGGCCGAGTGCAGCCAGAGTGCTGTGAATGCAGACTTTGTTTTTTCTCTTTTAAAGAGCAATTCTCAACCTCAAATTGTCACTGAATGGTGCCTAAGGCCTCTCCTGCAGCCATATGCCTGTTGCTTTTGGATGCAGCATGAGAATTTACTCCAGACCTTGCACCTGGCTTTCAAAGCTGGAGTTTGTCACCCTCAGGGACACGGGCAGCCTTGTAATGAGGTGAGGAAGGGAGAGGGTTTGTATTGCATTTCCCCATCTTTCTAGAGGAAGTTCTGAAAGTGCCTCAGCTGCAATGAGCAGACCAGATGCTGATCTCTAGCTGTGTTCTTGAAAGCAGGGGAGGGGTGACATTCATGACCGAAACCAGAGGGAGCCAATGCTCTTTACAGGGAGTTGCCCTAGAGCAACAGGCAGGACCAGGCTTGTGTTTCAGTTATGCTGTCTGCCCTTCTTCTTCGATTTCCTCCAGGCCTTTGAGCCACAGCTATTCAAACTGGAGATGAGGGAGTGAAGAGTGAGCCATTGTTCCATCTTTGGTTAATATTTGCATCTAAAGACTGCTGTTGGTTACTGTTTTCAGAGGCAATGGTAGTTTTCAAGGTGGTTATTACACAGTACTCAGTACAGGTAAAATACTGATGCTTCCTGAAAAGAGGAGCAGTAGTTTGACCCAAGGTGCTCTTATGTCCATGTTGTCCATTGCTTCTGCTGTCTCATGCCTATTCTGTCCTACATTCGCTGTACTGGGTTTTTGCAGTGTCTGAGAACAAAGCCTTGTGCCACCCCTCTTCTGTGGATTCTCTCTCAACCAGTGCTGCTACAGAGGATCACGTGTCCATGGGAGGATGGGCTGCAAGAAAAGCTTTGAGAGTTGTTGAACATGTGGAACAAGGTAAAATTAAAATTCTGATTTCCAGACAGACCTTGGATCATGAAAATGAGGAGCTAATACCAATAATGATCAGGCGTGAGGTAGGCAGGTACAATGCAAACTTGTCCAGACAGAAGATTCTCTTCCAAAGTGCTGTCATTTTACTGGTGTTTTCATGTGGGCTGTGGCAAGCTTCAGAGGGAGAACTTCCATTTTTTGCTCAGGCTCCTCTTTTCTCAGTGCTAAAAAAGTTTTCTGATTTATGATGGACATTAATTTGAGTATTCAAGTTACCCTGGAAGAGATTCCTAGGGATTTAAGACTCTGGTGACCAGCAGTTCCTGCTACACTTGAAAAGTCTGTACAACAGAGCACCCAAAATCTGCTTGCTGAAATGCTGGATACTGCCCCCAGCATCATCCATGAAATGATCCTGCCACTAGGCTGGCTCTCTGGGGGCTGTGGATCCACTGGTTTTTCACATTGCCTGAACCATATCATATTAGTGAGAACAAAGGCCAGGCGTAGCTTTCCACAGGAAGCCTCGCCTGGAGCTGTACCTGCCAAACATCCCTTTGGCTGTTCTGGTTTCCCAGTTCTGGCTATCGAGCTGCTCGCCGCCTGCCAGGGCATTGAATTCCTCCGCCCTCTGAGAACGACCACCCCATTGGAGAAGGTCTACGACCTTGTGCGCTCCGTGGTGAGGTAAGATCAGATAAAGGCTTTCCCCAGAGGCTGCCTGCCTGGAGAGCAGCTGCTGGCAGTGGGGGTTAATGTTTGCCCAATGTCTCATTACAGGCCCTGGATAAAGGATCGCTTCATGGCCCCAGACATTGAAGCAGCTCACAGGCTGCTCGTGGAGCAGAAGGCAAGTGCTGGCTTTTGGCTTGTGCATAGGATTGTCCAGAACCCTTTTTCTCTGTCCATGCCAGCTGCTGGTTTTGCTGCTCAATCCTCTTCATGGTCAAGTGGTTTTGTAGCAAGTGGCAGTGACTCTCTCCCAACTATTGCACACAGAATATTAGCCTGGTAACAAGACAAGACAAAGTATTTTTGCCTTGAATCCTTTCACCTTGTCCCCTTGGAGCTGTATCCTTTCCCATCCCTTGTCAACTCCCTCCACATGCTCTTCCCTAAATCTTGCTCTCTCTGCCTGTCTGGTTCTGCTTCTCCCATACAGCATATTCCACCCAATAACTTTTCTTCAGGGTTTCCTGAACACATGCATTGATGTCTTAGCTGAACTTTTCTTTGCCTCTGACTGCTGTTTCACATTCTTGTTTTGCAGGTGTGGGAAGTGGCTAAACCTTACATTGAAAAGTACAGGAGGGAACACATCCCTGAATCAAGACCCATTTCACCTACAGCTTTCTCCCTGGGATCGCTGAGAATGAGTGCAGATGATAGTCATGACCACAGGCATCAGAATGAACTTTAAGAGTTGTGATCCTCTGGAAGAGAGCAGATCCTTTCCAGAACCTTACCTGAGCTGGCCATTCTACTCAAACTCAGTGTGGTTTCTCCAGGTGACCTAGAGGACCTGACTGTCTAGCTCAGAAGCACAAAGATAATAAAGAAAAGTCTCACTGCTTTCCTCATAGTTGTGTAAAAGACAACTTTGTCATGATAGCATGGTTTTGACTGCATTTCATGAACTTCTGAATACAAATCATTCAGACTCCTGCTGAAACCAGTATTTGTTTTGTCAACTTTTCGTTTCTTTTCTTCTCATCTGTGCCAATGATACCAAACAGCCTAAGTTTGATATTCTTACCTTTTTTCTCCCCCTTTGGGTAACTGCTGTGATCCCCTTCATTTAGCCACAAGCAAGATTATCTTTACACTTAATTCTTCTCTCTTTTGCAGATCATATGTGAGCTACAGGCTCTTGTATAACAGGAACATTTTTAGAGCAGGTGCTTCACAAATCAGAAAAGCTGTGTGCATAGGAATGTGCTATGGAGATCATTGCTCCAGAACAAATATATTATATTCTGGTGATGGACTACATTTAATGCAGCTTTCCAAGAGCTATAGGCTCACACCTGCAATCAATAAACTGAGGCTTCACGTAAGGCTGTAGCAATCTATTTTCCTGTCACGGGTGTGATGATGAAAATGTTAAGGAAAAGCTAAATTTGGAAGCCAGAGGAGGTTTAGGACTAGTGAATGTGAACCAGTGCTGAGGCAATAGCACCAAGACCTACCCTCCCATGGCTCCCCAGGTCTCTGCCTGTGTGCCAGGGCCCTGTCCCCATGGATGGGATCATGACTGTGCTCTGTGTCACAACACTGACCTCCAGCACAGGCTTTATTTTGCAAGGGAGGAGTCAGGACATGGATTTCACCTCATGGTGCAGTGCTGACACGGCAGTACTGCTCTGGCTGAGGGGCATTCAGCACAAGCTGAAAGCCTCCCCAGGCTATTAGCTGTGCTGCAAGGGACAGCCAAAGCACCAGTGTGGGGCTGCCTTTGAATGTCTGACACCTGCCATATTAAATGTGCCCTGAGGAGGGGGCTCATGCCTGCTGGCAACCTAGCAGCTTGCCAATGCCTTGGGCATTCAGAAAAGAGATTCTGGGCCTTGCTTCCCACTGACCTCTGCTTTTGGCTGCCTGGGACCAAGGGCTCCCCAGCACACACTGCAGCACAATGGACTCAGGTTTTGCACCGTGCCTGTGCAAAGCTGAGAGGCACCACTCTGCTTGCACCCAGCATTTAAGAAATGCCTGTTCTCCTTCCCTGACAGCCTTCCCAAATCCCTGTATAAACATTATTTATGAAGGCTGTCTTGGGCAGAATGGACTGTGCAATCACATACTTGAGATGTTCTTTCAAGCTTTATAAAAACAAAGTTCCACACCCACATCTGGTACAATATCTGCTTGCAGGAAAACACATCAGGTGGCAGGAATGCTATTACATTGTTTTAAAAACTGATTCAGTTGCCTAGCCTGGATCAAATAAAGCATGAAGAAAGATGGATGGCGTGCAGATTTTGGGTGTTAATAGATGTGCCCAAGGCTCAGGGAGATCAGAAGGTCATGGTAATGCTCATACATGTTCATGATGGCTTTCAAATATCTGTTAATCAGAATGAGACCATTGTCCTTCCTCAAGGGCCTGGTTCACTAAAGCACTCTGCTCTGTATCACAGGTTATATCACTTGCTTGTATCAATTTTTGATGTGAAGTTCTTCATGCTTGTCAGATGCAATTTTGTGACTTCACCTTCAGAAAGTAAATCCCTTTTTGCTTCTGCAGCCACCATCCATTTGAAAATTTAAAGAAAAGTCCACGGGTATTCAGAGACTGTCCTACCCCAGACCCTCTGCTTAAATACTGCAGAAGCTTAAATTCTCCAGAGATGATCATCCTTTTTTCTACATACTGCATTCCTAAATGATGTTTCAAGCTGTGGGGAAAAAAAGCAGTACTTGAAAGAGAAATGAAAAGAGTGCTTTTAAAAAGTTAGGCTCCTAAGTTTCCACATGGCTTTGAGTAAAAGTTATCACACTTAACTTACCAGAATCACATTCAACTTCCCCAAACAAATATGTCTCATGTTATTTCAGATTCAGCCTAGAACAAATAAAATTAGGTCTTTTCTGGAACATCTGTATGACACTGTATGTGATCTCCCACTACAGCCAAGGGCCATCCCAAATGTGCATGCACACTGTATGTGACCTCTGTCACAGACTTATCAATTATGTCACTTAACATCACACTCCCCAGTAAATCTTACCTGGATCCAAACTGTTTGTTTATTGACAGTTTGTTTGGGTTATTTTCAAATATAATAATATCATGCATTAATTGTATAGGAAGACATTTTTTGGAAACTGTCTTATTTAAGATGGATAGAATTAGAAATTATTTTGTGCTGGAGAGAAGAACAATGGACATGGAGATGCACCAAAAGGGTAATGCTTGGTAAGGTTTATTTGAATAAGAGTAAGGTGAGCAGGCAAACAATTTACCGGTAAATACAAATCTGATTTGTCTGTTGCTTTGAAATACTCCATGCTAATTTGATTTTAGTAGCTCACTAAAATACTGCCTTCTCTCAGTAACTGCTCATTGTCTCACACCTCTCATTTTCATGGATGACTTTTCCTTTAACTATAACATAGTTGATCAATGCTTCATGTCCACCAAACTGGTAAATCAAGTGCTCCCACCTAAAAAGACAAGATGTTTAAGAATACATTAACTTGCATAAGAGCAGGTCACATGCCCAGCATACCTGGCAATTTGATAAGATTTGCTTGAAAATGGGAAAACACTATTCCATGTCTACATGAAATTGTCTCTTGCTGCATGATTCTATCAGTAGAGAATTTATTCCACAAAATAAACACATATTATCTCTAGGTAATTTGTAATTAGGCATGGATTACTTGTAATAACAGCCCCAAAAGTCTTAAGCTTTATTTTCCACTGCAGTAATTAAGGAAAATGAAAGTGGGTCTGAAATGCTACCAGTGTCCCTTTATTCAGTGAAGATAACTAAAAGGTTAAAGCACATTTCAAATGCCAATGGCAGAACAAACCTTGATGAATTTATGATAAGAAGATCCCCCTGCTTGCCGACCTCCAAGGAGCCATGTGTGTCTGATTTGCCCAGAGCATAAGCTGCATTAATGGTGGCAGCTGCCAGTGCTTCATTCATTGACATCTTCATGTTTACACAGGCCAGATGCATCACCATAGGCTAGCAGGCAAGGAAGGGGACAATGGCAGTTACCAGGAACACAAAGCTGTTTATGCTTCAAATCCCTAAGCACTCTCCTTCTTCCTTGCACAACAAAAGGAGTTGTTTTGTACAACACAAATTTTGCCAAATTCAAAATGAGAACTCTAAAATCAGTAGCTTTGAGAGCATTTTGAATAGGCCTCTCAGTGCATATGAAGGATGCAACCCATTCCAGTTTCAAGAATTTCTGGCAAAAACTACTACTGAACACAAACAAATGCAGGCAGCTGTCTGCGTGGGGCATGCAGCTCCTTGTGCACGTGAAACCAGTTTGAAGAGTGCAAGACTTATACACAAGTTATACTAGCAAGAAATTTCATAATTCTATGGTTTCAGTATTAGCATTATCTTACCATTGAAAAACAGTATGCATTAGGATTAAAGTCACTGCCAAGAGCAACTATAACACCTTCTTCCAACATTTTTCTAGCTTGAGGTTGCTTCAGTCTAGTGGGAAAAATAAACGTATCAGTACAATTTGCTTAGTTATCATACAATGCTTTACAAGGGCAAAAGTCACCTCTCTGTTTGGCTACATTCATGCATTCAGTTACACTGATCCTTATGGAGATGAAAGCCCAAATTCTCCTCTTACATCCCTACCTATCACCCTATGGACAACACAAATGGGAAGTGTGAGCCACAGCTTTTGCAGTAACAGCATGTGTCAACCATCAGGCTCCAGACCACTGAAATTCTGGTATTTATTCAGACCTCAGCCACTTAAGAATTTACAAGATTAAAATCTTCATTTCTGAAAAAAGCTAATTTTCTAGTTCTTACAGCTTCAAAGACAGGCTCCAAAATATGAGCAGTGGCACATGCAATACAATAGTCCCTTCCCAATTTTTGAGTCTGTGAGTTTAGTCTGCATACATTAGAGATCTTTTCACTTAGCAATTACAATGCAAAAGATGTTTTCAATAACTTCAATACCTGGAATAGCCATTTCAAAATTGTTCGGCCCCTGGATTAATCTGTGTAGAGGTTTGCAGGGTGGGCATTTGGAAATACACTCTCTAGGAAGTTTTAGCCACAGCTGCTGTGAAGCCACTCTGAATGTACTGTGAGACTTCTCGGCAATCTCACAGATTTTTGAGGATTTCCAGCAGAAATAAGACATAAGGAAGGAGGCTCATTCAGTTCTCTGTACCTGTGATTGCCTTCACTGACCCAGACTGATCCTTCAGGCCCTCAAACCACACATGTGGATTTGCAGTTACAGAAGTTTCCCTTCAATCTAGTGGCCTTACCTTAGCATGTAGGCTGTTGTTGGCAGAAGGACAGCAGCACACTTAGCTCTTGCCATGGCCACAATACCTTCATCAGTAACTTCTTCCAGGTGGCTGATGGCCCGGGCTCCTAATTCGGCTCCAAGCTAAGTAAATTTTCAAGCAAATTACTCACTATTCTCAATTAATGCAGTTTAAAACGTTGTTTCTAAACAACGGGAAGAGACAATTCCCTATTAATGCAAAATATACCAGAAGATAAATAGTACGGAATGCTTGAAAGAACAATCAGAATACAGACACAAAATATTTGTTCATTTACTGCAGGAAAAGTTGATCACTTTATCCACTCACAGAGCTGAAGCACGCCTTCAGTAGTGTTTTTAACAGCCTAACACACAAACTATGTGAGAGCCATGGATGAAAACGTTATCAACTCCTGTTGATAAAAGATCCATCAGAAAATAGTTCACAACACTGAACGCTGCCTTCAATGGGGAAGTCAAATAGGCTTTTATGATCAACCAAGTTTTTGGTTTGGTTTGTTTTTTCTTTTTATATACAGCTTGGCCAGACCCCACAGGAAGGAAGCAGTACTTAAATGATGGTGAAACGTGGTGTCAAAGGGACTTCCTTTATCAAGGTATTTGGGAACCTAGTCTTGACTAAACCACCTCTCTGAGTGTGCTTGGGTAGACTGATATCTGAGTAATGAGACCGCTGAGTGTGCTCACTGCAATTTGATTGTTGCTTCTAACAGAACTTTTAACAAAAAAAAAAATTTCAAGATGCCTAGAAACCATGTTTTTGTCATTCTTGGGTGCATGGATATCCAGCTTCCCAACCTGTATCCCGTGTGGAAGATAAGCAAAGTCAATGTTTGATTAGCCAGTGCACATTAGTCCCAGAGGTCAAGGCTTCCTCCCATGTCCTTAACTCCAAAGCTGCACGTGGACTGCTCTTCCTGGCATCTGTTTCTGTCAGATGCTCTATTTCATAAAGTCTTAGCAAAGACAACCTCAGTTTTGAAAACCAAATCTTTCACAGACTGGGCTCTCACAGGACCAAAAAAGAATGTTAAGAAAGACGTACCTCAGCAGATTTCATGGGATGGAGTTCATCACCATGGAAGTTAATCTGTAACCCTATATCTTTTCCAGCTTGAAGAATTCTCCTTGTAGACTCCAGATCAAAGACTCCCTTCTCACAGAACACATCTATATTGTTAACATCTATTTCACCACTTAGTTTGAGTTCTTTCAGTTTAGGAAGGTGGTTATTGATGATGTCATCTGTGGCTTCAGTAGCAGTTTTCCCTCTAATGAAAAGAAAACGTTACAGAGCCCTATGAGTAACATCCTCAAAGCCTGGCACACACTCAAGCCATACATGCAATTACTGAATTACTTAGGAAATTATGTAAATATGAATTCCTCAAAAAAACTTCAAATTAAAAAATTAGGCCCCACTGTCACTCATGTACTCTCCAACATGAGTTACTTTCCATTCAAAGAATAGTAGATTGTATTACTGAATATTTTTAATGAGGTTGGCATCTTGGATGCTAACAAAGATATGGGATACTCTAAAACAAATGTTTCTGCTTTCCTATTCATATATTCTGACCTCTTTATACTGTATTCTAAAATAAAATTATTTAAAACATGTAAATGAGCATTTAAATATGTTAAATGGCATTCATACAATATTTTATGCAAGTATCAAAGCTCAAAGGGGATATGCAGTATAAGTCATTATTTTTAATTTACCTCTCCTCCTTTTGTATCATTCAGAGTGATGGACAGGTAACGGTTTCTAATCAGAGGGACTTCCCAAGATTTGATTTGCCAAAGTCAGAATCATTTATGAATCTTCTATTACACAAAGATAACCCAGGAGAGATCGCTAAATGCCTTAGAAATAGCAAATAATCCCAAAACATGCAGCTGAGTTAGCATTTTCCAAATTTAAAATCTAAGGACAAGGGATGTACAGCAGCTAAATGCCTGAGAACCTCAATGCTGGTTTCAGGCACTGTAAGGCATGCAGACACTGGCACTGTGGAGTACCACACATGGCTGAGTTGGGAGCCATGCAATGGCAATACATTCAAGAAGCCAAATTCTGCCTGAATTTGTAAACAAGGTTATAAAGCAGAGCCCTTCTTCCATTCCCTTCTCACTGAAACAGTCATTGGGGTTGCTCAGCCTCTGACCGGGCCAAGGCTTCTCCCTTTTCTCTTTCTACTCAGCAGCCTTCAGAGAAATTTGGGCTGAAAAATTAGGGCCAGAGCCAAGACAAAACAGAGGGGAACACTAAGAAATGGTTTCACTTTTTGAGAGATGTAATGCCCCAAAATGCAAAACAAAACTGCTGTTGTTTTAATGCAGAAGATTTCTGCTCAGGAAAACACTTTGAAAATCTCTTGATAAAGTTTAAAAGAGCTGAATAATCATTTGCCAATAAAAAATAATAATGATTTTTAAAAATCAGACATTCCCCAAATCATGAGTTTGATTCAAAATGATGACTGGAGGGACCAAGGAAGAAGTGCAGATTTCCTTGTGGTCAAAATGAAAACCCAAACCAGAGTCCAAGTTTGAGGGGTAGCATAAAATTCAAGCAAAATAGTCTAGACACAAACATTTGATTGAAAAGAGAGGATTTTAAAAGACCCAAATTGGAAAGTACAGATAACTCAGTACTTCCTTCAGGAAATTTCCTCAAATCCCCAACTACCTTTTCTCCTTACTTTAAATACAGTATCCTTACTACTACTACACTTTTTTATGCTTGATGTCCATCAGTGGGGAACAAAGTGTGCAGAGAATGAGAGGGCACACCTGTCTTTCTAACACATGAGAGCTAGTACATTTGAAAAACACTGGATTTCATTGGTTTATAGAAATGCTCAAAGCATTTTGGTGGGAAAGACTATTTATCAGGATTTTTAGGGGAGGAAGAAAGGAAGGACTAAGAAATATATATATATATATATATATATATAGTTTGGGGTGAAAGGTCAATTTTATTTTACCATTAAGTCCTCTAAATTGTAGATGCTGCCTTCAGCTGATTTTACTTACTTTATTCTTAACCATCTTCCAGTTACTGAAGATGACACAGGATTCATTTTCCATCATTAGATTGACAAAAGAGAATTTACCACCATGCTCCAAACTCACAAGAATTAGATTGCAAAAAATATTTTCTGGGTCATGTTTTCTTGAATGTTAGAAAAGTTGGGGTATTTTTTGGAGTATGCCTTTTTTCCTTTAATGAACATCTCTTGAATATTGCCTCAGAATAAGCCTGCCTTCATCTCACATGCCTTGTCTTGCAGCAGCCTACCACTTAGTATGTCAAAATATCCAGCTAAAACTCCTCATTAATTCCTTCATACACTGAAATCTAGTAACATGAAGATGTTCTTTTCATCACAGCAAAATAAAAATCAGAAGTGAGAAAGGATTTTTATGATATGTCTACTTGAGCCATAATTGATTAAACACAGTTTAATCTTTGTCTCATAGCTATTAGATGTATACAAGTCTTTACTGTATGGAAGCATAATTAAGCTTTGTTTATGGAGCTGTCTAATTTTTTGTTGTTATTTGGCCAAAATAAAATCTCATGGCAGAGACCAAGCTTGGAGGATAGCAGCAGATGCAAGCAGACGAACTTTCTGTACAGGAAACCCTCTAATGTGTATTATGTTCAGTGTGAGCATCAGCTGGAGGCAGAGGTTCTGTGCTAAGCCTATGCTGCATTTAGGAGTCACTAAATAACGTTGCCCTGCCTTCCTTCAAATTAAAATTTAGGAGCACTTCCTATAAATATTGGCTGTTGTTTTGCAAGTACGTCGTATTTTAGGAGTGAGGCAGAAGAAACCAATTTTCAAGGCAAAGCAGCAGTACTTAACAAGAGAAAGGAAAAGTCAAGTGCTCTCACTTGGGCACAGCGTGAGCTCCGCAGTATGTTGAGGAAATGCCAATTTCCATGGATTTCTTAGCACGCTCCAGCACCCTGAGCATTTTGAGCTCAGTTTCCCAGCTCAAGCCGTAGCCACTCTTGCACTCCACCAGCGTGGATCCTGCTCGGAGCATGCGCTCAAGGCGGTGCTGCAGGGACGTGAACAGCTCCTCCTCCGTGGCCTTCCGAGTGTGCTCCACAGTGAAATGGATTCCTCCCCCAGCCTGGTGGATCTCCATGTAGGATGCACCTGCCAGCTTGGGTTAAAGAAAAGAAAACAAAAGCCACCCCCCATACAATTAGCTATGAGCAGCGCGTCTTCCATCCAAGAGATACTGGAAAGTGCCTTGAGGTCTCTCTGCAGTGAGACAGACAAAGGGATGGAAAAAAAAAATCCCCATTAATTCTTCCTCCCTCCCCCTTTTCTTCTCTTTCCCTTCCACTTAAGAGAAGAAATTATGTAAGAAGTGCCATAAAGAGAATTACTCCGAAGATTTGCTTTCCCCCGAGTCCAAGGGGAAAACCAATCTCTAGCTCAAAATTCATTTACGTGGAAAAGAAAAAGGAAGGAAAAAATCAAGACTTAGATAGTAATAGAAGGCAGCACTCCTGTATTGCTTCAATTAATGCAAAAATATATCAAAGGTGGCTGCAAAGGATGCAGGTACACTCCTCTCTCAGCCTATCAGTATTCAAAAATCACCCCTCCTCCCTCAGGTAGATTATCTGACAGAAATTATGTATTTTTCTATAAAAGATGAGAGTCACTAGGAGGTAGAAACAGTTATACATTTTTTTTTAAAAAAAAGGAGGAAGAAAAATCCATCTGCATAATTTTATGCTGTTACCTTCATTGCAAACTCATGAACCCTATCACCAGCCCACACTGGATGTGTATGTGCATCTACCAAGCCTAAAGAAAACAAAGTAAATGTACACTTGAGTTACTTCACTGTGTAAGAGAAAAGATTATGAACATGCAAGCAAATTAAATAGACAGCGGAAGCTCGCCTAAAAAGTCTCTATTGGTTAGAGAAAAATAAAAATCCAACCAGCCAAATATCTAGGATTTTCTTCAGAGGCTACTAATTTTCTTTTTTTTTTTTTTTTTAGGTCTGACACCTTATGCAAAATGTCTCCAGGTAAATGCATCAGGTGCTGAGTTTGTCATGTTATTTTGATAAAGTTTTCAAATTGTGGAAGAAAAGATAAATAACAAACTTTGAAAGAGTTCATTAGACTTGAAGCTTGTACTCTAAAAAAAGGCAAACTGCTTAGGCTGGGCTTAGCACTCTTGACTTCTTCTAGCAACACTTACTACAGTGGGAACCTTTGCTATAAGCTCTGAAACTGACACAGCTGAATGGCAAGGCCAGTGTAAGAGAAACACAGGTCTGACAGCTCAGGTACTAACACCACTTGGATAGTTTAACATGCAATAGACTTGCCCATCTTTGGGGGATTTTTTGTCAGGCAAAGTTACAGAATATGTGACTTAAAATCCCTTTTGCATCCAAACAGCTGTGGGTAGGACAGACAGACTGAGCTCTGTGGCTGAATGGCTGATGGGCTGAGAGAGTACAGAAAAGAGCAGTGAATCTGAAGAGTCACTCTGTGGGTCAGCTACATTCTTGCTGTGATTTATGATACAGAGGGACAGATCCAAAGACAAAACAGGAGACAGAGCTCCACCGTGAAGCCCAAAAGAACCCTTGAATATCTCCAGTGAGGGAGACTCCACTAGCTCCCTGGGCAGCCTGTTCCAGTGTTCAGTCACCTGCACAGTAAAGTTCTTCCTCGTGTTCAGGTGGAACTTCTGTGCATCAGTTTCTGCCCATTGCCTCTTGTCCTATTGCTTGGCACCACTGAGAAGAGCCTGGATCTCTGGGCACGCCCCTCTTCAGACACTTACAGACATTGATGAAGTCCCCTTTCAGTTGCCTCTTCTTGAGGCTGAACAGACCAAACTCTCCCAGTCTCTCCTCATAAGAGAGATGCTCCAAACCCTCCATAATCTTTGTAGCCCTCCTCTGAACTCCCTCCAGCAGCTCCATGTCT
Organism: Nicator chloris; assembly: GCA_013400495.1. Taxonomy (NCBI): domain Eukaryota; kingdom Metazoa; phylum Chordata; class Aves; order Passeriformes; family Pycnonotidae; genus Nicator; species Nicator chloris. The sequence goes on along the minus strand of WAAE01017531.1, from coordinate 168,210 downwards.
CTCGAGTACTGAGGAGCCCAAAACTGGACACAGCAGTCCAGATGTGGCCTCACCAGGGCTGAGTAGAGTAACAGGATCCCTTGACCTGTTGGCAGAGCTGTTCCTTTGTATCATAAAAACACACCTACCTGGTAACACACACTTCCCAGAGCAGTCAATTATCCTTTCAAAGGTTGCTTCTGAAAACTGGTTGCGGATAACATCTGCCTGGCCCACAGCTTTGATACAACCATCCCTGCAAGACACAAACAACGAACAAAGAACGTGTGAGCCTGTTTAAAATTCAAGTGCTCAACGACAGAGCTCCTGGAACAACAGGGGCAGGACCTTCAGCAGGACTAAAGATGCACACGTGGAGGTGGTTGGCTCATTTTACAGATGCACAGCAAACACTGGGGTAATGCCACGCGTTTCAAGCTGTTTGCTCTAACCCTTGTCCTCTGCTTAGATCCCTCTGGATGACACCTTGGTACTGTTCGCTCTAATTCCTGCGAGGCAACACCATTTTCCTCCTGTGGATCAGCGAGCATACAGCATCGCTCCAGCAGGTATCTATCCGCAGGGCACTCGTCCCCTCGCTCAAATCAAACTGCACCGCCTGGACCTGGAAGCCACAGGGATCAGCCTCTTTGGGACCGTTCTCCCCGTGGAGTTTGAGGATGGTACCGGGAACCCTGGACTGCTCTCGGGGGATGCCTTCCACCCTTGCACGGCGCTCCTGCTCCCCGAGCCCAGCGGAGCCCGGTGTCGCCCCGCCGGCCCCGCACTCACAGCCCCACCACCAGGCTGGCGGCCCGCAGCACGCCCAGCCTGGCAGCGCCGTCCCGCCGCAGGTACGGCTCTCGCCGCCCGCACACCAGCACCAGCTGCTCGGCGTTCTCCAGCAGCAGCCGGTGCCGCTGCCGGCCCGCCATGGCCGCTGGCCCCGACTGCCGGGGCCCCTCGGCTCAAAGTCCCCCGGGGCGGTGCGGCCCAGCGCCCCTCCCGCCCCCCGTCCTGCCCCGCCTCGCCCGGCAGCAGCCCGACCCCGCTCCGGACCCGGCCTTGGCCTGCCCGGCTTGCTCTGCCCTAACTTCGCTGCAGCCCGCTCCGGGCGCGGGATGCTGTGCTGGCTTCGGTCCAAGATAACGTGACAACATCCCTGCATCGCGCTGGTTCATGACCAGCTCCGAAGCACCGGGTTTTCCAACTGGGGCTTCCGGGAGCTCTCAGTCCTCATAGCACCACCTGGAGATTTCCCTTTGCCAAGAAAATAGGAGTCTCTGATTTGGGAGCGTTTGTTTGCCCACGTGCCCCCCCGGCGTCCATCGCCTCTCAGCATCCATCATTTTGCCTGTGCCAACCACCTCGCCTGCACCGCAGCAACAACCCCCGAGGGACCACAACACCTCCCACCGCGCCAGATGTTCAGGCAGACATTGATTTACCCAGGCAGATACTTATTTATCTGATTCCAATAACGAAACGTTTGTGCGATGCTGCTGCCCCCTACAGAACGAGGGATGGGACAATCAGGGAGCAAATACTTGCTCCCAACACGGAGTTTTTGGTTTTCTTCTCACTTCATATATTCGTAGTGTCTATAGGACTCCAGTATTTCCCAGTTGGAAAATGGAGTGTCTTTCTAAACAAGTGGGCCCTCAAATACTTCTCCCAGGATGACAGTCTTCTGTAGACACCTTCTTTTCTTATAGGAGAATCTATTTAAAATGCTGGTAACGCATCTATGTGCATATGCATGTTCCTGTTCAGCAGAAACAGTTGGATATGTTGGCTCTTTGAATGAGCCTTTCTGGTGAAGTCTTGTTTGCAAATGAGGCAAGATTTGCATCTAAAGCCCAGTAATTTGTATTTAATACCAAGCCTGAAAAGTGAGTAAAACTACAATAAAGTTGGGTGTTACTTTGTGATGCTTCTCCACTGGTGTAATGCTGCACCACGACATAACCTTTGTGTTCCTCCTGAACTCTCACTTAGGCATGCAGAAGTTTGACAGGAGAGCTGGTAGAGAGTTCTTTACCTCTTCTAGGAGTTCCTGCTGCTGACTTTGGCACTCCCTAACAGTATCACAATATGTTTGAAAGCAGAAATCACAGGAACCTAGCAACAGCATCATAACAAGCACAGAAGTGGGGGATGCTTAAACAGTGGTGGTGGGCTGAGAGCTGTTGTGTCAGGAATGAATGTCTAGGTTTGAAAGGCAGGTATCTGCCAGAAGAAAACAGAGCCACCCTTGGAATGGAGAATGTACACCCCCTCCCTTTCTCCGAATTACTGTCATTTTGAAATTAAGGGGCTTTCAGGCAAAGATATAGGAATATCAGTCTTTTACTAGGAATATTACAAAATACAAAGGCAATAGTACAAAAAATAGTACAAAAAAAGAGGCAAACAACAACAACAAAATAATGCTAGAAACACTGACAGAGTCAGAATACGACCTGACACCCTGTTTGGTCAGGCTGTTGGAAGCAGTCCAAAATAAGCCCTCTGGGAGTAACAGTTGTGGCTCCATTGGAGTAGAAAATGATTCTGTAGAAGGGTCCAGTGGTGGCAAGATGGATCCAGTCTTCCTCTGGGAGTCCCAGGGAGAAAACCAGCCCCCATGTGTTCTGAATATGGGGTTTTTATGCAGGTAGGAATGTTTGGCACCACCACGCTGGGCGGAGCATCTCCCAATGGGATGATCCAATTCTACCAATGGTGCAGTGAGCCCTAATGGGCCATTCACAGAAGATATCTCCCCGGGGCCGGGGTGGTGGAAGAGATAAGGCAACACTGCACACCTGGTTGTTATCAGTTGGCCCATTAACAAAAAGCACCCAGCCCTTCCCCCAAGAGATAGAGAAAAAACATCTCTCCAGATGAGAATAGAATACACATTTTTGGTTACATATTACAACCCAAGACAATGAAGCACTGCATGTTGCAGTGGAGGGGGGAAAAAAGGAAAGATCAACACACCTGTGAGCAGTGTAGTTACACTTTTAAAGAAAAAATCAGTTTTGTGCTCTAGGTTTCTCCAAGAATCAAAGTCAGATCCTGATTTAAACCCTGAGAACTGGTGAAGATTTTATGCTTAGTAAGCTAGGTAGTGTATTTTGTTCTAAGGCATACTCTGTTTGCAGAAAACCTACAGATTTTCTTGCATATTTCTATATGCCCTGGTTCTTTTCTGGTGAAGAATTTTCTCTGTAATAGATCACCATATGAAAAAAAGGTCAATCCACTGCAGTCAGGTTTCTGACATGTTGTGGCTGATCTATTTTTAAGAATACTGCCCAGAAAGGTAAGTGCAGGGATGGTCTCTAGGCTGCATCCTTAGGAAATTCTAGAGTCTGATTCAAAAAGTACAGTTAATAAATACTCAGCTGTATTTTTTAAATGTTGGCAGAATTTACTGCATGTAAACAGAGGACTATAGGGTGCTAAAGGAACCCTGCCTAAATTTCTTAAATTCAGAACTTTTAAATCACCTTAAAGTTCCAGTGAAAGTTCTTTTTGAAAATAATTTTTAAATGTGGCATTTTCAATGAGAGAAAAAATCCCAGGAAAATTAAAGTTGAGTATCAGGTTATTGATTTAAGGGATTTCATCTCTTCTTGCTGGTGCTTTACATGAGAATGATATGCTTATTCCTCAAGAACCCCTTTTCAAATACACTGTCAGAGTTACATTAGAATATCTGTTCTTGTTAACAACTTCTAATTAAAACTTAGAGGTGAGTCTCAGATCAAATATTGGCTAAATTTTCCTTAAATCTGTAGATTAGTTTTTATCAGCCACTAAACAGATCTTTCCAATAATACACATAGCATGATGAGATGTCCTGAAAGAGGACACTATGCATGCCTTAACACAAACTAATTACTAGTGAAACTTACTGAATGCTATTTTCCTGCTTACAAAAGCAGCAGAGATCAGCAAATCCTCAGTATCAAATACAGAAAATGCATCACTGATGAAAGTGACTTGCAAATGTGGAATAGATCCAAACTAAATTGCAAATCTGTTACGTACCTTTGACTTCCCTCATGTCAGATTGAGCTTAACATCACATTTACAAATACTTTTTGTGAGGTTTTGCAAAAGTGAAAGTGAATTCTGCATTTTATTTTTTTTTTCTGTGTAGAAGAACCTTGCATCTCTCAAACCATGGAAATATTGCATTTGCTCAGATGAGCTTTCTGCATCTCTTGTTCCCAGATCTGTCTTTGGCAAATTCCATAACGGGGTGGAGAGGATGAGACCTTTTGGGGGAACACCAGAATTTCCCTCAGGGAACACAATTTGGTTCTCCCTGAGCACAGTGCAACCTTGCCTTTGTTTCCTTTTCACATAAACTGCAGCTAAGGAAAAGGAGAGCTTGTGTGCACCTGTGTCCTGTGAGGAGTGGGATGTGGGCACCTGGTACAATTCCAGCATCCGGGCTTATGGCCAAAGCTTGTCCTTTGCAGTCTGGGAGCTGCACTATACAGAATTGGAGTTTGCAGCATTTTTTCTCTTAGCAATGATAAGGATTTAGGGTCTTCTCAGGTAGGTTGTGTACTCTTTTTTGCATACCCATAGGAATGGGAAGGTTTCCAAGTAAAAAAATAAACAGCGAACAACCAAATACTCAAATGAGAAACACACAAAAATAGGCTCAAAACTACATGTGGTATGTGTCATGTCTCATTATTTCTAAGCTCTTTTTGACCACGTTTTCACCATATTTAACAAGCGGTTTTGCAGGGCATAATCTTTTCCTGAGAGTGTCCTGCTACTTTGTCTCCAATTTCTTTTATCCTATAAACAAACAGAACAACTTCATCACACGAAAGCAATTTTTCTTTTTAGTTACTTTATGTACCTTGTATTTAACATGTAAAATCACCCTTTTATTTGTGTCTTTAATACACACTTAAGTGAATGTTTGCAGTTCTTTTGCCTTTTGGACTTGCTCCAGAGGAGATGAAAAAATCTGTATTCATGGGGCTTATTCCATATGAACTAAGAACCAGCTCCAATTACTCTGATATATTCAGAGTACTTTACCTTCACCTGCACTGCAATTATTTCCACACCATTTAGGACCAGGATCTAAATTAAGCTCATGTTTAAGTTGTTGTCTTGATCTGCATGGGTATCTTATCTTCCACTGAAATGAATGGAACACTTGATGGTAGCACAGAGAAACACATGCCTCCATTTTTGCAGCATAACTAAACTAAGATTAGTTATCAAGTTATGCACCATGGTACTATTAGTTCAAGTGTTTGATGCCTGGTGCTATGCAAAAGTAAAATGGTCTGAGTTTGAATGTAACTGTCTAAAATGTAACTGTAATGGTCTAAGGAATGTAACTGCAAAAAAAAAAAAACAGGTATGACAAAACATCTCTAAAGAATGGGAAGATTTTGTTGAGGATGAAAACTCAAGATTCTGAAAAGCAGCTTATTTGTCTGAAAGAGGAGATAGATTACATCAGAAAAATATGTTTTCTTCATTCTGAGTTCTTGCTTTTCCAAAATATAAGTCCACCTGTCTTTCCTATTATTCATCTTACTGTAGATTTTCAGTTAGGTTTTTTTTCACTTTTTTCTAGATAATGGTTTCATCTAGATATTCACCAGCTGTGTCTACTTTGATACATTTCTCAACGGCCCCCTTCAAAAACAGATGTGACTGCTTTCCTAATGATGGGTTCAGGCTGTCTGTCCTGGAATATCAACAGCCCATTTTTAAGTCAGGAAGTTATCTGCAACATTAAGGATGTTACGCACAAAATGCTCCCTTGCTTCTTTTGTGCTTTGGTTTGTCTTCTTTTAAAAAAGGTTTCTACTCATTTTAAACTGCTACAGGACTTTCCTTGTGTGAAGACTTTTCCTAGCACAAAAATCAGCATTTCACCAACAACCACCAGTGTTCTGTGCTGACAAATTCTCACCCTTTAGGAAGGGAATCAGGGTAAGTGCTATGAATTACAGGAGGTAGCTCTCTCTGCAAGGCAAAAACATTTTTGTTACCCTCAGGAAAGGAATTAAGCACGCTGGCTGTACAGCACAACTCCAGACATCCTTCTAGAGACGCCTGTTTAGTTGAGGAACAGTCACATTCATCTATGCACACAGAAGGGGTTCAGCATGAGCTTAGTCTTCCCAGTTACTCTGAAAAGCTGAAGCTTGGTGAGCTGTCAGTGATGGCCCTATCTGCTGCTCCAGTGCTCAGATAATTTATGACAAACTCACCTCTGGTCCCCCTTCCTCCTCACGAGGAGCAGCAGCTTTCAGATCAGTGCCAGCCCATTGCAGACAAGGAACTGATTTAGACATTAAGGTGACAGTCACAGCCTTTCCTCCTCCAATTCTGACAGCACTGTGACTACCCATGGCAGCACAGGAAGGGCACTATTCTGCATCATGAAGTCGCTAACAGGACGTGCTGCATCGCAAACCAGGTGAGATGCTTTTTTGCCTCTCCTCCCTGCCACCACTAAGAATACATCTGGTTGTCCTGAAGTTTCCTAGGCTCATTGCCAATTTTCAAGTACTCATTTATCCTTGTGATAGTACTGATTTTAACTTAAATAGCTCTTTTCCCTTTCCCAATGGCATTGTAGGGTACCTCAGCAGAGCTGCGAAGCCTCCACACTGCCAAAAAGAAGGGTGAGGTTTAAGCAATGAAACACCTACACAAGTACATCCAAAATGATTTTTCACTCTTTATGGAAGCTTACAGAGGTAAATATTAACGGAACACGTGGATAGCTCCAGGGATGACTTCCAACATGAGAGAAACAGGGAGGTATTTCTCTGCAGGATCTATCCCAACAGGCAGGTGTCCTTCCCCCAGTTCACATAATCAGTGTTCTATCCTAATGGAGCCCCAAGCACACAGCACTGCCCACTGCAGTTGTCTCTGAAAGGATGTGTGATCCCAGCCAACAGGGCTGGAGATGTGCACTCCACATGCACCTACTGCAGACACAAGCTGTGCAGCTTTTAGACAGAACATCATCTCTTCACAGCACGCTGAGGAGGACCACAGTATTCTTTCCATTCTTCAGCAGAGAGTCACAAAGCACACTCCCATTCTGCAGTCTTGTCTCAACTCTGTTAATGCCACTGAAGTCTGTGGATCTGCACAGCTGCCAGGAGGTTTTTGTCTGTGTGGCTGTTGGCTACTAAGTCGATACAAGTTTGTCCTTCCTTAATGATCATACAGCCACACTTCAATCTTCCTGACTTAAAGCAGGAGAATGTTTCTGAGAGAAACTGGGGTGCAACAGATCTCCACACCTCACCTGCAGTGAAATCTTCCCAGCTAATTCCTAAGGTTTCATAAACAGGTTGAAAGATGAAATGTATTGAAACAGTCGCCACATACATACTGTAAAATACAGAGACTGCCAAGTCTTGCTGTGTTTCAGATGGGATGATAACTGGTATTTTTTTAAATACTCCCTTTTCATTTTAATATTTTCAGCTTGAAACTGAAACAATTACCTGTTGTTCCTCCAGCATTTTCAGACACCAATAACATGTTAGAGACCTTTTAAAGGGTTAATTTTCCCTGTACTAAAACACAATGGAAAAAAGTAAACACCTTACTACAAAAGTATGAAAAACAAAACAACAACAAAAAAGTTTATTTCCAGAAATACAAAACACCTATTCTCTCATTTCTCCATCTTCTTCCTCTTCTTCCACACCTCTGATGTACAAAACATTATTGCACCTGTAAATAGAAGCAAGACTTCCCTTAGCTATAAACGTTATCATTTTCTCCACATAAAAAATGCTTTAAACATTTTTCTGCTTGAATGCAGCCTGGCAACAGCCAAATTCTACAGAACTAAATGTGGCTGTTGAACTTGTACACCTTTTCCACACAGTACATTAAACTATGCAACTTCATAAATGTAGTAACTGTTTGACAATGCTGTACAAAAAATAATTTTACTTTTGGGTGAACAGTTATGGTCAAATTTAACTTCCAAGCATGCAAAATGTTTCCAGTTGCAATGCACTAGTTTACAATGCCAAAGGATTCCCATATATACAATAATGTGGGAAACAAAAGTATTTAGTCAGCACAAAGGAGATAGTAAATACTTCCTTAAATATATTCAAAAATTCATTTTTCTTCCTCAGAAGGCACTTCGATATAAAAGACACATTCATAGCCTTCCTGTAAGAGGTACACTTGGTGTCTTAATTATACAAGAAACACAGCACCCACCAGTATAAGCTTTAATGCAAGTGGTGAGATGACTTAGAGCCTTCCTCCGCTGTAAATAAATACCCCAATTACCTTATCAAAACTTCACCCAGGTGTCCAGACAACGCACCGTCTATGTACTCCTCTGTGTTTGCAAGCTTGAAAGGAAAATGAGACAAAAATCAGAAGGACAGCAATAAAAGCAGCTTCACAAAGCACATGACGGTTCTGCTCCCAGCCCAGGGCTCAGCTACAGCGACGGGGGTGGCCGAGCAGCCCGGCTCCCACCCTGTAGCGCATCCCCACCGAGGCACGCACGGCTGTGGGCGGGAAAGGTCCCCACGCATCATATCGTTCGACCCCCTGTCATGAGGAGAGACACCTTCCACTAAACCATGTTGCTCAGAGCCCCATCCAGCCTGGCCTTGAACCCTCCCAGGGATGAGGCATCCACAACTTCTTCATCCCCACCGCCGGGGGCCGGCAGCGCCCCCGCCCCAGGCACCCCCCCGGTCCCTCACCTGCATGTTCATGTAGCCGTCCACGGAGACGAGGTAGCCCTTGTACTCCATCCCCCACTTCAGCTTCACCATCACCGGCTTCCCCGTCAGCCCGTTCAGGAACGGCTTGGGGTTGAGGGGCAGGCTCTGGCGGGGGAAGCACACAGTCAGCGCCGCCCGCCTCCCGCTCCGCCTCGCCCGGCAGCCTGGGGCCGGTAACTGAGCAGCTCCCGCCCTTGCTGGCTCCCGGGCCTCTCAGCTCCCGGCTCCCGGCCCGCCGCCTGGGGCTGGTAGCGGCCCGGCTCCCGCCCCTCCCGGCTCCCGCCGCCCTCCCGGCTCCCGCTCACCATGGCGGGAGAAGCGCAGGCCCACGCGGGAACCCTTCGTGCGCGCCGCGGGACAACGGGACGCAAGGGGAAGCAGCTCCGGTCCCGCTTCCAGTTCCGGGGCCGCCGCTCTCCCACCTCCGACCTCTCACCCGCGCCGCGCTCGCCATAGGCTGGCGGGCCCCGGCGCGCCGAGCCACAGGCGCGGCTGCCCATTGGCTCGCCGGTGAGGCGGGCCTCTCTCATTGGTCGTGCCGGTCAGTTTCGGCCCCCCACCCCCGTTCCAACCAATCGCTGTTGCGCGCCGTGGTCGCGCGGCCGTGGGCAGTGCGGGGCTGTGAGCCCGTGCCCCTGCGCGCGCCCGTGCCCCGCGTGTGTGCGTGTGCCCTGAGCGCGTACTCTGTGCGCGCACCCGCGCGCTGTGCCCGTGCCCGTGCCAGCGCTGCGCGGCCCCTGCGGCCGTGCCCGCCCCGCACACGGCGGCAGCTCCTTGCTGCGCTGCACGGGCACGTCCCCACGAGGTGGCAGCGCCTGACCGGCGCGGTGGCCGTGGCACCGGGCGAGAGGGCTCTCACAGCCTCTCCTGGGGGTGCCGGCGAGCCCCGTGGGCAGCGAAAGCCTGGCAGCGTCCATCCGTCTGCGAAAGTAAATCCGCGGACCAGCACCTTTTCGTGATTCCACACGCAAGGATAGAAAATGTTAGAGTTTATAGGACACATTAAGTGCGAATTCCCTGTCAGTGCCTTTTAACTCCCAGGCAAAGATGTTCCGGGATGTAGAGAGAGTCGTGAAATGTCGGTCCTGCACTAGCTGTAATTTATGTCTTAACCTTTGACAGGCAAATATCTCGAACCAACTTCTGTACCGTGTACCAATTTGTCACATCCTCACTAATGAATCTACTACTCCTTGTATAAATTCATCAAATGCCACAATGTGTATTTCTGTTCCTGCAATACAGCATATTCCCTTGATCTTCAGTGTATTGGGTGCTGAATGTAGAAAACACACAGTCAGGAAAATTAACCTTTCAGTAGCAGAACTATTATGGGGTTTGTGCACTTCACCTTCCAAAGGTGAGTCTAGCGCCCTAATATTGAAAGCAAAACCATTATCACCTCCTCAAATCTGCATGTCTAAAGCTGTTGATGCAACAAGCCATCTTGAATGAATGTGTAGGAGTAAAACAGATGGAATTGTAGTTCATGTTCACTAGTATATATCAAAAGTGCAGTTACAGAACCACAGAATTGTTAGGGTTGGAAGGGACCTCTGAAGATCATCCAGTCAACCCTCCTGCCAAGGCAGGGTCACCTGGAGCAGGTGACACAGGAACGTGTCCAGGTGGGTTTGGAATGTCTCCAGAAAGGGAGACGCCGCGACCTCCCTGGGCAGCGTCTTCCAGTGCTCTGCCACCTTCAACATGAAGAAGTTCTTCCTCACGTTGAGCTGAAACTTCTTGTGAAGACATCTAGATGCGCATTTCCATGACCATTAGAAATAAGTGTGATTTTCTTGTAGGGTGTAGTGGATGGGCAACAGAAACAACACCCATACTAATTATCTTTCTGGTAGCAGGACTCACTATGGACCAGCTGAAAGAGTAACTAATTTACAAGATTTTTTTGTAAAGAAGTCTGTGTTTAGACTATGTAGGAAAAATATGAACACAATGGGAAATGGTATATATATATAATTTTTCATGCCATTTGCATTATCGAATAGCTGGTTTCACATGATAATGTGGCAGAATGCAATGAGCTTAGAGTGAGTGTCTTGAATAAAATCATACTGTAAGAGCAATTTTTGCACTGTTCTGACAAGGATAAATGTATGCCTGTGAATGGCAATATAACAGGTTTGGTGTGTTATCTGGAAATAGCGCTTGTTACTTTTACATATGTAACGAATTTGGCCACAATGTCTCCTACTCATGTTGGCGAAACTTTTTGTGTCCCAAGAAATAGGAGCATTTATATTCCTCTTTTAATACAATCTGTTCCTCAGGTGAGTAAATATTCCAGCCCTGTTGTTACAAAAACCAAGCATTTGCCAGCGTCATCGATCTCAGTGTAGAAATCAGAGAGCAAGAGTGCTTGACTTCTGGTTTCATAGTTGGTCCATGAATTCACACGTCAGTAATCTCATCAGCTGCAGTCTGGGTCTGCAGCAATTTTGTGTGGTGGTAGGGTAGGAAGCAGTACTGAAAGCACAGAATGTGTGATTACATCTGATGTAGTTAACTGAGTAAGCCAGTTAATCAGGAAATGAAATAGCTGTTGTTTTTCTTTCCCCCTTATGAGGAATTCGCTGTTTACCTTGTTGACTGAATCATTCTGACTCAGAGACAGTATTCTTACGCTGATCTTTGGACTTTCAGCACAGGGGTGAAGTTCACCTTTTGTCCTCTTTGTATTTCCCATGTAATAAGGGGAAGTAATAATTTGCATTCTTTTCTGCCTTTGGGTCAGGGTATTTAGGCTGTTGCTCAACAGGAAATGAACAGGAAAGAGTTGTTGTAATAGATTAATCCAAACCTTAGCTCCTGGGTGGAGGGATAGGATTTTCTCTTACAGCTGAGGGGTGGGAATTTAACACAAATGCCCACACTCTGTTCCTAAGGAAATACATTAAGCAGCTGGACATTCAAGGGCAGCAGCATTTCTGGTGGAGGGACTGGTTCGATGGCGTTGTCTGTGTAAGTGCAAATGCTCACTGACCTCACTAATGCACTGTGTTGCCATAAAACCAGGCTGAGAGGGCCCCTGTACCATCACATTGCTGAGAGAAACCTCGGCGGCCCAGAGCTCCTTCCTGATTTAGCCGAGTCTGCTGGGACAGGAACTCCCTGCAATAGCCTGTTTTTGCCTGCCACAAACACATTATTAAGGAAACTTGCAGAGCTGCCCCATGTTCCAGCTTCTTGGCTGTACATTTAGTGACCATCCTGTGCCTTTTCCTAGTGACATGCCAGTGTCAGTGGGGGTTTCCTCCTCTGCGTTCTTATACCACATCCAGCAAACTACTTCTGATACCACACAATCATGTCCACCAGGGCAGTAAGAGCATCAGCTTTTCCATCACATTGGACACACCATGTCATGGGCACCAGTTGCAGTCAAAGAACTTAAAGCAGCCATGAAAGGACAGCCCTGAATTACAAGTGGACAGAGCTGAGTTAACAAAATGGAAGCTCCATCAGGAGACAGCACCTTCAAAGGACTGGTTTGCATCAAAAAGGATCCAGAGTAGCAGCACGGAGTTAGCCCTGCTATGTGGCAGATAAACTTCTGCTTCTGTTGGGTTCATAATTGACAAAGCCCTCTAGGAACCTGTTACTCTCCCCATACAGCCTATCCCAGGTAAAGAAATACCACCCTCCTTCCTCCTGCTTGCCAGACTCCCAGGCCAAGTCTGCTCCTTGAAACTGTCAGGTGATATGATACCTCAGTCTAAGGCTGACAGTTGTTAAGTAGGCTTGTGCAAAGCAGTAGCCAATTCCTGCAAACTCCCTGTTCTAACTTCTTGGGGATGCAGTGGTTATGACTCTTGTGGACCTAGGAGGATTTTGAAGCTCTGTGCAGCCTTGGGGAGTTTTGCTGTTGTAGCAATGCTGTTAAAACGTGAAGAAGACCTAGAACTCAGGCCAAGTATTGACATGAAGAACATCTATTTTTCCTTCAGGAATAGGCATAATGGAAGATTTTCCAACAGATATCTTACTTTTTATGGGGAAAATCTCAGTAAAATCAAATTCTGATCACAAATCAGTCTTCCCGTCTCTCAGTCAATCGTCAGTACTTTTCTAATGGAAAATTAGATCTTGCCCACAATTTGTCTGTAGAGAGTATCTTGTCTAAAAATCTTTTTCATTAAGTAACACAACATTTTCTCAACGTGCAGAAAATCTGTATCATTTATCAGCTCTTGGTGACTTGGGAGCTGCTGTAGCAGTATTGTGTGGACTGTCAACAACCCTCACATGAGGTATAATCCTGACTTTGTGGGGCTTTGCCAGAGTAAAACAGCTTTGCTTCAAGCAGTATTTTTTCAGAAATGTCTACCAGTCAAACACCTTTTGTCTCTGCTGGTTGTCATTTTAATGTTACCATCTTTGATCAAATCTCCATGTGAGGCAAGAACCATCCACCACAGACCTTCACCACAGATTGTGACTGTGAGTCTGGAAGTAGTGACATTGGACTTAACAACAGGGGCTGTAATTTCTCTCTGAGATTCTCATCAACTGCAGCAAAGCCACGGTGTGGATATACAGAATCCAAGTACTAGGAGGCACAAAACTGATTCGCCTGTTTCAGGCTTCATCCAAGAAACACGCCTTTTTCCACATGCTGGCAGACTTTCATCTCAGTGTAAGACTGTAGCCCAGAATAAATGCTCAGTCTTGCTGAACAACACTTGGAAACAGCCAAAGGGAAGAACACGGGAACCACAGAAACCAGGAGACTTTCCATTGGCCCTCCATGCCTGGCAGTGGCTAGCAACAATAATGTGAGGGAACACTAACAAAATGCAAAAGTCTGTTTGGGATGGACTTGCTCAGTAAGCAGGAGACCATGCTGGAGAACAGCTCTCAGACCAGGAGACAGAGATGAGCCTGGGAAGATAGAAATGAAGGGTTTCTTCTTGGGTAGAGGATTAAGTGGAGTTTCAGATCAGTACAATGTCTTCTTTCTGCAATGATATCAGTACAAAATGAGACTGAGGGTGGAGGTGGGGGGCAGGTATGTGCTAACAAAAGCCCAGATCTTTTGTCCACGCCATCAAAGATCTGCCAGAGTGGCTCTTCTGTGAACCTGTCACAAGGCCGGGCTGTGCCAACACGAAGGGGCATGGGATGGGTATTGTACAGAAATTATGGGCACATTAAAGCTTCCTTTTATCCATATTGAAAACCTTTATTTTCCTGTGCAAATAGTGTTCATGCAAATTATGCAGCTACACTAAAGAAAGGCCCTTTAAAAATGTGCCTCTGAAAACACAGTCTCCTTTGCCAAGAAATAATGGGACTTCCTTAATTGTCAGCTGTTATCTTCTGGGTTTAGCAAACTTTTGTTGCTTTATGTGCGGTTGCTTCTTTTATGCGTTCACATTAATGACTTGGAATTGAAATTATGTACTGAGGAAAACAAAGTGATCTGTACAAATAAAATGGTGTACTTGTGTGTGTTAAAAAGAGAGAGATCAAGTATTGTGCAGAAGGAATTTGGAAACTGCTTTCACACATACATCTGAATAGATATTAATAACTGGATCCAAATCACAGAAGTTGTTTAAGGGTTGGTGTTTTGAGAAATGTCTGATCAGAGCTCAGAAAGTCTGGCTGGTGTTGGAGGCTCCTTGTGTAAGGTGGCAAGCTCTGCTGTAACACAGGACCTCATCTGCTGCAAATCTCATTTTTTAACAGTGAATCTTGTGGGGAGGGAGGAGAGAAAGGAGTTGTTAGGCAACAGGCACATAGGTCAACAGAGTGGTGCTGGTCAAGAGAAACTAGGTATTGTACAGATTTCCTCACCATTTCAGAGAGAGAAGGAAACTAGCTGGATAGGAGAAAGTCATAGGCATAAATGATGCTGGGTTAAAAGGAGCAGCTAAATCTAGGATTCCTGAATTTCTTAGAAAACTCTGTCTGAGCCCAAGTAATATTCTGGAGAGATGAGGCAGAGAAATAGGAGCCCAGGTCCCAAAGTCCTGAATCATCAAGGTTGACTGGCAGCTTCAGGGACAAGTATGTCCAGACCTCCCTCCATTACATAGTGAAGCTTTAATGTGCTGTGGTTCTATTAATTTGGCCAGATGCATCTACTCTTCTGATAGCCAGAGAGAAGAGTGATTTGGGGTTGGAGCCTCTGCAAAGTCTACTAGGTTATTTGCACCCCTCCCAGGAAAGCCAGTGCTGGTCCTCAGGCAGCTGAGCCAAAAAGTCTCATTTCCAGGAAGGATCTGCAGACAGAAAAAATCCCCAGCCTCCTGTGCTCTGGAAATGTGACAGAGGTGACGTCTGCAATTCATGTTTGACTTGAACCTGAGCCCAAGGCCCAGATCTTGTCTTGGAGGCAGCAGTCACTGCCCTGCATCTGAGACCAGTGGCTTCCAGTGGCTTCTGCCTCTCTGCTAAACTGCTGTTCCTTTGTTAGGGCCTCTCTGGGTGAGGAACTGTAAAGGCAAATGTATGTGTACAACCTTCCCCGTGGAGCAGAGTGGAGGAGAAGCTTTCACGCAGCCAGTTTGTGGCCAGCTACCAGGACCTTGGAGTGTCTCATTGCCCATCTGAAACAAGCAGGAGTCCGAGCTTGTGTAGGTGGACAGGCTTTTCTCAAACCCTGCAGACCCCAGAGGCTTAGCCTGCCCAAGCTAGGAAGGACTATAGGAACCAGGAATTAACTGTGGGGATGGTCAGTTAATTAGGACCAAATGGCTAAGGCAGACAACACAAAAGACTGCAGTATGCTCATAACTCAAAATCCCATGGTTAACACACATCATCTGTTACAAATCCAGGAGAGAGAGCATGGCTATAGCTGTTTACACTGGTCATATGCCAACCATCCCCAAATTTCCAGTGCCCTGACTTTCATGCTTCTTGGGGCAGTGCCCAGCTGTATGTGCTGGGTGCTGGAATCACAGAAATGTCTTTTTTGAGAATTCTCTAAGAGCTCAGTCAGTTGGAGTTTTGGCCAGTGAAGCTTCCACTGCAGTTTCCATTATGTCAATGACAGCTCACAGAGACCAGCTCTATCTGCTTCATTTTTAGTCAGGAGTCCATTGATGTGCTGGTGTTCCCTTGACACAACTGCTTCCTGTAAAGCTGTAAGTTGTCTTTTAGTTAGGCATTTCTGCTTTTGTTTTGCTGAGTATTCTGTTAGATCAATTATGCAGCTGTTAGGTTTTTTCCAAAGCGCACAGAGGATGAGAGCTGGCTTCTCTTTGCCCAGCAGGTGTTTCTGAGGAGGCAGCTGATGTGCCCTGGGCTTCCCTGCTTGGGCCAAGAGCCTGGAGAGATACTGTGGGCAATTTCAGTGCTTCTGACAGTGCACTGACAATTCCTGATGCTCCCTGCATGCCCCAGATGACCTGGCCCTACTGCCACACTGCTCCCTTTCTGTCCTTTTCTGTTCTTTTTTGTTTTTACAGCAGCCACTGTTGCTGTCTGCACTTGGCATGAGTGGCCTCAGCAGCACAGCGTGGTCTCTTAGAGGCATCCAGATCCATTTGGTGCCTTCCTTCTCCAGAGCAGTGTCTCCTCTGTGGCAGTTTGCACTGCAGGTAATGGGAAGGAATGAAGCAGTGCGTGTTCTTGCAGCAGGACCCAGAGGTGGGCAGCAGGGGATCCACCCTTCTGTCCAGGAATGCAGTGACAGCTGCACTGATAGGTACTCATCAGGCCAGCAAAGGGAAGAGCATGCCCTGATTGCATTGTTTACTGCAATGCAGGGTAGAGACACTTGGCTAGTTTGGGGAATAAAAACAATTGAAAAAAGCCTGCTTCTCTGCCAACAGACGTATGGTGGTGTCTGAGCTGGCTCTCTCCAGCTACTGTGTGCAACCTGGGATGATTTGGAGGATTAGGGTAGGTTCAAGGGGTAGACCATGGCCACATCTCGCAAGCACAGCAAAAGGTGTACCCTTAACAAAGACCATTTGCTGCAGCATTCAAGTCTTAGCTCCAAACTTTTTCTCCAGAAGAAACTTTTGTCTTTTTTTTTTTTTTTTCCAGTAGGGGGAAAGGAACCTGTGTTTTTCCCAAGCACCATTCTTGGAAATGACCTTCTGAAATTTTCTTGAAACGTATCAGCTTGGAGCAGATATTTCCTGCTTCCAGGAAAGCTTTTCTAGAGATTTGCCTCCTGTAAATGTTTATACAAACAATTAAAGACTGCCAAAGTTATAAGCGGCAAAGATAGAGGAGCTTAGGATGGAAAACATTGAAACCTTAATAATAGCATGGCCAACTGCACTTAATAAACAGATGCATTTGATATGGCTTTTGTATAATAAATACTAGCTTAGACATTAAACTTTTGTGCCCTTTTTTTTTTTTTTTTGCTGCACAGCACGCAAAAATGTAGCATAGCCTTACACGGTGTTGAGTATTTTCTGGCAAATGTTGTATTTTTAAAATGATTCTTAAGGTTTTTTGGTCAGTTGTAGGTTGCAATGGACTGATACTGATGTTCCTTTCCTATAAGGCAAGTGACTACTTGTTTTGACAGACTGTAAAAGGTACATAATTATAAGGGGAAAAGGGCTAGTTCATTCCTGTGACAATTTATGGATTTACATGCTTCTGTGCACTGGACATAAAACACATCAGCTCATCTGTGGTTTTGTGGGGTTTTACTTTAAATGCTCAGGAAGAAGTTCTTATCACGTTTTATCTCAGGGAAAGGAGATCTAGAGGTGATGATACAATTAAAAATTTCTTTAAAAACAGGCAAAAAGTTCAATGCTGAACAGTCTTGTTTAAGCCTGATTCACAATACCACCATGTTGAGACACCAAGAATTTTAATGGAGCTATGACTTCACATTAAGTATTTGATAAGATAATTCTCAGTAGAGTGAAGTGGATGGCAATTCCCATGCCCCCCTGAACTGGTCTATCTGCGGCAAAGTGCAGTTGTGGCGGTGGGTGACACTGCTCCTGTCCCAGCATCTGGACACCAGCTCCCGCTGGAAGATCTTGGCAGACACATTACCCATCCATAAGATAAGAGTGGCTGGAAACCTGAATGCCATGATGCTTTATCACAATTTAATAATTATCTGAATTTAGGCCTGTGGATGGCCTTTCCCACAGGTTATGTCAGCAAAGATCTTTACTATAAAGCTCCTTTTGTGGTGTTAGGAGGGCAGCATTTACTACACTTAAGAACCTGTGTTTTGTGAGGTGCCTTTGAGGCTGTACATAAAGAAACCCCATTCCTCAAATACACTATTCATACAATATGTTTTCTTTATGGGACACGTAAGAACTTCAGGGAGTTTATTCTGAAAACTGGCATGAAATTGGATTTTTTCCCCGGAGTAGTCAACATCAGTAAGCTAAGTATAGATGGAAAATACTGCAGACCAGTGTATAAGTGTATAAGTGTATAAGTGATTATATATATGAATATATAATCACTTATACAAATGAAAAATATGACGTTTTTGATGTTGCCAAGTTGACTCCAGCCTCAGATAATGGCCAAAAAGGTGCAAGCTCAGCACATTGGTTGGAGCTGTAATGTCTTTAGCAAATGAGGGAAATTGAATACCCTTTGCCTACATAACCTTTGCCTTCACTGGTTTTGCCTTATTCATGTTTGGAAGCACACATCATCCTCTAGTGTGTTTAAATAGCAGCAGGATGGAAGTAATGACAGTGCTTTCAAGGGCAGAATGCTCCTGAGTTCCATGGGAACTGGATGCTAAATTATTCCAAACAGTCATAGAGCACAGATGACTCAGACCTGAGTTGCACATCTGAAATGTCGCTGTAATGTAATGAAAAGCATCATTTAATGTTTTATTTTTAATAGCACAGGCAAACCTATTTTATATTTTTTTTAAATATGTTTTGCTTTCCATATTTTGTCTGGTTAATACTCATATATATGTATATGTACATATATGTGAGACCAGAGAATGCGTGCAGACAGTACCATGCATATTAATATTTATTTATGTGCTGGACATTATGTGTACATACACTCTATATTATTTACTAACAATCACTTTATTTCAGTCATCAGAAAAATGTGGGATTTCGCTGTGTCTAAGAGCACTGATTACATTCACAATGGTGAACAGATTAACCGTTTAGTTGCAGGTATCAAGGTTGTCACTCAAACTGGCAGCACCTCAGAATAGCTAAAGCTTATCAAAAATTGTCTGGATTGGAAATGACAGCCATACATGCATGAATGCGTCTCTATGGCTGGAAGATTGTTGGAGTGTGAAGTGAAGAAGTTCACTTCGGTTTATTTTTTATCATAATTACTGTATTTCATGAAGGAACATTGACTTGCCACATGATAAATACAAGGGGAAACAGAAAGAAATTTCATTCTCTTATCATCTTACTTCCTAAAGGTCACCACATTTGAACAAAGCGTATTTATTTCATTCCTTATGCATTTATGTAGCCATTTACAGTACTCTGTATAAGTGAAGCAGAATAATTTTTTGCGAGACTAATTAAAAGTTGCATGGTAGAAAATGTTTTTGTGATCACACCACCGTAACGAAATTGAGCTGTCTTTACTGACATGTGCTCCATTTACTGGGTTTTTTAAAACATATTTCCCACACTGCCAGCAGATCATTATTTTTTAAAAGCAAAAACATAGTAAAGTTTGTCCTCCTAAGTAAATTAATATTCTTAATGAACATATTTAGAAAAATAAAGTGGTAGTTTATCTTACCTTTTTTAATACATTGTGTGTCTTTATCCTGCTTCCCAGCTCTATAGCATCTTACAAATCTTCCATGTCAAATCAAGAACAACTAAATGACCTCTGAGTCAACAGGACTGATGTGTAAAGTTTATTTGTCTCCAGCCTGGTGGTGTTACAGTCTCCTTCAGTCCCAGCGTGAAGTACCAACCAGGCAATTTTACCATGTTCTACATTTTGGATCCCATGTAGAATTAACCTTTAGTAAGAGGAAAAGGCTGGTAATTTAGTTACACGATTTCAACATATACTTTTAACAGAGTTGAGGATTGCACTGAGGAAGTCTGGAAGTTTTACCATGACAAGTGGACAAATCTAAGCTTTTATTTTATATATATATATACATGTGTGTGTGTGTGTGTGTGTGTGTGTATCAATGTCCAAGGTTAGCTCAAACCACTGTTAATTCTTCCCAAACACTGCCATAAGTGGGGACAGGATCTGTCCTAGTTCTGTGGCTGATGCTTTTGAGGTGAAAATGGTCTACTGAATGGGAGGGTCCGATTTTAATGGCACATCACTCCAAAGTACCCGTTTAGCTTCCTCACAGAATTTGGGAAGTTTTCTTCTTCAAGTGTTATGTTCCTGATTAAATTGGAAGCATTAATACTGTGTACACACAAATGCAACTGCTGCATCTGAATGAGGCAGTGGATGAGGTGTTGATAATAGGAGAAGTTCATGTCATGCTCCAAAAGAATAAAACAGGCGACACCTTCGATGCACTTTATCATTACAGGCCTGGAGTCAGGGATCAGCCTTACCCCTACTACCGGTCCAGCAAGCGGCCTTCAGCAAGTTGTGAAACTCCTATTTGCAAAGCAAAACAATACAATATTTTGTATTATTCTGGCCCTTGAGGTTATGATAGCACCCAGAAGACCTGTGCACTATTGAGTCTCTGTGCTGTGGGGCAACTGACAGTCATAAAAGGGTGCCCAGCAGAGATACCAAACCGTGGGTAGGGGAAAGAAGCATTGTTTAAAAGCTGGAGAGTGAAGGTAAGAAAAATAACCCTTACTGCTCTACCTGCCATTAAGTAAGTGAAAAAGTCATTGCCAGGTTATATTAGTCTTTGTTGCAAATCTGTGACTGCCTAAAACAGAAACTCATACGTACATTATTTTCCCTCCCCGGTGGCTGACCACGTGAGCAAAGACGAAATGCCTCCCTTTCCAACTGTGTGCAAATGGCCCTGAGATATGGATAGATATGGGATTGTCAACTCCAATTAGTTGAAGAAATGACCTACTGTACTTCTCTTCTATAGGTATTACAAAAGCCGTTCCGCCCATGAATTAGACATCGGTGAGAAGCTGAATTTAAGCCCACTATTGTATGGGAATGTCCACTCCGCTTTGCCACACTAAAGACATTCAGGCAGGCAGAACACCCTCCGCTGACTCATTAGGGCATACATTAGAGGCAAACTCGCTGCGCTCGCCATGAACCCACGGTGCTCTCTTGAATGGTAGCCCTTGGTGGACGCTTGCAGGGCAGGCCGGTTCCCACAGCACCCCGCTGATCCCCTGTGAACAGATTCGCAGCTCCCCGCTGGCTGCAGAAATGGATTGCTTGCCCCATCCTCACCCGCCACTGACAGCCCTCATAATAATAACTTGCCCAGGAGGCGAGGCACGGGGACGGGTTTCTGACAACTCATTAGCCTGAGATGCGGTCGGTTCCTGCCTGGGACCGTCACCACCGCTGCAGAGGAAGCAGGACAATGCTGGGCAACACTGGTCGGGCCCTTTCGAGGCCATCCTTTCCCAAAAAACATTACTTTCATCCTCAGAAAGGAGCGCCTGCAGGAGGTGACACCTTGGAGATCCCCGAGGAGGGAAAAAACTGAAAAATTGGAATGCCAGAAGTGCTGAGGAGAAAAATGAGGCCAGCAGGGGGTCGTATGACACTACAGCAAAACTACAGCTGCTCAGAGGGATGGGAGGCAGCCCTGGGCTCAGGCATGCACACATCGGCTGATTTTGAGGCAGCAGTTCACCTCTGAGGTCCTGGGGCTGATTTCTCAGGTGCTCTCTCTTCCTCCTTTGGCTTCACCATGACATCTTGATCAAGGTATCAGCATGGGAAAAGAAATCAAAAAAAAGAACTGGGAATACTACTAAATATAGCTTGTAACTGTTCGCTGCAGTTTGTCTTTTAAAATCCAGGTGCACTGAATTGTCCTGTGAGTTTTGTTACTGTCAGGAACTACATGTGAGATCCTGTCCGCTCCCCTGTGTCACTGGAGTGGTAGACAGGGAACCTCTGAATCTGGCAGAAATGCTGTGGATGTAACTCCTCTGTGCGTGAAAATCAGCAACTAGAAGTTCCTCAGCCTTGTTTGGCAGGAGGGGTGTGGAGAGCTGTCCCTGATGAGCTGTTTTTTTCTGGCAGCCACGGAATGCTCTTACCTCACCTCCAGCTTGGAGAGTGATGCTTACAAAGAGGAGATCTTCAATCAAAGCCCCCAACAAGAGCATTGTTGAGTAGATTGGTCGCTACAGGCAACAGATGCCTTTGCTTCCAATGAGACAGGAGCAAGACTTGGGGAATCTTATTTCACCTTTGCTGCATATATCTTGTGATATCTGAGAGCATTTTCTATGTAAACTGAAGCCCTGAACTATATGTCCTCTAACTGATGTTTTCCGGTTTAATCATTTAACTCAAAAAGAGCAAAACCATTTATTTGTAAGGTCTTTGACTGGCTGCATCCTGGTAGACGATGACATTTTAATGAGGTTTTTTGCAAATTTTAATGCAGATACATGAAATGGTTTCATTAAGAGAAGCAACTTTCAGCAGTACTGCAGAGAAATGCCATCAATCAAGACTGGAAACAGTCACTCTAAAACAAATGCCAGCAAGACCTAATTTGACAGGAAAGAAAGAAAAAAACAACTCAGACCATAAATAAGTAAATAAATAAAAAGAATCATCACAGTGTGCTGTTCCCATAGCTCAGCTGCTTTAGGAATAAGAAAGAAGACTTTCTGAACCACAGCTCTCTAAGTGCTCAAGTGTTGTGGTCAGGAAAAGCTCACTGCTATTGCTAAAATATTGAATATGTAAAATCACAAAGAAGCAACTTCTGTTTCAGAAGGGAGGAAATGGCCATGGTCTAAAGCTGAGTTATTTTATTGTTTCTGTCTTCTAAGCAGCTTGTCTTGCAGGCAGGACTTGAACTATGGAGACACGGAAAATTTCCAGGCACACTGGCGATGTTCCAGACCCACTAATAGCCCCCCTTAGTCATGAGAAGCAGCAACACATAGTAAATCATGCTGAGGACCAACAAAAGGTTTCTAACAGCTTTGTTAATGAGCTGGAGGTAAGAGCATGTCATTGACATTAGCAGAAAACGTTAAATTTGGATCTGATGCAGGCAGAAAAATTGCTCAAAGATAAATGTGGAGATTAAAATGATCTGGGCAGAACTGATAGTAAATCATTTCATTTCAGGAACTGTAGCTGATGAAAAGAGTGTCAGATATATTGCTCTAGGTTTCAGATGCAGTCTAAGCCATGTGGTCTGTTTAGAGATCAGAGGAATTTACCTCTTGTGAAAGTAGAGGTCCAGCAGATCTATGTGATGGTGACATCATCTGCTGGCAAGTGACAGCTGGTACTGTCCCAGTGGCCTCAAACAGAGCTATTGATGGAAAAAGGTGCAAAGAGAGAGAAAGAAACTAAATCAATCCAAATTACAAGGCTGTCTGACATGGTATTAGGCTGCAGTAAGATACTGCTGCTAAGTAAAGAAGGCACATGTTTGTTCCCAAGCTGTCTTGAGAATTTTGTGAAAAAATCCCTAGATGCAGAATTTCATGGGAGGCCAAAACAGCAGAGGAATCAAATGGGCATGGATGTACATGTGTGCTTTGTCAAAGACAAGGAGAATCAGAGTTGGGATAAACCACAGAAGTGTCTTGTCCTTCCCACAAGGAAACTTCTGTTGCTAGAGGGAGAAACTGACTTTATGAAGAAGGAGTTCTGAGCAGTGGTGTAGGTAGGAGTGCAGCTGGGGTTTTGTATATAGCAAAAGAACCCTGGGAGGGCGGCAGCCACGTGACTCCTCCTCTTGGAGATTCACCAGTGACACCAGTGCCCAGTTTTTTGGACCAGGTTCCTATTCCTGAATTGCTTTAAGCACACAGTACAAAGCAGGGAACAAGGTTCATTCTATTATTAAGGAACCCTGGCCTACCAAACGAATATTAAAGAAGCTTTCCTCAACTACAAAAATTTTGCTTACGCAAAAAAAATAAAAATTTGCATGACTGTGAAAATGCACATTCTGTTTCTTTTCTTCCAAGTTCATTTTCAGCACTGAATTTGAACTGGGCTCAGCAAGACTAAGGAAAAAGGAAGATAAATCTCGACTAGGCCAAAAGAGACATAGTCCAAAGGAGCAAAGATTTCAGTGTTGCATCTCAGAGCCACTAAAAGAGCTCTGTTGGTCATAGCCCCCAGTGACACACATCTTAAAATCTCAAATAAAGTATCTGCACCAATAGTCTCCTAAGTGTGGTCCAGACCCCAGGTTTGCAAGTGAGGTGAAGTCCAATGTTTGAAGACAAAAGTGACTGGTGAAATGCAGGAGTCTGGAAGGAGGTGAGTGAGGAAGAATTCAGAGGGGAGTGGAGGAACCTTTAGAGGAGACTAATGCTTAAGGGCCACCACCTCTGCGAATGGAACAAACAGCTGCTCATCTAATATTCCCTGAGGCAAAGGAAAGAGCTGATGTGACTCCTCCTGGTGTGTGAAGAGCTCTGGTTTCTGGGGGTATGTTCATTTGGAAATACTTAAGAAAAGGAAAAAATGGTTTCAGAAGATGAGTTTTCCCACTTTATAATATGGAGACTATATATAAAGTATTTCATAATGTTTGGAATGCCTTCACAGCAAGCCATTTTGATATGTTCCACTTAAACTACTCTTCAATGGGAAAACAAATACATAAAGAAGAATAGAGGATTTTTTCAAACTCTCCAGAAGATGTTTTCGGCTTTAGTACACTTCCTTCCAAGCCCACTAAAAACACTTTCCAAAAGTCAAAGCACTTCTTTCCCTGCAGCAGGCTAAATGAGTCCAGAAAAACGGCCAGTCTTGAGTTCTCAGTGCCATTTCTGACCCCTCTTATAATATTTTAGATACCTCAGATATTTCTTCACCAAGCTCTCTGAAGGCAAGGACTGTTAAATCACATCTGTAAACTGGAGCATGGAGAATTCTTTACACGTGTAAAATTCCTTCTCATTATATAGAGAGAAACAGTTTACAGACTGCTCTAAGTACAAGGCAAATAATTCACCAGAACAATAGGAGTAGTATATACAAGCCTCTTAGCCTTGATGATCTTGTTAGACTACAAATGTCTGAATGGCTTGCCTGGTTTACTTGAAAGTGACTAAATTAAATGCTGTCTTTTGTTCATTAGCTGGGAGAATTTTTTCTAAGCACTTTGCTCCAATTCTGAAACATCTGCACATAAATGAGAAAAAGAAAAGAGGGCAAAATAGCACATAAAGGGGATTTAATTCTCTCTTAAACAGAAATGCAAATTAAGGAATTCTAGCTAGCCTGGGAGATCCCTGCTCCGGGATGCTGGATATTGGATGGGAAAAATATGAATATACATTTCTCAGAGCATTCATGTTACCCAGAGTTCCAAAACTGGGGTTCATCCATGATCGTATTCACAAGACATGATAAACTATTGTTTAATCCTTACATTGTGAAATGTCGAGACATCAGACCAGAATCTGTATCTCGGTATTCTAGACTGAATTTGCACACATTAAGACATTTGTCTGGAAAACTACCGCGCTCCCTAAAGGTTGAATTCCCCTCATGAAGCTGTGCTTCAGGTATATGAAACATGCTGAGTTGCACACGTCCATCAGCGCATGGGTTTCAGCGCCATCTGACATATTTTCAAACATATCAAGCTCCATGTGTTCTTTGTGCGCTCCTGCCGAGACTGCAAATCCCCAGATGAATGCCTGCACCACAACACTGAGTGGAAGGCTTTCATATTTTGTTTCCTTCAGTGCTCACTGTGTCAGCACTGTGCCCTGGCTGAAGGCAGTGGTTGCCTGGTCTGTGATCTCTGAAGTTCATCAATAGAACATCTGGATCCAGGGAACAGCCTAAGTCACAACCATGGGGTGAACCTTACAAGGTTCTTTTCCTGGAGACTTTCTCTGTTTTCCACCTGGAAGTTTTGCTCAGGTTGCTTTTGCCAGCTCCCCATAAGGGCCGTGGATGTCCTGATCTCCCTGTCAGCAGGGAGGCTGGGTCATGATGCACCTTCACAGGCTGCTCCGTGGCACTGTCTGCCCCAGTCAGTGCGGATGTGCAGCGCCATCCCATGGGATGGACTTCCTGAACGGGACAGCCGGGTCTGTGCCCAGCAGGGGCTGTAGGCAGAGTCCCCTCCCCTCCTGCTCAGTGCCACTGCTTTCCCAGGCACACCGTCACACCTGCAAGCGCTGACACCCATGGCGGGACCCCAGGCACGTCGTTTTCTTGCGTGCTCAGAGACAGATGTTGAAAGGTGTGTTTTTAGAGTTGCTAGCCATTTTTGTCTGAAGCATCTGCTCCACTGTATGCTTTCTTGCTGTCTCTTATTCCCTTAAACAAGGAAGAAGCCAAGGTTTTGGGAGCCAAGTTTAATCCTGTTTACATGATGCTTTTAACTCCTGTATTACTAGTTCAAAGCGTGTGTCCAAATTTAGAAGCAAGACTAATACAACCTCAGGCTTAGCACTCATCAGATCTCACTAATTAAGCATGTTCAGGCCTGGTCAGTACCAGATGGAAAGTTATCAAAAAATTATATGCCTTAGCTTGGAGTGGTGTCAGAGGCTGCAGGTGATGCACTTCTCTCAGTAATCAGCTACTGTCCCAGCCACACTGAACTTGGCAGACTGGAACATCTGGAGCAAACTTTGATTTCTTTACAGGCATAGCACTTCACACCCATTTTTCCATGAGGAGAGGGAAAACCAGCCTGATTTTGAAGACCAGCAGAGGACTACTTGGCATTGAAATCCTGAAATTCCTATTCAGAGAACAGAGAAATACTTTGATGCTGCAGAACACGTGTGCTGGCCATCAGCATGGCACTGTCTCCTAGTGCCATCTCCTGAGTATGTGTAATGAGAATGAGGATGGTTTGGTCTGGAGTCCGGCAGGTGCTCATTTATCATCAGTAAAATACCGAAATATTTTTTTGCTGGAGATAGGATGTTCATTGAGTAACAAGCTCCTAAGAGGAGAACAAATTTCTTCTTTCCTTCATTCTGTGTCCTGCTTATCCATCTAATTCCTGCAGTCATCTGGCCATGCTGCTGTTACACGCTTTTCATGTATGAGTGAAACTGGCCCTCAGTTTAAATGCATGAGGCCCCAGAATGACCTTTGTAGAACTTCAGTATGAACCAGATTCATCACTGTATACCTGAGAGCTGAGTTTAGCCCTAAAGAAGGCTTTGCAAAAGCCTAGGGATGGTCATTGTGACACAAGTGGTTGTAATAAACCACTTTACATAGAAGACACAATTTTGCCAGTGGCAAATGCTCTACAACTTGAGAGTTAGTAGAGACACATGCAAAGCTTCACAGCAGACTTTCTGCCACAAACCCTTTACCTCCATACCTATATTGCAAAAACAAAGCTTAGCCCATAAGGTGACAGAAGTGCCCACAAGGTCCATCATGTTTGCCACAAAACTCATGTGTGATCCAAAGCAAGCTGGGATCAACACTTGGAAGCAATGGTGTCTTTCTGATTTCACATGAATTATCAAGAAGAGATAGAAGGTAAAGGGGCAATTTACAGATTTAAACCTAAGGCAAATTCCTGCCTACAACCTGGTACTCTCTTTTAACTCTTTGTTTAGAAACATTTTCACATTCATCATGCATTTGGAAAGTGTAAACCAGCCCGGCCTTTCAGCAGCCAGTAAACAGCAAAAGATGTGAAGTGAAAATCAAGGGGTTTTGCAAACGGTGTCTAATTCTGTTTATACAATGCTGTCAGGTTTAGAAATATCCCTGCTTCCCTTGCAGCCCATCTCTGTGGGATGCCAGCAGCACCGTGGGATTCCCCCAGCTCCATGGAATGCCCCTGGCACCCTTTTGACCCTCAGGAGGTGCACACATGGAAAGGTCCCTGCGCCCCAGTCCTTGCCCAATCCCCTCACCCCTCAGGTGGACTCCCCTGGCCTCTCAACCAGCCACACATGCTGTCTCCTTTTGTAGACCCGTCAGTCAGGATCAAGTCCTTGACCAGGCAAATCACAGCCACTTTTCAGCTGGAAACAATGCTGGAGCCACAACACGGCATTGTGCTCAAAGCGGATTACACAAGCAGGGCTGTCTGCCTGGCATGATATTATTATATCAATAGGACTTTTCTTTCTCCCGGAAAACGTAAGCTCTGTTATCTTTTAACAAAGAAACCCAATGCCAACCTGCTGCCAGTCGGCACATTTAGCACAACACTGCTGCTTTTCTTGGAAAGCACTAACAGCTACGGCTTGTTGTGACAAAAAAGTCAGGGGCTGCGGTGGGGAGAGAGGGGAGAACTTCATCAGTGGTCCAGATTCCTCTTTTCAAATCTGGCAGTGAGCAAACCATAAAACGGAGGTCACACGAGTAAAACCCTGCTCTGATACAGAATCCTGCTCCAATGCAAAGCCCCCGTGTGCCAGTGGAAAGCCCCCAGCAAGTGGGTGCCTGCAGTGGAGGCAGCCCATGGACGGTGGGGTTCGTGTCCCTGTGGTGTCAGTGGGGTGTGCATCTGGAGCTGATGGTGAGGCAGGAGGAGGAAGAATAGGTCAGTGGAGGTAGCAGTGGAAAAGTGACTCTTGTCAAGAAAACTCTTTTGCTGTGTTTTTCACTGCTCCTGAATGATGTGGAGACCTCACTGCTGGCCTGTGAGGAGTCAGTGACAGCCAAAACATTCCCTCAGGTCAGCTGATTCCTCTCAGTCCTTGGGTTTGTTACATTCAACAATTTCTGGATGCATTTCTCCCCTGAAGCAATTTTGCACCACCATTGCCTTACCCTGTCTGTTATCTCTGGCTCCAGCTGGGCTATTTATTTCTCATTACATAATTCCAGTCAAGTTTCAGAGCACTTGATTCCTGTAAAGCAGCATTAAAAGGCTGTCGCTGCTGTGCCCACTGATTGTGGATGAAAACAAACATTATTCCGTCTGGCTACATCAATCTGTCATGTTCACCCATCTGTGGTTTTGCCTGACAGTTAAATTAATTTATCATGAGAATAAATCCCTTTCAAAAAAAGCAAAAGGAAAAGTGAGGCCATGTGTTGGGTTGAGTTTAGTTTAATTTGAGTTGTCTGCTTGAATATACCAAAGGAAATTTGTGAATAACATTCCCAGTCCATGCTGGAAAATATGCCTGTCTTCACATATACTGAATGTGTCTGCTTGCAAGGAAGGGCTGGAAGACAAGACAGATACGTACCCAGCTATCACAGGAACATTGTCCAAGCTATGGTTTGCTCATATTTGTCTCTATGCATGTCAAAAGGAACCCTACAAAATCAGTGCAGGGCTTTGGCAGTGTTAAAAGGTGACCCAGTAAAAGACATGGTTTATTGGTGCCTGTCAGCATCTGTAAATACATATATTTGTGGCATAGAATCTGTTCTCTAGGATAGATTTTTCCCATCCTTCTCTATTGTTCAGATGTGGGTTGTATTTCCAGAGAATAGTCTTCTTTCCAGTTTGAAATGATCTAATCCTAAATCGTTCTATCCCTGCTGGCCTGGAAGTCATTCCATCTCCTTCATCAACTGCAGTTTTCACTGCGCTGCTTCTTGTACAAGATGAGACATTTCCTAATTTGATGCTCAGTTTCCTTCCTCCAAGAAGTATCTACTCTGTCTGGGCCAGTATTTGTAGGGCTGCTTGTGCACCTTGCCTTGCAGATAGGAAGGGGCTTGGAGCCCTCCCACAAGCCAGGAGTCCTGGTTGCCTCGAGATGGAGCGTGTGTGCAATGCAAAGAAGCACCAGTACTCCAGAGGGTCCCCATTCTGCTGCAGTGCTTGTAGCATCCCTAGGCATGAACCACCTTCCACACAGGAAAACGTGACCCAGAACTGGGCCAGAGATGCTGGATGGACACTGGAATAAATCACTGAGCCTCTGAACATGAATGAGCCAGTCAGCTGTAGTTCATTACCACCTTAGTCATTAGTTTGCAAATATTTGGGCTTCTGCCAGAATTCATCAACATATTTCTGGATTCCAGGAGTGTCAGGAATTCATACCAGCTGTTCATTAGTCACTGCTCACCACTCAACCTACTCATGCTAGGGAATGTCGGTGTTTGCTTAGAGAATTAGAAACCATACTGGTTCATCCACAAGGCACCCCAGTCACAAAGGTTCATTAGTGGAGCATGTTAGTCAACTTTTTGTAAGACACCCATAGGCAGAAAATTATTTGCCCAGACAGACAGCTAATGTTTAAAAAAAATACCCCAAATGCTTCAGACTCATTTCCCAAAACTCCATACTCCCTGCTGCGTGACTGCCCTCAGTGGCTCTGCTCAGGGGATTTACAGGGGGCTGGTGCTAGGCTTCAGCCTGTCACTTGATTGCTGCTCAAAGCTTTTTTGAGTGTGTCCTTGTCATTTCAGGGGTGCTTCAGGCCTAAAGTCCACATTGCACAAGGCCCTGGAGCAGAGCCCAGAATCAGCTCCTGCCTCATTGCACTGCTGCATCCAGCTCTGTGTCATGAGGTGACCTGACAGCCTAATTCAGGTTCACTTGTCCCTCCTGAAGGTGAACCTCATACACTGAGGTGGCTCTGAGCAGGATCCAGCTGCTTCTCCACGAGGACAGGCTCTCCAGGGCAGTGGTCACAGCACAAGTCTGACAGAGCTCAAGAAGCTTTTGGACAATACTGTCAGGCACGTGGTGTGACTCTTGGGGATGGTACTGCTCAGGGCCAGGGGCTGGAGATGATGGTCATTGTGGGTCCCTTCCAACTGAGCACATTCTGTGATTCTGTGGCTCCCACTGGGTGAGAGCAGCCTCAAGGCTTACCATCACACGGTGATGGGGCCAGTGCTCTTTGAAAGGAGAAGGGAGAGGAGGTGAAGCAAGGTGATGAAAACAGGGTCCTCAATTCACCACAGAAATACATCTAAGTCCCCAGTATGGGACTCAACATGCAAGCTTTGCACAGACATATTTCTCAAAGACTTGCACACTCCTGCAAGGCTTCTTTTGGAACTGAGAGGTTGAAGCATCTGCTCCTTTCATGATTTGGTCTGAAACAAGTAAATGGCTGTCTCTCAGTGATCCTGCTCTGTGCAGCTCAGCCAAAGCTCCTGTCTGTCTTGAGTGACTGAAGGGTGGAAATGTCAGCTGGGACACAGCCTCTCCCATCAGCTGGTCCTAGATGGGTTCCCTCATCAAAGACAGCCCTTTGCTGGCTTTGTTTAGTGCCAGCATCTTCTTTGATCTGTTTGTTCCCTCAGCATTAAGGAAGAAAGTGCACAGCCCTGGCTTACCAATGAGCACTGCCATGGGGAATAAACCTTTGAAAACGGGCATGTGGCCCAACTCAGCTTCCCTACCTTTGCTCTGGACATCCTGGTGCCAATGGAAGGGCATCTTCTGGGCCTCCTAAGGATATGCAAGCAGAAAGACATCCAGGAGATCTCTTTATGTTAGGCGTATCTGCTCCAACAGGCAGCATTACCTGGTTATGGTATTTGAGGCTGGATGACTGTAGATGTTGCTCATTTACAGGAGATGGGTTTGGCTCTAAACCAAATGTTCCCAGCATATAGAATTCTTTCTCATAAGCTCACTTATGTCCATCTTTGCTAAAAGATCTCAAGTGGAAAATTACTGAGGAGAAACTAAATGGTAAATGCAGAGTCCAGTGTACCAAATATTTGTGCAGATGAAAGGAAATTGCCTCTATTACAGGGAGATAAAGAAGGTACAAACACAGAATTTAACTAAATGGTTGATTTTCTCCAGTTAGTCCAAAGGAAAGCTCTAATTTCCCTAGAAAGGACAAAAGAAAGAAAAAAGCACAGCCCAAGGGAAGGGAGGAAAAAAAGACATTAAAAAGCAGAAGACAGTATTTCCCATTATGAAAGGGGCTTTTTGGAGACATAATGCTCAGACCTACATTATTACAAGATTTCTTGTGATTTATGACAAATCTTATAGCTGACAGAAAATACTTGACATAATTCAGTTAATATTACAAAAGGTCTTTGGAACAAGCTAGCACAAGCTTTAAACTTTCAACTCTGGATAAATTAAAATTCTTACACAAAGAGCCCATAAAGACAGCACGTGTCCCAGCAACACCTGAATGTTACGGTTGTTATGTGGACATATGCAAAACAGTTGATGGGTTTGAGAGATTGTCCTTTAGTCTACTATTTCAGAATAATCTTGAAAATTAACTGGGGGAAAGAAACCCAAAATTGGTATGCATTCTTTCAAAAATATAAGCGATCATGGCTGCTCACTGAACACTCAAATCTGCTGTCAGACAGTTCAGTGTCAATCCCACTGGGCGTTGCTTTGCTCAAAATACAGAGCTTCTGTGCACAGGAGGCCATGAACAAACCCACACAATTACTCACCAAGAAAAAGGCACTGTCCCAAGACAGAAAATATAGATCACTGACCCTTCACAACTGCTGAGACACTGCTGGCTTTTCTCCAAGGTCTGTTTTGAACCTGTGCTTTTGGGTTGGTCTCTGTCCTCCTTGGCAGGCTAGGATAATGTGATTACTTTCATTATGTCTCTGTTCTTGTTCAATAAATGTGTAAAAAATAATGCATTCCACATCTCCTTGCCTTTCAAAGAATAGTGAAGTTTGCTCAGATTTAGTGATGTGTTGCTGCAGCAATGAGGAGCATACTGTATGTTAAATAAAGCAGGAGACTAAAATGAGTATTGCTTTCTGTGGAACATTTTAGAACAGAATTTTTAATGAAATGGCTTTTAAAAAGTGGTTTCATATCAGTATAAAAATTCTTTTATTTAAACCTTGACAGAAAAAACCCAAGCCACTTACATTTTTGCTTTTTTCTTTTCTCTGGCCTTTCTACAGTAGAAAGGGAAAGGAAAAAAGAACAAAAGACTACAGGGTAAGGGAGAATCTTCAGTTTAGATCAGCAAACTTGAATGCAATACTGCTTCATACATTGGAGGATGGGTAGAGAAAGAAAAATGACCCCTTAAATAAATTTTAAACCATATCAAATCCCAGAACTTATTCTGAATCCATCCAGTCTGGCAAGGGAATTCATGTCTTGAAATGTGCTTAGAAATCAGAAATTATTTTCTTAGTTAAGTAAGAGACATTTCAAACATATCAACAGGTGTTTATGGAACAAAAAATCCTTTTTAACTGACCTCACTAGACAGTAGTGCTTACAGGGCAGACCTCTGCTAGGTACATGTACTGAGCTGGTGGGTTCATGCTTTTTTCCATTCCCCCTTTCGTCTCCTACTTCTGTCCTTTGTTCTTCAGTGACTTTCTGAATGGCAGCTTGTTTGTCTTGGCTGCCTCTCAAGAACTTCAGTCGACATTGGATCAATGGATCTCATCTTCTTTGATTTCAAACCAATTTTAAACCCATTAAAAATCTGAGCCTCTTGTCCTGTAATGTTCCCACTCCTGCCTGGCCTCCAGAAGCTCAGATGTCTTATTTAGGCAAGGGCTGTAAGGTGCCAAAATACCTCCCAGTTCGTGGTCTGAGCTTTGTCCTGGCTGTCCCCTCTGTTGCAGGGCACAGTGCTGCAAGTGCTCTGGTGACACGAGGCTGCTACAATCCATGGCCTGACCCTGGCATGAAAAAGGGACCTGGGGGCACCCCATGTCCCTGCCAGCATTGCTAGGAACCCTCTCCCCAAAGCAGCAATTTTCTGTGGTGCGTTGGGGTGGATGGAATTCAGACTACATATTCCAGATTTCAGTCTGTAACCTCCTGCAGACGTTTCTGAGACAGGGATCTAGAGGGGGGATTAGGATTTCACTGGCCTACAGAAGCAGTAGAAGTTCATTCCCAGCACCCAGATCTGCAGTGCTGTGTTCATGGCATAAGGAAACTTTTGTGACCTCCTTGAATCCCCTTGCACTTGGAAAGTCCTCCCCTTGCCAATGATGAAGTGAAGCCCTGGCCTCCAGCCTGGCTGTGAGTCTGTTTCCTTGTTGAACTTCTGGGAGTTTACACCCATGGCCCTGCCCAAGTCTCACAGTCACTCCAGCTGTTAGAAATGTCTAAATTTATCCTATATGACATGTAAGTGCCTTTGTACCAGCTCATATCTCTCCAGATGTTTGAGTTTCTCATCTGTCAGGAATGTGTTTAAAATTTTGTCCAATGCCAAAATCACAAAGCTATAAAAATATTTCCACCCTTAATAACTCCTGAATCTTTCTGAAATTTCCTCTTAAGCACTGCTTATCTCTCTTCATCCTTTTCCAGTGATTTCTTCTTTCAAACCAAGGAAAACATTATCTCAGTCATAATTCAGTGTCCCATCTCTGAGAATGGCCAAGATCTGGTGAAGAGCCAAGTAAGCTCAGAATGGAAAACTATGAAATTAAATGATTTGACCATAATTATAGATATTCCCCAGAGTTTAGAGTCTGCTGTGTGTCTTAAAAATGTTTTTGATCCTGTCTATTGCTACAGACTCTTCATTCATATGCAGCTATGTATGTGTTTATTTGCTTCTCTTAAAAATCTTAGTTCTGCTGGGCAGCACATTCTGTTTTCTGGTCTGTAAAGTATAGCAACTGGACATGGGAAAAGAAGTCTCTCATATGTCTCACTCTTACAGTGCAGTGAGATCCTTGTATTATCCATTATTATGTTTTTAATGAAGTTGGAAATCCCCTAAACTTCTTTAATTTGTTCTTTTATTCTATATTTCTTTTAATTTTTCCTGGCATTCAGTTATGATTTTCTTTTGTGTGCACAGCTGCACACTGTACTTCCTTGAACAACCATACCATGACTTATTTACTATCAGTATTTCTCTCCAGTCCTTGTTCAGCCAGATCAGACTTTCATTGTCTGTGCTTCTAGCAGAGGTCTGTCCTTCCTCTTTGTTTCTTCCTGTTCTTGTATGAATCCCATCAGCATCTTTCCAACAGTGGGGTTCCCAAGCTGGTGAACAGACCTCTAGGTCCTTACTAAGGAGTTTTTCTGTTACAGAAGAGGTCTTAGGGCAAAGGGAACATTAATTCATTGCCTGGGTTTTTGGAGGGCAGTCAGCCTAATCCCCCTTGCATCATAAAACTCAAGCTAAAGGACTAGGGTTGGCCATGGTTTAGTGGTGCCTAGATAAGCAGGAATGCAATTTCCACTGCGACTGGGGCCACAAGCTGACAGAAGTTTTGCAAATCAGAATGTCCTGCCATCTTCCTTTTAGGCATCCTGCCACCTTCTTGTCCATGTTTTCCTGAGTGAGCTGTCTGTGAGCACTGTAAGGAGATGGAGAAAGCTGGCTGCTCAGGAATGGGACTACAGAGGTCAGGACATTGGAGATCCAGGACCTGAGTAGGTAATCCATCATGCTAGATGGATCTCTGTGTCAAATCAGCATCTACCATGTCTGCCCAAGGGGTTCTCTTTGGACTGTAATGTCCCTATCATGCATATGGCTCGTAGGACCCTCCCTAACAGCCTGGCCTGAAGGACAGGTCACTGGTGTGACCCTGTATGTGCCCCTGGGTGCTGGAGTGCTGCTGATGCTCACCTGGAGCAGAGCTCCTGTTCAGTAGTCATTGAAGGACATCTCATTCTCATGTGCCAGAACCACTCTGCAAATCCAAGCAGTAAGCAATAAGTGGAAATTATCAGGGAATTTGTTTACAAACTGCACTACTACTCCTCCAAAGCCAAGACTACTCCCATGTTTGTCTGTCAGAGATTTTATGGTCATGATAGTGGAAACAGGCCACTGCACTGGGGGACTTTGTTGTTTTCAGATGCTAAGCACAACAGTCACTTTGTCACTGCAGTCAATGTGCTTGCCCAGTGAAGGAGGAGTTTCAAGGCTCTCAAAGGACACTTTCTAAGAAGTCTAGACTCATTTTATAAAGACAGGAAACACAAAGAGTGATTGTCTCATATTTTTTCATTCTGCAGATGACTTGGCTTTTGGACTCATGCTTTATAGCACAAAAGGATATTATAATGACCCAGAAGAGCAGAGTCTGTCATGCTTGAGCATTTCCTTTATTGTCCAGTATTCTTTAGGGATAATTTCTTACACACAATCTTACACTAATTTTCTAAAAAAAGGATGAGTGGGTGGGTGTGAATGACAGACCAGGGAAGGGAAGACAGATATCAGGTGTAGGCTACAGGGGTAGGATTGGTTTTTTTAACAGGAGGGAATTAAAGGTCATGATGGCAGGAAGTAAAGGATGGATATAGGCTGCAACATGGAAAAACAAAGCAAGTTTGTGACTCAAGAAGAACTTAGAGTAAGGAAAAAAACAAGAGAAGATCAAGAAAAAAAAATAGAAATGAAATCTCATTTAATTTAGTTTTCCAGCCCAAACAGACCATTTTTTCTCCTTAAAGTATGCAGTATGTGTTTCAGCTGTTAAGTTCTTGACAAGGAGAAAAACAAAGTCCCTGTCAAAGATTTCATTGACTGAGAGGTGCAGTTTGGAATAGCAGAAAATACTTTTGGGTTAAGGACATAGGTTTAGCTATAACAAGAAATAATGATCTGGAAATGCTAGGATAAACATTTTCATAATGTTCACAGCAATTTTTAGGACTCATTTGTGTTAGCAGCAAAAGTTTAAATTCAAGCAGCAATGGTACCAACACTGACTGCTGCTGGTGTCACCCCAGTTGAAACACCAGTGCATCCAGGATACATCAGTCCAAGCCTTTTCACTACCTGCAGACATTTAGACCCCTGTCTCCTGCCACACTGCTTTGGGGTGTGGTGGGTGTTTTGGGACATGCTGCTTTTCATTGCTGCTGCTGACACTGTACCTCTTTGCATATATATTCACTTTGCACTTGGATATGTATCACTGTAAGGGTGGGCCATTCCTCCCAATGTGGTGCCCAAAGCAGCAGGTGACAAAGCCATCCTCTCATGCACAATCTCTGTGCAGCAGCAGGCTGTGAAACTTGCTAAAGAAACCTAAATGAGCAAGAAGAAACACTGAGAATAATTCAGCCTACAATAGCTCCTTGGTTAGGATGTTTTCCCAAGAAGGAGGTTTACTTCTGCCCAGGACTCAAACCAATACTTTGCTGTTCATTGGCCTTTCTTTCACTGCTTTAGCTCCTCTGGGAGCCCGGCATTTCAACATGCTGAACATGGCAAATAGGAAAACTTTCAGGCACCATAGTCAATAACAACATCTAAGGATACAAAGAAAAGTTGCTCAAAAAATCAATGATGTTCAGAGTTTACTTTCATGAATAGGAATGGTATGATTGCTGTTGGTTTACTGAGAGGTCATCCGAAAAGAGAACAATCACATTTCTGATCAGATGATGAACTGAAAAAATAGCTACTAATTCAGTCCTTGGTAGTGGTTTTTTCTTTAAAACTGTGCTTCCATGGCCTACAAGTGCTACAGAAGCACCCCAGCTCTCAGTGGTTTCAGGGACCCACCACTGAGACAGCTTGGAAAGCTGGGAGGATTGACATGTAATGTGTGCCAGGGGACTTCAGCAGTCTCAGCCTCTAATGAACAAGCCGAATCTTCCCAATGTAAGCATCAAAAGCAATCAAACCTTAAGGAGCAGCTGTGCCAGCTGACCCCAAGCAGAGATCCCATCTAAGGCTTAGCAGCAAACCTAGGCAGGGAACCAGATCAAGAGCAACAGCAAAAAGAGAGCAAATCCCCTCATTCTTTGCACATCCTAGTCTAAGCATGCAAACTTCTCCAAAAATACTGTAAAAGACTTCCAATTCCCCACTGAATTAGCATACCCTTATGAGTAAGATGGTCAGGGCTGTTGATAGAATGGTCCTATTCATACAAATTAAGCATCTGGCTGGTATCTGTCCCTTTTTGTGTGCTTTCTCCTCCCCTTCCAAGCACAGTCACAGCACTGACTCATAACACTTGAAGGAGTTGCCTGTTGCCCAGCAAAAGTGATTTTAAGCCACCATATACCAAAGTTACCCTTCAGGAGTTTAGAGAAATCACCTATAGAAGTCTTGCCTGCTGAAATGTCTTTGTAGGAGTCCACAGGCCATTGCTGAAAGACCTAGATGAACGAATGCATCTGGCTGCATGTAGGTATGGCAGCCCCTTCTGCTCCCCCGTAGTTCCCAGTGCCCAAAGCCCACTGGGAATGCCCAAAGCCCACTTGCAGAAGTGATTTGGGCATTTAAGGCCTCACAGCTCTATAGCAGCTGTATTTTCTGTTCTCCCTGTGAATTTACCAGATCAGCTGGTGAGAAGAGGCTGTGCAGACCAAAACTGCCTCAACTTCTTTTTCTTCTCTGAGAGCTCCTCCTAAACTTCTTGGGTACAGGTACACAGCTAGCATGTCCTGGGGTAACAATCTGTCACTTTACTACGGTGTAGTGCAAAATGTCTCCAGATCCCCATGTTCTGCTGTGTGTTGTGGGATCAGAGGCATACACACCAGGGCCTGGAAATCTGAGCTGCTTTGAGGAGGATGGAGAATCCCCAGAGGACTCTCTCGAGGATGATCAGGCTTTGTTCTGGCCATGCTGATATTTCATGTCTTCACTGCTGCCTGCAGCGTGGCTTAGAGGTACCAAAGCTAGCTGTAAGCAAGAGCTTAATACAGGCTAATTTAGCTTAATTGCTCTATTTTCAACCAGAGCAAAAGTCATGAGGCCCCTGGCATCTTTAACACATGCAGGAATAAGGCAGCTGGGAATAGTGTTCCTTAGGCTGGTTCCCTGGCCATCTTCCCACTCTGTACGTGTTGTACATCCAGACACACGGAACAACCAGGGCTGTTGTGTTTAACTACCTATAAAAAATGATGTTTAAAAGCTTGCTAGTGATCCAAGCTTGAAAGCAGCCAAAAGGTGACTAGAGTAAACGCACGAGTTACATGAATCCATAGCTCTGCTACATTATGGTGCTACAACAGGACAGACACAGCACATTCCACATTTATGGAGCTCTTTCCGTTTAAAGAGAGATGTGCTCTTCCATTTCCACTTCCACTGAAGCTAATTCATTTGACTACATGATATACTCCAGGTAATCTGCTGGATGCACTTTAGACATACAGAAGTAATTCTCTTTTGAAGGTGTATTTTCCACCATCCAGCACTCCGTGATGCTCACACCCAGTAACCTGCATCATGAAGTCTCACTGCAATGAAAGTATCTCAACTAGCATGAGCTCTTTCTGGCATTAGATCTTTCCACTGCACCCCATGCTGCATGGCCAGTGTTTTCCTCTGAGCCAGGACTGTGGTCCCCTCGGATTATTCCTGATGTCCTAGATGCAGATACTTGGTTTTCCAAAGAAAGGAGAGAAAATAGACCTTCTGCAACACACCTCTTTGTCAAGAGAGCTCTCCCACCAGTACAGGACAGACATCATTTCTGTCATATTTTTGTGGAGTCTCTGCTACACAGAGGGGAAGGAGGAGGACGGCCAGGCATGTCCCTGTCCTGCCCAGCTGTGCTGTCACACTCAGGACTGTGGCTCCTTCCATCTTTGCAGCTGGTTCACTGGTACAAACCCCCCATCACTTCTGCAGGGGGCTCTGCCTGCCTTTGGAGGCTGCACTGCATGTCCTGCAGCAAGCGGGGTGGGAGCCCTTGCACCGCTGCCCAGAGGGACTCAGGCTGAAAGGGGATCAATGCTCACGGTACCTCTTAGACCTCAGGAGGAACTTTCTATTCCAACAGCTCATTCAATCAAGTGAAATAATTTAATCAATGTTTTTTCACATGTCCTCTGACAGTCATTTCTGGGTTTTTTTCACTGGAGTCCAAGGGGATCATGAAAGAGTAATGTGCTTTCTCTAAATGCTACCTTTATTGCTATGTTTGGTAAATTGTCATTATTAAAATCGGTCTGGAATGCCTGAAGGGGATGATTTACAATTGCCTAACCCTCCCTAAGTTTGCCATGAAACCACTGCCAAATGCTTGTTTGAGCATTTCTAAACTGAGTTTGTCAGATTTTCGTTGCTCATCCTGTTGATCAGGCAGACAGAGGCATGTTTTTCCCATCTTGCTTTCTCCTAAAACCATCTTTCCTCCGCATGAGTAGTGATTGCAACTGAAGGCTATTAAACCTCATTTAATCCAAATGTAGTGCAGTTCTTGAACAGTCCCACTGGGGAAGCAGGTTCAGCAACAAGTCACTGTCCTGGAGGAAACCCTGATCATCCAGTGCCTACTCCTGGCTTGCTTAGTTAGATTTTAAGCCGGGTTTCTAAATTCATTCTGTGTTTGCATCTGAAAGACCCTCCAGCGCTCTCTGCTAAATTCCCTTTCTGTAAGGTGCAGTGCAACAGGCTTGTTTCCTGCACTTTGGTAGCAAGTTCCCATTGATCAGGCCACCAGGGAAGAGCTGGATGCTTTGAGAGTCCCCAGGATGCCTGGACTGCTCAGCACCATAGAGCTGAGGAGGATCACAAAAAGGTGATGCTCATAGTTTGAACCAAAAAGGAAAGAGTAGATGCCAAAGAGGGTGGCATGGCCTCACCAACATCCATATCCCATACATCCAAGGTCCTCCAAAATGGTCCTGCTGACAGATGTCCTTGTTGAGAGGTAGGAGTGAACACAGCTGTGTTGCCCTCCTTTCCCACAGGAAAAGGCACAGAGGGAAGCACAGCATGATGGGATCTGTGTCCACACACGTAATAACACCTGCTGGCAGAGGACCCCTTCCTCAGGCACCCTGAACCCCAGCTTTGGGGGTTTGGCTCACCTTACATCAGTGGTGAGGTAGAGCGATGCCAAGGGTCATTCCCCCATCAGGAGCTGAGAAACAGGCTGTGGTATTCCATGGCCAGCCAGGTGTTTCCTGGAGGTGAAAGATGTGCCAACTCTTACCCTTGATGGTTTTCCAGCACAACATCCAGACCAACTGGTGGCTTGGAGAGTAGTGGAGAGGTGACAGCAGATTTCCTCAGCTAATCCTTTTCCTTCTGTATCCCCAGCCCACTCCTCCAGCCCCACATCCCACTGCTGTGGCTCCTGCTGGCTGCTGGGCTTTGGTCTGGCACTCTGCTCCTGGCTTTGGGATTGGGTGCCAGGGCTGAGACAAAGCCAGTGTGAGGGCCTGGGAGGGCTGTGCCCGGTCCCATCCCCCTGCCAGCCCCATCGCTGCTGGCCGTGGCCAGCTGTGTCACCATCCCAGCCACCTCTCGCCGCCTCGGCTGCTCGCCCTGGCTGCCAGGACTGTTTCTGCTGACTAGATGCTGAAGTTGGCAGAGGTGGCATTCAGGCAGCAGCCAGCAGGTTAATCCTCCTAATAATTTGTAGCCTGAAGGACAGAGCAGAGAAGTGACATAGAAAGCGTTGATGGTGTGGGTTTCTATGGCATTTAAATTTCATCCTGGGCTTGATATTTGCATATCAATTACCCAGGAAAGAAGGGGAGGAGGAAGGGCAGAGGTTATGTGGGACCTAAGAAAACAGTGACAGCAATAGTCCAGCAAGCACAGGTCTTACTGCAAAAAATTATGCTGACTGCTTACCAACACTTTTCTTTCTTTAGCAAGTCCTCCCCATCTCTTTCTGTCTTTCACTTTGCTTTTTTTTCCTCCTGAATCCCCTATAAATGCAGCGTGGGCAGATTAGCTGGTTCCCCTTCATTCCTGCTTGTCCAAAATGGACAGTAAAAAGAGAGGGAGAGAGAAATGGGGGGGGGGGGGAACAACAAACCTCAAAATGCCTGGAGCCATGGCTTGTGGATAAAAAACAGCTGCACATGAAAAACAATTGATGTGGGGTTTGAGCTATTATGGCTTGGAGAATGAAATACCAACTCACCCTTCCAGAAAGAAGGCAAAACCTTTAAAAATATTATTGAAAATAGGGTTTGAGATTGGGTTTTTATAGCAATGGATGTAGAGAATTTAATGCACTTGGATCCAGCCTTGTGCACTGCCAGGCAA
The DNA here is from genome assembly GCA_013400495.1 of Nicator chloris. Lineage (NCBI taxonomy): Eukaryota > Metazoa > Chordata > Aves > Passeriformes > Pycnonotidae > Nicator > Nicator chloris. The sequence goes on along the minus strand of WAAE01017531.1, from coordinate 126,572 downwards.
TCCCCTGCAGCAGTGGACTTAGGACTGACCTTTCTTCCTAAAACAAATCCCTGTCAGAAGGCATTTTGGTGCTAGTAGTCAGAGAAGTGTAGCAGCTATTGGACCTCCTGGATACCTGAAACAGCCTTAACCCTCTCATCCCTCCCATGAATCCCAAAAGAGGACTGTAAATAGAAGCAATACCTGCTTTCATGACCAGGTGATGAACACTCACTGGAGCACTGGTGTGGGGAGACCCATTCCCACACTAAAAGGACCAATGCCATACACAAAGTGACAAGGACTCAAATCTTTACCAGACTACATAGTAAACATGTTTTTCTGTGATTAATGGAGGGATTTAGCATTTTGTGCCAGGTGCAGAAGTCTACACAAGAGACTGTCATGGTCTCAGTTTTGCCCTCACATAAAATGTGAAGTGCAGTGAGTAATTCCAGGATTTCTTCTTCCTCTCTTTCTCAGGTTCCTGCCTGACCCTTTGCATTATTTCCTTGTGGTGGGCAGAAATAGGGTGTTTTCCATCCACATTACAGACTTCTGAAGGATAGCACTATCACTGTATAATCCTTCTGTGACTTGACTTCCACTTACAGTGAATTCCATAAATCCCGTGAAAGTGCTCCCGTTCTTATATGCACACTGGTCCAGCATGCGAAATACTTGGCTCCAAAAAGTTAAGTAAGTCAGTCACTGGGTAGAGGGCAAAGTAAGGGCACTTTGGCTCGCTCATTTTCTCCAGTTGTTTGTAGGGTGTTGTCATGTGTCATAATTCAGCTTTAACAGGAATTTGCGTATCACAGACCACTTGAACAGGTTGCCCAGAGAGGCCTTGGAGTTGTCCTCACTGGAGATATTCAAGACCTGTCTGGACTCAATCCTGTGCAATCTGCTCTAGGATGACCCTGCTTGAGGGAGGGTGGACCAGATGACCCACTGTGGTCCCTTCCAATCTTACCCAGTCTGCGATTCTGTGACACTGTGAATATGGAGCTTTAATACTGATTAAATGATTAATGATTGCTCTGGGTTTTGCTTTGGTTTGTTTTCGTACAGAAAACTTAGGAATCAAGTTGTTTCAAAATCTCATGAGTCAGTGAAAGGTTTTTGTTGCTCCTTGGATGATGGTTGGAAGATTTTCAGTGATTTGCAAAAAAAATTGAGAAGTACAAGAGTTAACAGGGTGTTGTAATAGAAAGGATTTAAAGATGTGGTACCAAAACAGAGAGGAGGGAGGTGACTTCAGACCCCAACCAAAATCCACTTGTCAGCTGTCAACTTCCGTTTTCTTCAGTGAGCTTTGAGTCAAAACCATATTTTTATTGAAACAAATTTCTATTCCTTTCTACAAAGCTCTTCTAACATGTTTAAATGTGTGCATAGTATATCAACCTCTGTCCATGGCTAGAGGAGTGGATCATCTCCTGAAAATTGCAACAGCCACAAGATCTGGATCAGCGAAATTTTCTCTGACATCAAAAGGACTGCTAATCCAGTAGATCCTTTTTAGAAACAGTAACATCACCATTTCCTACACAGTAAAGGTCCAGTTCAACTGCTGAGCAGAGTGAGATACATCAGTCTTGCCCAGAGGACACCGAAAGGGTCCCTCAATGAAAAATAATTAACAAACTAAAAATAAGCATCTCTCGAGCTAAAGCACATCGGTAATTGTTCACCTGGAATTGCTGCCCTGCAGTTATACTGCTTGGCAGAGACTGCTCCGACCCAGCCTCTCATCTTCCTGCCAGACTGTGATGCTCTCTTTGGGTAGCACCTCCACTCCTTGCCCAGCACTGAGCAGGCCACGCCAGTCTGTGGAGGAGCAGTGAATAAACCAACAGGCTCAAGATAGCACACATCACACCACTGAAAATAGTCAGGCATGTCTGAAGGACTGCCTCGACCCCAAGGGCCTCCTGTTAAACTGTAACAGGAGTTCTGAGTATTTACACAGATGCTGAGAAAATGCTGATCTTTGAACAAGCCTCTAGTTAAAAATAAGTTTGATCTTTTGAATTTTTGAGATTTTTTAAATGACAAAAGTCTAAACCTGGTGGCTCTAACTAGGTGAGGTTATTTCCTCACCCCCCTCCCCCCCGTGGTCTGCTTCTAAATTTAGCTTCATACACTGACTTGAAAGTGTTACTCCCAGCTCATCCTTACCCTTGGCAGGGTGCTTGGGGAGGCAATTCACTGAGGATCTTCTCTCCTCACACAATCAGGGGCCAGGATTTCGCACTGACAGATAGGTCCAAAAGGCTTCTGCTTCCACTCCCCAGGGATGGCATCATGCCTTTGGGGTCCTCTACCAAAGCAGCAGGCTCCTTCCTTCAGGTTACCTCCTCAGCATCTCTGAGAAGGCTGAGGCCGTGCCCCCAGGCCTGTCATCCCTGATTATTTCCTTCACACTTACTGTGACACGTCTGTTGAGGGAACATCATTACTCTTTAAACTCTTCTGAAGTATAATTGAGAAATGCATACACCAGACAGGCGATCTTCACATTCTGAGCCTTTCCATCTCCCTGTCTACTTACAGCCACATTGCAGGAATCACGGAATGACAGAATGGCTTGGAAGGGGCCAAATACCATCCAGCATCTACCCTCTGCCATGGGGGGGGACACCTTCCACAAGCTCAGGTTGTTCAAAGCCCCATCTAACCTGGCCTTGAACACTTCCAGTGATGGGGCATCCACAATTTCTCTGAGCCATTCTGTTCCAGTGCCTCACCAACCTCACAGTGAAAGGTGATAATCAACTATTGAATGACAGCTGTAAACAACTCTTGCTCTTCTTTAACTAGAAGTTTGGTGAGAGGTGAACATTCACCTCCTTGCAAATACGTGATTTTCCTTCCTCTGGCAACTCAAGAGGCAACACTGACAAAGAACATAAAAGTGTGCTGAAACACCTCTGTGCCCTGCTAACCTTCTGGTGAACTCCCAGCAGCCCTGTGACGCAGCAGACAGCAACACCTGCCCTGGGAAGATGCCCACAGTTTGTGGCAATGAACAGCTCCCCAGGATGTGGTCACTGAGCCACTGGCTTGGGTGCACTCATGGCTGCAGGTGTCTGCAGGTCTCGTGGAGCCTCCAGGAGCCAGGAAAGGTGTGCAGAAGGATACAAGTTCCCCATGGCCAGAGCTGAAGACTGTGAAGCCTCCAACAAGTAAAACAAATACCTCTAGGAAGAGCAGAGCTGCTAGGCAAGAAAGTGCAACTGAGATATTTGGCTTAGGAGGACTGAGGCACATGAGCCAGGCAGCATCTCAGAGGAGTGGGATCATGCTATCAAGCTCTCAAATGCGTGGATACCTAAGATGACTTTTGGATGTCATCTCTGATGTTATCTGTCCTTTATTCTCTCCAGTTTTCTCTTCCATTAATCTCTTTCAGCAATATCTGACCTTCTGTCTCTGACAATGCTGTGCATTTGTCCTGAGCACATGCTCTGTCCCTCTCCTATCCCCACAATTACACACCCACTGTGGAACCCCTCTCCTCGTTTCTGTTCACTGGGCACTGCTCTTCCCTCTTCCAATTTAAGCCTGAGCCTGGTTGCACTCTCTCTCTCCAGCTAGTGATAGCACCATTCATCTCTTTCAAAATTTTTGTTCCGCAGTTTTTCAGTCCAGATCATCTCCTTCCCCCCTGCCTCATGGATTTCTCCAGAGCCATTCCCTGCTGCTGTCAGTCTCATCATCTGCCCCATCAAGAAAATTACTCCTGCTGCTTTATGGACCTCAACCTGCTCTGTGCTCCTGATGCCAAATGGGTTGACACAGTAGTGTGAGCTCTTGCTCAGGTCCACCCAGACTTATCACCCAACAGCAGACTTATAACTTGGCACTGTTGACGTAGAAGGAACTATGAGTAATGAGTTGCAATGGAGATAAATTCTCCACCTGTGGCTTGCACTTTTCACTTCTCAGCCCTGCAGAATGTGACTGCTGCAACCTGTCTGTAACAACACAAACCCCTGTGTGATTCCTTGGCAATACGTCACTGTTTTGAAAGATGGAAGACAGAAAGCTTCTGGAACATCCTTTTCCTCTGTGGTCACTGCTATAAGGAAGCTCAGACGTGTGGGAGCAGCCCACACCATGACAGTCAGGCTGCAGGGAAAGCCCCTGAGTACTCACAAGTAGCCATGGGGACCGAACAGGTGCCTGGGGACTACAAGTCCCTGTCTAGATGCTCTCACCTGGAGGGCAGAGAATACAACAGTGGCAAGGCAAGCAAAATGTTTTCCTTTGGCACATAACTCAGCACTGAAAAATTAGAAAGATGGCAAAAATCAACCTTTCAGTACCTTTTAAGGTAAAGACAGAGATAACACTGTCCAGTCAGATGATTGTGCACTAAATACCTTTCAGTGAGCATTTTGGTGATGATGTAATCCCAGCAGCTCAAAATGTGCAGCACTTTTGAAATGTGTTACAGGAGGCAGCGTGGTAGTCGTAAGACACTGTCATACTGCTTTTTAAAACAGAATTGTTCTGAAGTTGTCCAAGTTCAAAGTGCAGAGAATGACATATGCAACACTTTGTAGCTCTCACAACGTGCTCGCCTCCCAGATTAGATTCAGGTAAGTAAAAAAAAAAGTCTGCTCGGAAGTGCTCCACCCTTGCTCCCCTGATGGTTCTTTGCTGAGATCTAAAAAGGTAATGGTCTGGTGATGAACAGTGGATGTAACTGTGACTTCTCCTCTTTTCAGAGCCAAAACCTGCTGTTGTGGTATGGTGAACGGTGCTATCAAACCCATCAAACCATATGGGAGCTAAACCATAGATTGCCAATTCCCAGAAAAGAAGGGAAACCGCTTTCGTTTGCATGGCTCCACCGCTCAGTTACCAGAAGAGCCGATAAAACAAGGAACGTCTTCAAAGTTGAGCGACCCAGGGTTACTCGTGGTGAATTAAACTCGTGGTTAAATTCCCTCGTTTGAAACCGAGCCGGGCCGGAGGAAGGCTGCCTTTTGCAGCTTCACTTCCACCTTCTGTGCCCCGACAGCGCGCCCAGGCTCGGAAGCCGAAGCCTCCGGGGGTTGGCGAGGGGTAGCCCCCGTCCCGGGACATTGCGGATCTCTGTCTGTCTGCGGGCACCAGCCCGCCCGCCTTGCGCTGCCGCGGCGGAGCCGCTGTGGCCGCGGGGACGGGATGCGGGTGCGTATGTGCGTGCGGAGGAGAGCCCTCCGCTGCAGTACCGCGCCTGGCCGCGCACCGGCAACAGNGCCGCCGCCGCTGCAGGTGGGTCGTGACCGGCCGCGCTCGGCGTTCTCCGTCCTCCGCGGGCGTGCGAGGTAGAGTCGCGCCGCGTGTGCGGGTACGCGCGTGTGCCGGAGTGTCCGCGCCCGTGTGCGCGGGGGTGCACGGGCGTGCGCACGCACGGGGAACCGCACGGGCGTGTGCGCACCGTGTGCACACGCGTCGGTCTCTGTACGCACGTGTCCGCACACACGCGCGTACGTACGCGTATGTGTGCGCACGGGCTGGGTGCGCGTGTGTCCGCACACGCGGTGCGTGTCGGGGCGCGCTGTGCGCGGTTGGGTATGGAAAGGCAGGGGCCGGGCAGACAAAGAGGGGTCCGGGCGCGCTGCACCGCTCTGCGCGGGGCCGTCCCTGCCCGCGGAGCCTCCGGCAGGGCGGCGAGGCCGGGTGGGCTCGGGCCGGGGCGCCGGGGGATGCCGCGGGAGCGGGGCCCGGCTGCGGAGCGCTGCGGGCTCCGCAGGCGCTTTGGGCGGCGGTGCCCCGAGTCGTCGGGGTGCGGAAGAGGGTGGGCAGGGTTTTCAAAGCCCCTTCCCGCAGCGTAAACACTTCGCGCTCAGAGCTGCCCGCAGCGGGATCCCGCAGCAGATACACCAGGGCATAAACAGTTTGCGTAACGCTTCCTCGGCCGGGTGCAAGCCGAGTGCCAAATTTCTTTTCTAAAAAGAAGAAAAAACTCTGATGGGAAACAAACATTTAATCAGGCGCAAGATATAAATGAAACATCACAAGGCATGTGTTGCTAAAATGCTTAAACAGGAAGCATATGATTTTCCATGGATGTTTTCCCAGGTGAGTCATGGTATTTGCTGCATGCTCTTACTCATTACTGGAGATCTCAGTCCGGTGGCATGTACAGTAGATAGAATGGGAAGATTTATTTGGGCAGATGCATTAAGTGCAATAAGGAAAAGCACCTTTTCCAGTGCTGTGGCAGAGCAGTTGTGAACTTGCGACTGCCAGCATAGAAATCTCTATGCTCTCAGTTTGTCCTTTTACTGAATTCCTGGGGCAGCCAGTGTTACACTAGAAAGCTGTCACTTTTCATAACATGAAGTGCTCTGCATCGGTCATGCAACTCTTTTCCAATTCAAGTGAAAACAAACACCCTTTCAAAGGGAGTTTCCTCTCCCCTCTTTCTGCCCCTGGGACCCACGTCTATGTGCCAGCAGCGTTTCTCAAATCCTGCTGAAGCCAAGGTCCCTTGCCCCAGATGTAGTCCCGGTTGAGGAAAGGACCCTCAATGCCTGGCCCGAAGACAACTGCGGTCAGTGACCGTGCATGACCAGGGCTGGAGCATACCCCGAGCTGGGAGCAACCAAATACTCTCAGCTCCCGGGGTCTGACATGGGATTTTGTAGCCAACCTCTCGCAGCTGGGCTCAGGCAGAGCCTTTTCCCTGCCCTGGGGCCATCTAAGACAGCCCTACCACCAACTGCAGTCACGGGGAAACCTCCCATTGACCAGGTCCTCCTCCACTGCATTCCTGGAGGCAGCAGTCTGGTGTGCAAAAAACAAAAGGACTTGTTGAACACAAACGGTAATCTCAACCTGTCTGCTGGTGCTGACTGAGCCCTGCTCTTCCTACAACTTCCCAAATCTGCTTTGCAATCCCCCAACTGAGGGAATCACAGTAAATGTTCATCTATTTATGTAGCTGCCAACTGCACTGTGTTACACGTAGCCAAAGACTCCAGGAAAGCAGCCAAAGACATAAATTAGGCCAACTACTGGCTAGCCTAACTGATAATATGATAATAGCACTTAACTTACCTACCCCTCAGGAGAGCTACATAGTTAATGTTTATACAACGCTTTGAAAAGGATGTTCAGGAGTTTTAAGTGATATTACACTGACCTTACAGTTCTATTTGTTTACTTTTACTTTTCTGGAGGAAATGTATTCTGCACAGTTACTATGGGTCATCTCCACAGTTACTATAGGTCATCGCCAACACAGCTTTACCAGCATACTGTAGGAAGCTAACTTGACTGAGCATTTCTTGTTCACTAAAAATTTCCCAAAACTGCTTACCCAGTGAACTCCAGAGACTGGATTCAGAAGTGCCTTGTACTGGGTGCATAGCAAGCAGCGATCCACAGCTGTTCTGAGGAAACACTATAGAAAACCCGTACTGAGCTTTGGTGGTAAAAATGGTTTTTATCCAGGGTGCTTCTTGAGAAGCGGGAGAAGTGGGGGATGCTGTCAGGCTTGGAAAGCTTAGCACTGCTAGTGCATAATATAGCTTAATTGCAACTATGACACTGTAGGCAAAAGCTGAATAAGCCCCAGATAAAGGATTTTTTGGATGCTAAACTGAAATGACCTTCAGACATAATAAAAATGCCAAGAAGAAGACATTAATTGGTGCACAAAGCTGACTGTGTATGACTGGCCTGGTGATAAAGAAGACATTATGGACCTCGGATGCTTTGACCTGCACACATCCAAGTCAACAGAGATTTTTTTTTTTTATGTTAAACAATTCACCAAATACCACTTTGACCTACTCTTGCATTAATTATACATTGTTAATAAAAATTTGGAGAGCCCCTAATCAAGCATTCCTGCACCAAGAGTTACACTGATTACATGTGAGAGTTACATGGTTTTACAGTAAAGCCCGGGGTGATTTTATTTTTCTTTGACTCTGTAACTGTGGATTTTAAAATTGACAGGACTTCCAGAAAAGCTTGAACAAAAACCACAGAGCCTCAGCTGTGCGGCAGCTTGCCAGCATAATTTCAACCAAAACTTTTTTTTCCTTCCCTTTTCACACACCAGCAACAGCCTTTCCAAACTTAAGCAGTGTGACAATTAAACACTGATGTCAGCAGCAGTTTCTGATTGTGAAGATTTGGGGTAGGGATGGAGTGGTGGGAAAGGGGGTGAAGACTTGAGGTCATTTCTGGCAAGTGATATTCATGTGTGCTTTCACACTCCCAACACCTGATGTGCTGCACGGTGGGCTGGGTTGCAGCAGTGCTGTCCCCCTGGCAGTCTCGTGGCAGCATGCTGCCTTGGCGCTAGCTTGCCTTTCTTCTGCTTTTCTCCACTTCCCCAAGGCCACCTGGACCCCGTTGGAGGCCTCGGAGCATGGGTGGCATGGCCCTGGAGCCTCAGCCCTGCTCTGGTCCCCCAGGGCGGGAGAGCAGGGTGTACTCATCTCTCCCCGTCTGCTGCCTGCTCTGCATCTCTTGGTGGGCAGGGATTTTCCCAGGTGCAGGAAAACCCTGAAAGGTTTGGGGGTGAGGTTTTTTTTGCTTTTGTAGGCACACCGAGCTTCACAGAGGGGAGAGCTGAGCAGCAGTGCCACACGGTGCCACAGCCCCTCCAGGGCTCGGTGGGTACCAAGCGGCCCACGGCTTCGGCCGGGGCAGCATCCCGCGTGGCGCGGGACGTGTCTGCCCTGACGGGGTGAGGTGCTCCCACCTCAGGAGCCGCCTTCAGCCCCCGCTCTCTGCCCCGCAGGTCTGCGCGGCGTGGCGGCAGCGAGCAGTCCCTGCGAGAAGGCCTGCAACCCTCGGATGGGCAACCTGGCGCACGGGCGGGCGCTGCGCACCGAGACGTCCTGCGGCCGCCACGCCGCCGAGCGCTTCTGCAGCTACAGCGAGGACGCGGAGCGGCGCTGCCGGCGCCCCTCGTGCGGCCGCTGCAGCGGGGCCCACGCCGGGCTGGCGCACCCCCCCGCCGCCATGGCCGACTCCCCGTTCCGCCTGCCCCGCACCTGGTGGCAGGCGGCCGAGGATGCCCCCCGCGAGACCATCCGCCTGGACCTGGAAGCCGCCTTCTACTTCACCCACTTGATTATGGTCTTCAAGTCGCCCAGGCCGGCTGCCATGGTGCTGGAGCGCTCCCAGGACTTCGGCGGGACGTGGAAGCCTTACAAATACTTTGCTGCTAACTGTTCGGCCACCTTCGGGCTGGAGGATGATGTGAGGCAGAGAGGAGCCATTTGCACTTCCAGATATTCGAGCCCCTTCCCCTGCACTGGAGGAGAGGTAAGTCTGCCTGGGTTGGGACGAGAAAGCCCCTGCTCCAGCCGCCTTTCTCTCTGCAGTCTCTGCACCCGTGTTTACTTCGTATTCACTACACCGTATTTCACTACACCAGCATCTCTTGTCATCACCCGTATTTCACAAGGCAAATTAACGTAATTCATTCTGAGGTGATGTAAGCACTGCCCTGCCTCTTGCTTTGCTGCTTTCGTAGTCCCTCTCTTTTCCAAAAAATTCCTTTCCTTTCACCTGGTAAACCCCGCTACACAACTGCAACTTAGACACCTGCTGCTAATTCCTCAGGAATGCCAAAGGGAACGTCACTCTAGACAGCTTTCTCCAGATCTTGCAGTCGTGTGGTTTTAAGATTGTGCAAATCAGTCTGACCAAAAAGCAACTACGTTAAAATTAATAGTCACCAGATTGACTTTTAATAGTGACTGCCTTCACTGAGTAGTAGGTGTGTAACCAGTCAAAGTTGCTACTCACCACACACTGAAGTATGGTTTCCATAAACCAGGTTAGCCAGGTAATTTTCAAACTTATATCTTCTTTTTTCCTCTGCACTCTAATGTGAAAAGAACTTGGGGAAAAAAAAAAAAAAAAGGGGAAGAAAAACATCATATTTGCTAAGAAGAAAAATACACGTCAAAGTCGGACAATTTTCAGTGTCAGAAACAGCAGGTAACAAGTGATGCATTTGGAGGCGCTACCAATAATGCTCTGCCCAATGTGCAATTCTGTCCCCCAGTGCTGGGGAGCTTTCCCTGGGAGCCGTGGCCATGGGACCGTCCACCTGTGTCCCCCCACTCGTGGGGACGCATCCGCGGTGACCAGCTCTGGACTTTAAAGGCTGCTCCCTCTAGTGGCCTAGTTTAATGAACTAGCCTGAAAGTTTAATCAAACTTCCCTCAGGCCGAACACAGAGAAAGGATAAAATCTGGTTAGTGAATCAGGAGTTCACTTACATCATTGTAGTTTCTGCTGAGAACTGGTTTTGAGGTGAAAGTGTGATCCTTGGAGGCCAGCATTCGTGTTGAGAAAAATCATGTGTTCAGACCCCTTTGCAATCATTTGTGGTCACCTCTAGCCACGCTCTGGCTAGGAAGCCACCCTCTACAGAAACACTGAGAGCTGATTTTTCACTGAAGTGCATCTGTTAGCTGTGTCTCAGGAGGCAACCAGTGTCTTGCTGTAGGAGAAGCTGTTCCATGCTCTCATCAGCTGAGAAACAAGGATCTCCAGACCCTTCAGACAGATCCAGGGTGACTATTCCATTACCTTTTAAATCAAATGGCTGGTGAGAGAAAAAGTGCTATCTTTCTTTTCCTGCCACCCTTTACTTGTGCTCCCAAAAAGCTGCCTAAACTTCCTTTGAGAGTGCAATATATAAAGGGGCTTACAAGAAAGGTGGAAAAAGACTTTTCAACATGGCCTTTTCTGACAGGACAAGAGGCAACAGTTTTATACTGAAATTGATTTAGATTGGACATAAGACATTCTTTGATTACGAGGGTCATGAGGCACTGAAACAGGCTGCCCAGAGAAGCTGTGGATGGCTCATCCCTGGAAGTGTTCAAGGCCAGGTTGGATGGGGCTTTGAGATCTATTGAAGTATGTCCCTGCCCATGGCAGGGATGTTGGACACGATTATCTTTGAAGGTCTTTTCCCAGCCATATAATTCTGTGGTTCTGAATCAGGGCTAACTACAAAGTAAGACCTACAAAAGGAAGGATGTATGTACACCACTGGGAATTTCTCAGGCCCTCAGTACTTGTGCCAGCCTCTGTGTCCAACCACCTGAATCATAAACTTTTGCCAGCCTGTGATGGAGGGCAGGGAGAAATCCACAGCTCTTAGGCCAGCCAGTGGGACTTCTTTTGGGTGTATGACTTGCATGCTCCTTTTTTAGCATTCCACGGATTTTTACTCAGGGATGAGAAAGCCAGGGCATCCTACAAGGCAGTATTTGCCTCACTGGTACTGGGTCCCGTGTTGCTAGCACCCCGGTGCAGTTTTCATTGTGGTCACTGCACACCAGGATGGGAGCTGTGCCCGGAGAGAACCTGTACAAATCCCAACCTCAGGCAAGCTCCTGTCTGGGGTGGTGCAATGTGGGGACAGTAGAATCAAGATCTTGTGAGTGGAGACCAATGTCTGTCTCAAGAAGAAAATTAATTTGGTGGTGTTTGATGCATCTGCAGTAGCATGCTGCAAAGAGAGGCTATGTACCAAGCTTGCTCCTGTGGGACCTCTTCTTTTGGCATCACTTTAGTCTGTGTTATTGCAAAGAAGCTATAAAAGTCAAGAGCATTTAATTGTTCCAAGTTTTAAACAAATACTGCATCCAAGGAGCTGGAGTGTAGAAGATTTTGCTCACATGGTACACTTCCGTTCCTGCACTTAAACACCACTTTTTACCTGCAAAGTAATTGCAGCAGCTCTCCAGATGGCAAGCCTGCATGCTTAGCAAATATCACTTTTAATTTATTACACTGTGCTGCATTCCAGCAATTACTGGTAGCTGCCAATAGCAACATGTATCTGACCTAAAGAAACATCAGAATTTTGTGTTCTGTTTGGAGTTATGTTGTGCTTTACTCCCACTTTGGTAGCACCTAATTTCAGACATATGGAAACAGTAATTTCACTTGAAACAGTGATTTCAAATATGCAGTCATCCAAAATGCCAGTGTCTGAAGGGTATTACTCATTACTCTGACGGATATTACTCATTTTCTTTAAAGCACAACTACAAATTCTGTGAGTGCCACTGGATTTCTTTTTTAACTTTTTAGATTTTTTTTTAGACTGTGATGTAACAACTGTAACCCCTGATCCAAACCATGTGTCCCGCTGTCTGTATACTGCTTTCTCACACTTCAGACATTTCAACACCACGTGCATTTTGGGGCATGGCATTAAGGGCTTGTAGGATTTTACAGGATGCTGGGGTCTCTCTGCATGTTGCTGGCAGCTCACTCACTGCTGTCTGTCCCCTTGGATGAGTAGTTTGTCTCAGGTGAGGCCTCAGGTGGTGGTGACTCGCCCCGGATATCACTGGAGTTTGGCACAGCCCTGTGGCTTGTTGAGCTGGTGGTTTCTGGTTTTACCCTCTAAACAACAAGAAGTGCTGATCCACCTGCATTTCTGCTGATTGTTACGGTGCCAGCAAGCCCCGATTCAAGGCAGCAGTGTGCAGGACCCCACAGTACTCTGGGGCTTAGGGCCTTTTTTCAATATATCACCTATCTTAATTTGGGTCAAAGGTGTATCTGCTTCACTTTTTATTAAAAAGAAATGTCAGACTTTTTGCATTCTGCCCTCATCACCATGAGTCATTCCTTAGATGCCTACTTCAACTGTTATGACAAAAATCCTCCCTCATCAGAATTTGCCGTGTTGTTGTTCTTGAGGAGATTTATGATAGTGTAGAAAACAAGCTGACAAGCCTCTAGGTTCATTTCAAAGACCCAGACCTCAGAAATGCTGAAATGGCTCTGGGAGATGCCTTTCATCATCCTTCTTTAGCAGTGTGGCTCTGGGCTTGCCTTTGCAGTGGTGGGACTGGGGTGCTGAAGAGGGACAGTGGTACTTTTGGAAGGCAGCATCATGCTGCAGACACCTCAGCTGGGTGCCACCTCAGCAGTGGGACCCAGATGTGGTAATTATGTCACACTACATGTGTGGCACTTAGATGGTCTATTGATGGATAGAATCTCCCCATCAGAGACTTGGCAGGTCCCTGCTCTTCTGTGCTGCCTGTTCCTAATGCTACAAGTGCACCAGGCATGGTTATCTCTGATGTGGCTGCAGCTCCAGCCTGAGGCAGGCAAGAGATGGAAGATCAACAGCCCAGTGGTGGGATTAGGAAGGAAAGGACAAATCTGGCCAGAACTGCCAAGCAAAGAGGTTGAAGGCTGTACTGATGCCAGGAACACTGCACTAAAATGCCCTGGGTTTGGTGTAAATGGTTTTCCTGGTGGAAGTAAGCCTGAGTTCACAGGTCAGCATGTGCCTGGAGACCTCAGGGGCTCTGCTGAGCTGAGCCCCATACCAGGGCAGCCCGGCTGCAGTCTGAGCTCATGTAAAGAAGAACCATTGTTTCAACAACCAGGAAAGTGGTCAGTGATTTCTCTGCAGGTATACAGAAGCCAAACAAACCAACTTAACCTCTCCTCAGGAGGGAACAGGAAAGGAGGCAGATGGTGGGTGCCCACCTCCTACCCTGGCATCCCAACCTTGGTACAGCCAACCTGCGTTCCCAGACAGCTTCAAGCATCTGCCTGTTTGAGGAGTTGCATTTGCAACATTGTGACAGGGACACATTCCCATGTCAGGGAATAATTTCGGATCAGCTGCATGCAGAAAGATCATTATAGACTTCCCCTATTCTTAATATAGTGAATTAGTTGTTTCACAACACAGGTTTTTAAGCGTAGGCAGAAACCTTTAAATCTTAACCTCGTGTCACCAGTGTTTTAAGAGAAAGGCTATGGCCAAGTTTTAGCCTGAATCATACAAAAATGCTACAAATGGTGAGTATTTTTGTTGTTTTTTAGGGTGTAACCCTTCAGCCACATTATTGCAAGAGAAATCAGAACTAGATTCACCAGCCAAACATATTCTGATATAAGTAAACAAGATGCAGAAATAAACTCTTTCAGCTTCATGCTCAGACAGGAATACTAATTTTACTAGTATGCATAAAAGGCTATCTTCCCTCCCATAGTTCAGATCATATTAATATTTCCTTTTCAACACACTAATCTTAAAATTATCCTTGGCTAGGGACCACTACTGAGGGCTCATCCACAAGGGGCCCTTAGCAGATGTTAATTCTTTAACTGTGAGTGAGAGTGACTGTCCACTCTGCAATGCAATTATCTCATTCACTTTACATTCCCATCTGTGGTCAATTCAGATTAGCTCGCCTGAGTGTCCCCATTTAGACAAGCTCCAGGATAAAAGGGCTTACTGAAGCAGAGTCTCCTCGACAAGATTTTAGTAAATTAGTAACTTATTTTAGTGTTCGTCTATTCAGAATACTGCTAATAAATCACTTGGAGACCTCAGCTATTGTTACTGTTGGCTATTTATAGAAGAGGCATATTTGCAGTTTGACTGTATTCCAGAAACAAATTCTTACATGCTTTTAACTTTTGAAACATCACATTACCACTGTTTTGCTGTGGGATGTGTGTTGTACTGAGCATTTTATTGATCTCGTGCCTTCTGTAGTGGAAAAACCTTTATATGTTTTGCCTTTCTCTGTTACTGCATGCAGCCTGCCTCTCTTCCTTGAGGATTTGGACACCAGTCCTACTGGTTTTACCTGAAATTAGCTGCATAGAGCAGAAGTAAATTGTGTATTTGTACCCAGAAGTCTGACCATGACAGTGAATGGTTGTAATACTCGCTGCTGAAACAAATAGGAGTTAAAGGTGGTCAGTAACTTTTTTTTTTGAGTCCTGATTTTGGGTTGTAGAAACTTCTGCCTGGTTGTTTGTTTTTTTTTTTTCATCTTTTAGGTCTGAATAAGCTTAGTTTTCAAGCTTATCATTGTTGTCCTTAACTAAAGCTACATTTTAATTGTGTTGAGGTCCTTCAAGGATCTTGTGGGTAACAGGAGATTTGAGTTCAGTCACTTGCAGGACTTCACAAAGAACCTGGGCAAATATGCAAGAATAACCTCAAAACAGCCTGGGATGTCAACCCATTAGAAGGCTGCAAACATCTTTCTTAATTGTCCTGTGCCACTGACGTCTGCACAGAGAGAAAACAACGGCCCAAACTGATGAGAAGGAAAGAGGGATCCTGACAGGCATTCAGCAGTGCTCAGGATGTGTAAGGGCATACCTAGGGAAGTATGTTTTCAAGTCCCATCTCCACAGTTTGTAGAAGTGCACTTTGTAGGAAAAAGACCTCTTTAACAGCATTTTCCTGATCATCCTATCTTTGGAAAAACACAAATTGTTGGGCTCTGTTCAGAAATGCCGTGTGCAAAGGACAGTCTGTTCAGCTAGGGGTGGTTGGGGTGATGGCCAAATCTCATCCAGCTCTTTGCATTATATCACTAAATCTAGCAAGACATGGGGACCATTGTTTCATCAGCTCAAGAATAATGATTTCTAGGGGAATAGTTAATGAGATGATGTAAATGAGGCTAGGTTGGAGTCAATAAAATTATATAGGAGCCTAGGTATCCCAGGCTCTGACAGCAGCAGCACACCAGCAGGACACCGTCTCACACCAGCCACCTTGCTCATGGCTGTGGTGAAGTGCAACCTTTGGTTTGGTCTTCAAGCTTTCCTTCCTGCAGGGAAGCCCATCTTCCCAAGCACTGTGGGGGTTTTCCAAGCTGGTGCCATTTTCAAACAGTGGAGGAGGGGAGATTTTCCCTTTAAATAATGGGGCAGCAAAAAGCAAATCAGGGGAAAAGGAGAAACTTGAGCTTAGTTTTCACCTGTGCCTGGGAAGACAAGGGCCATTCTGGGCATATGTGGAGATGAACCTTTGGATGCTCAGCATCTCAGAAGGACAATGGCATGTGAGGAGCAAGATGCTTCTCCAACCTGCCCCGTGGTCCTCTGTATGATTTCTCCCATTACAGCTAGCCCATAGGATCGTCTCCTTTTCTTCCTGGATTTCCCAGTGCTTTTGGCACTTGGGGTTGGCCCTGTGCTTGGCCAGCTCTTGAAATGCAGCCGCCTCTGGGATGGAGCATAGCCAGTGTGTAACAGTGCATACCAGCAGTCCCCTGTTTGGAACAGCAAATTTCTAACAACTGCTTCTGGATCGACCTCCAATTATGGCTAAAACAAATTATTCTTTGGAGGGAGTTTGACTGGTCAGTGAAAGGGGGGATATTGTAGGCTGCCAACAGCAGGAGCGAATGGGTCCCAGGGCTCCAGGAGACCCATTCCAAACTTCTTATATAGGATGTGAAGAGCACTGTACCCACATGAAACAAGAGGAGTTTGGGTAGGCAGAATTTAATTCTCTAAATTGGCATCTGGCCTTGTTAGCAGGACTATTGCTTCCCTTGAGAACAGTGCCACGGGATTTTAACGGTGCCTCCGGAGCCTCTCTTCAGGCACTGCACCCCACTGCTTCATTTCACAGTTCATTTTTGGCATGAAGAGACGGCTAGCTCACTTATTCAGCTCCCAGTTCTCTGGCTGGAAAGTAGGACTGCCATGTTTCTCTTTGGGATTCCTGGATACAACTGGTTACATGGGAAGCACGTAACCTGAAGCAAAGTATTGACATGTCTCAGAAGTTTTGGATCAAAAGCTCATTTGAGATTAATTGCCACACAACAGTGGGTGTCGGTGCGAGATACCCAGTCTAACAACATTCAAAATCCCACACAAATGGTGATGTTCTCAAATTCTCCATGGGTAACATTTTACAGGAAGAAAAGAAGTTAATGTCCAGAACCCAGTTTACTAGATGCATATGCTATGAGTCTTTTACCACCGGTCTCTCTGCAGCATCCCTCATTCCAGTAATCACAATCTATAGCTATGGGTTGAAAGAGGGGTGCTGTTTCTTGTGACCTTTTTGACAGTGTGTAGTTACATATGATTCTGACAGGTGTTCTTTTTCCTAGAATTAAGTGTAGCTCATGGCAGCTGGGTAGTTCAAGCAGACAGTCCTCTAGACACAAAGCCTTTTCATTATAAACAAGAGCAATTGAAAAATATTCATGGAATTGTGTTACTCTTAGGCTGAAAGAAATCCCCTTGATCCTTAGTACCATTGCAGTTAGTGAAACACTAACCTGCTGCCTTTCAGGCTTTTGCAGTGGTATGTTGTGCTCAGAAGCTGTTGAAGAGGTTATTCTGCAGCTCTGGGGAGCGAGCCAGCTTTTCTTACAGCCCTGCCAATGAAGAAGCAAGTCCAGTCCTTTGTCTGACTCTTTGGAGGTAGCTCCAGGGGTTTTTTTGGGTCTTCCATATACACAACAGGTACTGCAGGCAGGCCAAGGCTGAGAACATAAATCTTTTATGAGGATAGGGAAAGGAGGACAATTGCTGGAAGGAAGAGTATTTAAATATCATCTTTCTTGATGATGGGTCAAAGGACTTAATATCATCAGCTGAGATATGCTGGTTCATTTGCCTGGCTGGGCTAGGCAGCCTTGGAAAAGGTGATTTTAAAGATGAGAAAAAGGCAATAATCGTTATCCTTGATAGTTCATAGCCAATGATATCATGCATCTGGAGGGTTTTGTGAGCCAAGAAACTGAGTGTTTCTGTCTGTTTGATGGGCGAACGTAGTGGTTAAGCAAAATGGAGCCATTGTGGAATAAATTGTCAATTATTGGAGAAGCATTATTAACTGGAGATGAAGAAATCCAAGAGGTTTGAGCTGTAGTGAGATTCTTCTGATAGGAACATTACTTTTGTCATCATTGACTGCATGAAGACAGGAATGACCTAGCAGTGTTTCATTTTCATCTAATGAAATTGTGTAGTTGAATGTTGAAGGAAAGCTGAGAAGATGGCTCTCATCTGGCTGATTATTGCCAGAGATTTCAAGGATCCTGGAAAAATCCCAAGGGTCTTCGCTAGCTCGCCTTGTGCCTTTTCCAGCCTCTCACTGGTCAGCTGCTGCATGTGAGTTGGAGCTCTTCCTGCACAGCTCCTCCCTTTTGAGAGTGGCAGAAGAGTGCTTTCAGTTTCCCAAAAGATAAAAGTTACCTTGGTATAAATTAATTTGCGAGGGCTGATTATTTGAAACAGTTGGATTTTCCTCCTGAAGTCTTTATAAGATTGCATAACTTTTGAATGGGGAGGAAAGGGTTTTTTGGCCTTGATTTATGTGTTGTTATAGACTGCAGAAGGGCTGGAGGCATGGGCCAAATGCTGTGTTATGTCAAATTATGTGAAGGAGCCTTGTTCAGGCTGCTGCAGGAGTGCCATTTCTCCAGCATCTCAAGGAGCTCAAGGACTGCTGGTGGTGGTACACAGAGGGCTTCTGTCATGGTTGCTTGGGGATGTTGATTGAGTGCCAAACACTGTGGCCTGCAAGATTCCACTGTGATCTTACTGTCTCTGATGGTCTCCTCTCTGCAGTGGCAGGGCAGATCTTCCAATTTCTGTTGCTGTTTCACCTCATCCAGGTGATGCTGAAGTGTGCACCGGGGCAGGGGGCGGTCAGACCTCTCCACAAGAAAAAGAGGCTCTTCTTCCCTGCAGACCACTTGCTTTGACAGGCAGAAAAACAAAGAAGTGTTTTAGAGGAGCTGGTGGGTAATACCTGCCCAGCTTAGGCTGATGAACTTTCCACACCATGTGATTTATTTGCAGCATCTGCCAAAAGCAGATTTGTCTTTTTTAGCCTAGGGTCATTGCAATGGACATAGCACAGAGATGCATATTGATTTCTCTCCTAAAATCTTGTTGCTTGGCGTAGTAATATATGAAATAAGTCTATTTTGTCACTAGAAGGTACCAGCATTGTGGCTCTATCAGCCTTCTTCACACGGGATAGTAGTCCAACAGGCTTGATTTTGTGAAGCAATGAGATTGTTTTCTTAAAACTTGCAGGAGCTGAACACCTTTAAGGTGGTTCTCCAAAAGGTGGTTGAAGTTAGACAGTGGTTTCAGAGGTTTTTAGACTGGACTGATGGACAGGGACATGGATACACATGCAGTGCAATGGCACAGGGCCCATTTCTGTAGGGAACTAACTTTGCAAGCAAAATATTCCTCTGCAGACACATCTGTCCCCTGCAGGAAAAGCCAAGGAGAGCCTGGCAGATTTACATCACACTGAAGCAGAAAATCCCAGAAACTAAAATACTGACCAGGAGGGTAAATGCTAGCATAGAGTTGCACCCTCGATACTGAAAGTGGGAGACAGAAGAAGCTCCCTGCAGAGTATGTGTCTCTCTCAGAAGGCATATGAGGGCAGGGAATCTGCTGGCTGTTGCCAGCACTAGGTCTGGTGTTTAGACCCTGCATCTGACTGTAGGTGTGCCTGAGCTGCTCCTGCTGAGAGAGCCCTATTAAACCAGGCAGCTCCTGTGTCTGAGGCTTCCCACTGTAAAAAGAAAAAAAACATCCCCAAAGGTGTCAGGGCAAGTAGGACTGTCCCTGTTCCCCAAAGGTACCAAATTAGATTCATTGCTGCAGCTTCAGTCTTGCTACATGGCACAGCAAACCTTGAAAGTCAAGGCATCCTCATAGTAACAGTAAGACAGTCTCACCTCCGTCTTCTCTGCACGTGTTGTGGTGTGAGAAGCTTAATTACTCTTTCCTGGGAAGGCACAGGAGGACAAGCACAGAACAGGCTTAGCTCCAGGGTTCCTCTGCAGCACTGAAGGTGACTAAGCAGGGATGTGGAGCAGAGGTGTGAGAACGCTCTCTTTGAAGGGGGAGTACCTGACTGGCATTGCATTTCTGCAGTTAAATTTACAGCCAGTTCCATCAAACAGGCTCTTCTGGTGATGATGAGCTTATTGCTCCTAGTACATTTCTTGGGTGGAAGCTGAAAGCAGACACTGTGGCAGGTTGACAGTGGGCACACATATTGCATCATTATTAATATTTTCAGTTACACATTTCTACAAACCAGTCTTATTGCTCCCTGGGAGCTTTCCATAATGTTGACCAAGGGAATTGACTACTTATAACTTTTACATCTATTGAGCAGGAAAGCTTAATTGCCACAATAAAATTTCCCTACTAAGCTTCTCTGAACAAGACCAGCCAAGGCTGAAAGCAGTTGC
Organism: Nicator chloris; assembly: GCA_013400495.1. Classification (NCBI taxonomy): domain Eukaryota; kingdom Metazoa; phylum Chordata; class Aves; order Passeriformes; family Pycnonotidae; genus Nicator; species Nicator chloris. Next base: position 106,563 of record WAAE01017531.1, on the reverse strand, counting down.
CACCTTTGGGTAGTGCCTACAGGAGAGTTGGATGGGCTGGGCTGGGCTGGCTGTGGAGGGAGGCACAAGGGGACAGGGTGCAGGCAGGCAGTGGCTGGGGATGGCAGAGGTGAACCATGCAGCAGATATAGCATGGGCAAACAGCTTGTGCCACTGTTTGAGGTGACAGCCAAGGCCTGTGAGCACAAACAGCTGTGAGGCAATGCTGGGCACGCAGCTGGGAATCCCAGGGCCAGGATGTCAGAGACCAGGGCTCGATTTCACCTCAGCCCCAGCACCAGGCAAGGAGTGCCTAACCTCAGCTGCTTGTTGTGCTTGAGGGAAATTTTTCAGGAGGCAAAGGGCTGACGTCCTGGATGTGCTGGCAGAGCTCCACCACTGCTTTTACTGCCTACATTTTCAGAGCCTTGTCCAGGCACTAAATAAATCAGATCACTTCCAGTGACGTGGAGATTCCACAGGGCCCCAGAATACAGGCCAATTAAGCACATTTATTTAGTGCCTACATACCGAGAGTCACTGCAGACTCCTAATGCAAACCTTAACTTTTCTGTTAAACACTTACTTAGACATCATATGCCCTTTTGTAAAGTGGTGCACATTCCTCATTGCTTTTGCTATTTATCTGGATAAGACAACAAATTTTGCATTCTTTTTATTCATGCTATTTTTTTCATTTGTTCCTGTAAAATGCGTTGAAAGGGATAAATCTACCAGCAAAAATCAAATAAACCAGTAGTGAATTTATCTAATGCCCCTGAGCTAATGAATCACTAATATGGATATGTCATTATTGTAGAGTACTTATAGATACACTTGCATGCATCCAGGTCAGACAATACAGGGTAGAGTTCATCAGTCTCTTTTGGAAAGAAACTACGCATCACTTCATGCAATGTTACCACTCTGGTTTTCATTTACAGCCAAGTCAAAATGTGGTTATGTTTTTAGTATTTGTTTACTGCTTTTATTTCTGCCATATTTCTGTTTGTTAGTTTGTTCCCATGTGTATATGATTCTTGAGTCTTCTATCCATTTGTTCTCTCTGTTTATAATTTATTGATGTTGCCACTTCATGAACCACCTCGTGTTGCCCTCCTGGCTGAGGCCAGGCTCCCAGTTGGAGGTTGGAGCGTGGCACCTCTGGCTGGGTGCAGGGACCCAGGGAAGGGGCACATGCACAGCAGCTGCAAGACCCTGTGCAAAGCCTCTGTAATTGTGCCTGTTTCTGAAGGTCTGTGAGGAAGAAACTTTTTGTGGATCACCCATGTCCCCTCAGTGTCACAGACATTTGTATCCCAAAGACTCCCACTCTATTGCTCTGCACATTTGCATCTTGACAAAGGTCCAGGCCCTTGCACCTGCGTTCAGTGGAGGTGGGCCCGTGACTCATTGAGAAACCTTTGCTCCTGGCAAGTCTTTCATTGGTTTTGTTGACTTCCTCATGCAACTTTGATTTCACAGCCTATTTTGTTGCTGTCAGAATCATTCATTAGCATTTTCCTTCCCACTGTGGAGATATATATAAAGATGTCCTTTCATTGCCTCTCACACGTAAACATATTAGGGTGCTTCTTGCAAAGGGACTTTATGTATTTATATATCAAGGTCATTGTGGTGCAAGCGGTTACTTGAGTGCACCACGTCCATGGCTGCTGCTTTATTTATATACAGGGCTACATTAGTGCATCTGTGTAATGGTGAGGAGCTCAGGCTTCTTCTGCCACTAGGACTTGTGAAATAATCAACAGAGCAAGAGTTGCTCATGACAACCCATAAGGAAATCAAAACCCTGTGGAAATTGATTAGAGGCTCTCTGTGTAATGATGTGACCAGTGGCCTGGCTGAAGAGCAGAGTATTTTTACTCCATGGCATGTGCAAGGTACTGTGGGACAGTTTATCCACTCCTGCTCCCTTGGAGTGGAATGGGCTTCCCCTGGGAGTGGAGTGGGCTCCCTCCTGCCACCAACATGCCTCTCACTAAGAGGATCAGGTGAACCCAACCCTCTTGAGGCATAGCAGTGACATTCCTCACTCAGAGACTGCAGACTACAGCTCCTATTTGGAGCTGTGTAGAGAGACCACCACCATGCCAAAAAAAAATCTCTGTGCAACTTTTAAATCACTCTTCAATTGATGTTGCTTCATGCAAAGGTTGCTTTTATAGCACATGGGACCCAAGAGCATCATTCCACATGTCACAGAAGGAACATTACCCCAAAGACTAGATATTTAGTTTCTTAGTGGTTCTATTTGCCTCCTGGTTTGGGACATGAGTTATTGCTAGATACTTAATTTTAAATGGAAGCTGAGATAAAGATTCTGTTCCTGCGACTGTACTTAAGAAAAATCCCAAATATTGTAAGATTTTTTGTGAGCTAGCAACACTGGGAATGAAAACGTCTTTCTGATAGGATATAATGTGGATGTAAAACACAGAGATGCAGGGGTGCTTCGATGTATTACTTCTGACTTGTTTTACAAAATATAATATTTTAATTAGTACATATGTGTCAAAACGGCTGATGTAAAGATCAGGGCCTCCCACACTTTGTTATACGTGGGGCAGACTACTGCACAAGTCACATTGTCTGCTTAACGTTGTGATGCTGGGTTTTGATGTTTTGTTGGAAGGCCTCATACACAGAGACAGACTTGAGTGGGAAAGGCAGCAGTCTGGTGACCCCAGGGTGCTTAAAGGTGAGGCTTGCTGCCCACGGAGTGGCTGGGGACCACAGCACAACAGAGTCTTGGATGGACAGTGGCACCAGGGAGGCAACGGATGTGGTTTTACAAGCCATCAGATGCACACACATGTTGCCAAAGTGTTCTTTTCCAATTTTTCCTACACCCTTCCCCTGCACTGCTAAAACTAAACAATATTTTGGTTGAGGAGACCTATGACTGCAGTAGCTGGGAGTTGCTACCAGAACCAGAGGTGTGAAAACCCAGTCAGTTCTGCTGTGCAAACCGTGGTTCATTAGTAGAGAGGATGCTGAAGCCCTGAGCCGATCCTATTGGTGGGACAATTGCATGGAAAAGCCCAAGAAGAGGTAAAAGCAGGAAATCTAGCACTCCATATGTGTGTACATGTGGCTGGGCTGCTGGAAAGCACAGCAGTGCAAACCCATGACAGCTGTGTAAGACCAGTGTGGCCACAGTGAAGTGCAGACTCCTGAGACCAGCTGGGATAAATTAGTGGTGTTAATGACTGAACAGGGAAATCTTGCTAAGAAACACATCCTTATCCTTATTATGCAGTGTCTGAGGAGTTGTAGAATCCCAGCTGAATCTGCTGTGTCAGAGCAGAAAATTGCAATTTGTATGATGCTGTAGATATTATAATGACCAGTTAGTATTTCATGAAAGCAGGGCTGCCAGGGTCTGGGATGGAGGGATGGGGATGTTTAGTGTCCTGAGAGCAGGCTCACTCTGTCACAGAGCTGCAGGGCACAGTGCAGCTCCCCAGGCCAGGGCTGCTGGGCACAGCCAGAGCAGCACAGGACATCCAAGGGGGAGCAGCTGAGAGCCTGCAGCCCCTGGGAATTACAGATAGAGCTCATGTTTAGCATCACTGTTTTCAAGTAGCCATAAAAAGAAATGTTTGTAGCATTTTAGGATCTGAGCAGGAATACTGGCTCCGTTGAAATCAGCAGCATAACTCCCCCTGAATTCCACACAGGCAAGATTTAACTCTGTCAGTGTAGAGGCACTTGGGGTTATTGATTTCCTAGCTGCAATTGTCTTTATTAGAACCACAAACATCAGTCACGTGCATTAAACAGGGATAGATAAACAAGGAAAACTGAAAACATGAGAGGAAAGCCTGCAGCTCCATCTAGCATAAATTGTTCCCATTTATATAGTCTCTTCCCTGCTCTCATCTGAATTAGGACAAACAAAGAATTCTCTGAGATGCAATTTATGTAATATCAAGAAACCCAAAATGCCAGTTTTTACTGAAAATTCTTGACCCAGCATTTTCTATCAACTCCACTCAAAGGAAATCAATGTCTCCAGTTTGAATTTTTTCCAAGGAACTTTCTTTCCATATATGAAAGCATCTTGTGTTCACAAAACCACTAGCAAGTAAATGTGATCAAAATGGCATTGATCTAAATTTGGGTAAATAACAAGCCTTGGGCAGAGGTGCAGGACTTGACAGTCGGGGTTCATTTGGGTTTCTATTGATATCTGGTTTATATTTTTATTTTAGGGAAGAACAAAAAACTGTATATCCCTGAAAGATGGGGGGGAGGAAGACCTCTTTTGAAGTGTGTTACTGTTTATTAATACCCCTCATCGGACTCCACACTTCTGCACAAGGAGCATGCTCACCAGCCTTGTCCTCTGATCACCTTTCCCAGTTAACCTTCTCCCTTACCTGTGTCCTTGTGGCAGAAGATGCTCAGATACCTTTGGGAGGGAGTGTTTGCAGGAGAGCAGTGCAGAACTGCAGCCACGATGTGTTTGCCAGCGTGCAACGCCCAGCCCCAGTACGGCTGAGCCCACTGTCACCAGCATGCTGGTGGCAACTGTGCTCGGCAGGCTGGCGGGGCACGCAAAAGCATGCTGCTGCCATTCAGCTCCAAAACAAGGGCTAAATCTCCTTCCAGGCCGACACAAAGCTTCCTCTGGCTGGATTCTGGCAGCTCTGGAGAAAAGCCAGGTCCCAGTCAGGACCAGTGCCAGCAGTGGTGGGGCTGATGGAGGCAGCAGCTGGTAGGCAAAGCCTGTGAGCAGGCCAGCTGGCAGCACTGTGGTCATTATTTCCAGGATCTGTGGATCCTGGTCAAATAAAAGGGAAGCCTTCATCAGCTGAAGTATATCAGCCGCTTTCTTTGGAAGGAGTGGATTTAGGGGTAGGAGGCTGTGATCCCTGATAGCAACAGCAGCAAGTTGGTGCCCTGCCTCTCAGCGAGCAGGAGACAATGGTCCTTGCTGCCTGCAAGAGGCTGGCTAGCATTTTGGGTGGCATGGATGGTTCCAGTGGGGCAGCACTGTATGAGGAGGTTTTAAGTCACTGCTGGGAGTAGTGCATTGAGTCATTAGGCTGCATCACACCCTCAAGCACTCAAGTGATTTGGTCAGATTTTGTTTATAATTATCGCTCATCAAGCTGTTGGTGACTGTTCAGTGAAAAACTACTTAACTATTCAGAAAGTGTCACTGTAAGTTGAATGTACTAGTAACTAATAACTGTCATAGATGTTTTATGTCAATGGTAGCCATATAAAATATACACTGTTTCTGATTTCTCATTGTAGGCAGTTAGACCAAAAAAACTTTAAAATAAGCCTTTTCAAGAAAGTTGGTTATTTTTATCTAGTGCTCTCAATATTCTGCTTGAGTCAATATTTACCTACTCAATCAGACTGAAGTTAAAATAAAGAATGAATGATAAGTATTTGTTTACTCTTTGAAAGCCCCCCTCTTTCTTTCTTGTCTCGGTTTTCTTGATTATCAGTTTGCTGTCCCTAATTGCCACACCTAATCACTTTTCCACTAGGAAGCAGCCTGGGGCTGATAGGAACCAAGTATTTGGAAATACAAGCTATATTTGTTAAAAAACACACCAGTCCTGGGACAGGGAATGTTAATGAAGAGTTCCCCACATGCACATCACCCAGCAGGGTGCTGGTCCCTGTGCTGGCCCACACCACATAGCAGGGGCACCCACCTCTGATTTGAGTTAATGGCAAAATGTCACTTGACTCCCATAAGGTCCTTACTTCTTGTGGAGAGGAACGTAAGGGATCATGGGGGGTCACCCTATGCGCACTGATTTGGAGGTGGATTTGTTGCTCCCACCCCTTGTAGAGGGGGAAGAGCATCATGAGAGCCTGGTGCACACTCCCAGAGGATGCTGTCGTTGCCGTTCCACCCCATGGCCCACCCTGGGGCTGGCTGACATCCTCCTTTCTGCTTCACCTGCTGTGTTTCTCTGCCCAGGTGATCTTCCGAGCCCTGTCGCCGCCTTACGGCGCGGAGAACCCGTACAGCGCGGAGGCCCAGGCGCTGCTGAAGATCACCAACCTGCGGGTGCGGCTGCTGGAGCGGCAGGGCTGTCCCTGCCTGCCGGCCAGCCCGGCCCCGCAGCCCCCGCCGTCCCTGCACTATGCCATCTACGACTTCATCGTGAAGGGCAGCTGCTTCTGCAACGGCCACGCTGACCACTGCGTCCCTGTCGCTGGATTCAAGCCCGTCAAGGCGGCTGGTGTTTTCCATGTGGTATGTACATGCACCCAACAATGCAGGAAAGCAGAATTTTGAAAACAGTAAAGGACAGTACAGAGTATGGTGTGGGTCCAGGTATGCGATATTTGACGTTCAATGCCCTGGATTCCAAGCACAGTGAGCAGGAAGGCTCTTTACAAAGCAGGTGGTTTCCATGTGGGGCTGAAGTGCTGAACTTCCTTTGTGTCTTGGTGTGGGAGTGTCATCCTTCAAAGGTGCTCCACAGTAATTTATTTATTTCAGGTAAATCTTTAAAAATAATTAAATTGCTGACACCCATCTTTCCCCAAATGCTAACTTGCAATAACATGATATCTGAAGGATAAAAAATGCAGGGCATTTGGGTAACAAAGAAGGAGGAGAGCTTCTCTGAAGATACAAGGCATCATGTGACTACCATTGCTTCTGGAGGATCCAAGGATATTGGGTTGGGTCTTGGACCAAGGGGATAGAGATGGGGTTTGACTCTCACTCATGGGCTTTCCATTGCACTTTGCAATACCTTTCTCCAGATAAAAACCTTGTGCCTTGGTTTCAAGGGGACTGCCATCACAGGAGCTCTGAGCTCAAATTCCTAAGGACCCACCAAGACCTAAACTCCAGGGAAGCAAGAGCCACCAGCCCATAGGGCAGGTGATGGGCACAGCAGTGGCCAACATGTTGGATGCTTGTGGCATGGGATGCCTGCACCCAGCCAGTCCAGGGACACTTGTTGCCCCCAGCACATCTTATCCTTTCTGTTCATCTAGGCTGGCTCTGAAAGCTGTGGCTTTGCTGGTGGAGGAGCAGTAGGGAAAGACAGAGCAGCCAAACATACTGCACTGAGTAATGTTTGACAGAGAAAGATCATAAAAAAAACAAAAGAAGGCAGTTAGTCAAGGTAAGGAGTCCAGCTCCTTGGGGAGCTCTCATTTCACTTAAATTACGGTCTCTGACATGAAGCCGACAGGATGTTGCCCTTCTAATAGAGCTAGCCTTGCAACATCTTGAAAATATACCAGTTTGAAAACATGTAGCGCTGTGATTGGTAAGACTGTTTCAGGTAGCACTGCTCTGCTTTCTGCAGATGTCCCTTGAGTGAGAGTCTTTGAAAGGAGCTGTTTGCCCAGGATTATTTTGGTGGGATACAATTGCCTGGGAGTGTGCCCTGGAGCACCTCTGAGAGTCGTAACAGAGCCTGCAGCCAAGCAGGCTTCCAGTACGGCTACAGCCTACGGCAACCAGAGTGTGCAGGTAACAGGCAGTGCTGTGGGAAGGAAACAAGTGCCAAAATCACACTGAAAACAGAGCAAGAAATAGCAACAAACCCCTGCGCTGGCCCCGAGGGGGAAATTCAACTCCAGTTACAAATATTTATGTGGCAGGAGTCCCAAAGGTGACGTTTCTACGGCGAGGCTGACTCATTTTGCTGTGTCATAGTGTGTTTTACTTACACCTCATCCTGCATGTCCCGTGAGGGATGTGCCAGTGTAGGGGTGACATAGCCCCATGGTTTGCAGGGAGGGTCAAGGCATGGTGAGAGCTTTCCTCTCCCAATACCAGTTTTTCCATCATAGAGCTGGGGCAGTTTTGGCTGAGCTTTGTCCGTGCCAGGCTCCTGTGGCGTGAGGCTACTGCTGTTTGGGGACTGCAGGGGCACCTGCCTTGTGCAGCTGAGCCTGGGGTTTGCCAGTGCATTGTGTCAAGACTGGAAGAGAGAATTATTTCCAAGGTGATAGGAAGAATTCATCACACACGTGAATGAACAGAAAGGGGGTGAAAGATTGCGATGTCTGTGGCTGTTTAGGTGATAGAAGTCAGAAAACTACTGAAAAGAGAGTAGGATTTCAGAGAGGGAGCATTTTTATACATTTCAGCTGAAAAACTCACAGAAAATATAATTCTGAAGAATGATGACCAGTCATTCAAGAGGGAGACGGAGACTTCAGTATAGTCTTTATGTAACTCTATCTACCAAGGGTTTTATCAGAACCAGTTATACACTTATAACTGAGGACAACAAAAGCAGGAAAGCACAGTATCATTTCACAGTATGGTTATAAAATCTGGCTCTGTTTTTATGCTTGTGCAGACGAGCAATCCTGAAGAATATGCTCTAAGTTAGAGAGTTAACATCAAAATTTAAGCATGTTTAAGATTGTTTAATAAAAAAACCAAACAACTTTTCAAAAAAATCAATGTGCAAGTTTTCTAACCCCCCCCACTTGTTCTCAGCCTACAGGCTAAATCCTAACTGCAGCCTTCGTTTCAGTCCCTGCTTGGCCAGCAGAAGACCCAGATGTGATATATTTATTGCCTCTTGGGCTACTCTGGGCAGTAAGCTGAGGTATCCCAGCACTACTGGGCACAGCTGCCAGGTCTCAGCAAGATCTCACAAAGTGACCAGAAGCATTTCAGTCACCTCACCCAGAGAAGATGTGACAAAAGAGCATGGATATGTGAGAGTGCTGGGGGCTGCTGCTCTGGCAGGTTTGATGCAAGATCCTGACCCAAGGGGCCAGGATGGTCAGCTTGGGACATGGGCCCAGCTTGCTGCCACAGGATTCCTCCCATTGGATGTATTTTTTTCTTGAGATCTCAGCAATTGTGTGTTGAGAAGGTGACAGGTTTGAAGGTAAATATTGTGAGTGGCTGAAGTGAGGCTACAAGTCCACTTGGCCATGAGATAATACTTACCTGGGACACTCTCAGGGTGTGGGGTTGGGATGCAAACAGGGTGGCTTCATGAACAGAGGGGCTCCTTCTGCCCTGGCAGAAGCAGCTCTAGCTTCATTTTCTGGGGTGAGGAAACCTCTGTCTGCAATCTCTCTGAGTCAAAGTTCAACTTTACAGAGTCTGAGAAGAGATTTGTTTCTGTGCCCTCATCTAGCTGCAAAAGTCTCCATGATGGTCCTCTCCTCCTGGCACTTCCCCCACCTACCCTTTCTCCTAAAAGAGAATGGAATTCGTGTAGGAAAACTCTGGTTTTGTTTGAGTGTCAGAAATTCCATGTCAGCCTTTAGGTGAATTCTGAATACAGAGGTGGAACTTCTGCTCTAGTGGAAGGTATATTTCCATGATCACTTTGTGAGCTGCATTACATGGCAAACCACAAATATGAGCAAACAAATGAATTCACGTATACAGGAGTTCCCTCCCGATCTTCAGTGGCTGTGAAAATCTTTTTCCTCTGAGCCATGGCAGAGGAGCTTTTCACCGTATTCCAGTATCTCTGCACATGGAGATATCTCCATTGCACTGCATGCTTGGCCTCTTACCAGCTAAAGCATCCCCGTGGCCTGCTTGCAGCTGTGGCAAGTGACACGCAAGAGGAGAGACAAGCGTCGTGCAAGCCTGGCAATAAGTACGATCTTGCAATTTAGGACTCCAAAGTGGGGAAAGCAAACCCAGAGATACCTCACCTGGGCTGTGCAGTTCTGTCTCAAGGTGAGAGCTGGAGTTCATCCCTCTCAGAGACTCCTTGGCCCTCCCTGATGTGGATTCCTGCAAGTTAGCCAGCTGATCTCTCCAGGATTCTTCCATAGTTATGAAGGTTGGGATCCTGGGTGGACTAAGATACTTGGCTAAAGCACTTCTGTGTAGATAGGCAGGGTGAATATTCCCCCCCACTTCCCATGTGACCAGCCCAGTGGCTGTTATAAATTGTTATCATGCTAGTGACATCAAAAGATGTTCAAGGTCTTCCAGAGCAACGCTGACAGAAGCCTATTGTACAAGGAACTAAAAAAACCGCACCGCACAGCCCCCACGCCCTGGACAACAAGCTTTGTATTCTTTCACAAGAACGAGATAGGATATGAGAATTTTCTCATGCATAAATTTGGTTGTCTGGTGCTTTGGGAAAAGAATACCTCCCCGTGTGCTGACAGCCGCCAGTAGGCATTGGTTCTAAAACTTGTGCAGCAGTTCGAGCACAACACAGTTTAAAAGCTGTGGTTAGAGACTCAGTGTGAATGCTGCCATTTCCCCCTAGGCTAGCATCATGCTCATTTTCCATGAAAGTAAAAAAAAAAAAAAAAAAAAAAAAAAAAAAAAAAAAAAAAAAAAGAGAGAAAAGGATACAGTTTTAGCTGCTCCAAAAAGGAAATTCTATTAAAAGCAGTTACCCCTCCCAGCTATTTAGACTGTTTATGTTCTCAGGTCCTTGGGACATCCATTTTCTTTTAGTGTGCATTTGTGTTGGACTCCATATAGTGGGTGAGTTCTTACAATAAAAATCAATTCATAACAGGTGACTGAAAGCATTTTTCCCCCAGTGCAACATTCTTTGTCACTGCCCAACATTTTGGAGCATGATAAATATGGGGAAAAAGATTTTATAGGATTCAACTAAAGAGAAAGCCCTATGTATTTGCAATCTGAAAGGAAGCGTTAGAAGGTTATAATGTGGCAACAAAAGGCCCTGGAAGGAAGCATGCCCTAGCAACTGTCTTTGTATAGCGAAATCAGTCGCTCGTTTATCTTACAGAAGGCAACTTTTGTAACACTGTTTGCATTGTGCCTTCTAATGACTGACGTTGTGACAGGGCTGTCAAGCTAAGAAGGGGAACAGTGTGAAAGTGAACTGGGATATAAAGACCCCATGACAAAATGAAAAATGTTTTAAGAAGGCCTTGCTGCTTAAATGAGTCAGAAGCCGTGTGAATGCTTAAAGAAGTGGGACATACTGGGAATTGTGTTTGTGTACTTAGTGATGCTTCGTAATGACCCTAGTGGGTACACCTTACAGCTAACTGTGAGTTGGGGTGAATGAAAAGGGAAGAAAATATGTGCTCTTTCCCCTGTCAGTGCACAGGGATCACATTCTGCCTTCAGAAAGGTGCTGAGATGCTGGAGAAATCCTGAAGGCCAGGTACGTAATTTCCCCAGACTACCTTGTGTCCCAGCAGAGCTGCTGGGCTGGTTTCTCGGCCCCGTCTCCCAGCTGCTCCGTGGCATGACAGGGTATTTGCATGGCAGACCAGTCTTGCAAGTGGCCCTCCTACAGCTCTTACAGACATTAATTTTGCCCAGTGTAGACAGTCTGTTGGCTGTTTTTCACCTGCTGCCACTTCTCCTTGTATTACTTCTTGACCTTTCTCGTATTTCTAGCTCTCATAGTATTTCTTTATAACTAAAAAATAGACATGTCTACCTATGGGCTGCAAGAAAGGGCTTGCTAGTATCCAGCTTTTTTGTTGTTTCCAATGCATAAAAATGCTTGCTGTCATGCTGGAATTATGTAAAAGAAAGAAGATATTTTCTTCAGTGTGATAAAGCTAGGTTGGAGAAACATTTTAAAGCAGAGCTGTTTTGGGTGGTAGTCATTATAATGCTATTCTAAGAGAACAAATACATCAGCCTGAGGCAAGGCTTTTGAATCACCTAGGTCTGACTTTTCATTAAACTTCTGTGAGAAAGGAATATGGAAAAGAAGGTACTGATTAAGTGGTTGCACTGAGAAGCAAGCTGTTAAAGACTCTGTTTTCCTCTGCTCCCTCTGTTTGACTGCCCATTTAGCTGTTTAGTGTCTTCGTTAGTGGGTCTGCATCCCACGCTCTGCCTGGCTGAGAGGGGTTGGGGCCACCACAAGACCTGAGGGGGCCTTGGAGAGGCAAAGTTTTCTCTCAGCCCATTTAAGTGGCAGTGCTGTAAAGGCACAGCACCATCGGAATTGGGAAACCTGCTGTCTTATCCAAAGCTTACTCCCAAAGGCTGGAGTCTGGGTAGCTGCTTCTGATGCAGGAGCGGGGTCAGCCAGGCCTTCGCATCCCCTGCCTCTGCAGGCGTTCACCCAAACACGAATCCCACCGAGCCTGCGAGTCCCCAGCCCTGCAGCGAGCAGGGGCACACAGGTTTGCAAAGCGTGCATTGCAGGCTGGGCTACTGAACAGCCATGCTAGGCCCTGCCCAGGAGAGCAGAGGGCATGTGGGATCCACAGTGGGATCTGCGTTTGGGAGGGAGCAGCTGATGGAGGCTGGTTGTGATAAACTCTGAGGAAAGCACACTGCAAAGCAGCACCCTTACGATAAGAATGGGGAACATGTTCCTCCTGGCTCAGCTGGACAGCACACACGGAGTCAGGCGGGAGCCCAAGCCTACAGGGCCTCTGGTCCTGTGCTTGCCTTTACGCAGATGTCAGAATCGTGCTATTCTGGGTTTTTTTAAGATTTTCAGCCAGATATTTGTTTCCTTTCACCCAGGTGCATGGCACCTTTACAAGCAATCGATAGCAGGAGTGTCATGCCATGCTCTGCCTCTGAGTCTATCTAGATATACACCAGCTGGCTTGATTTGCATCATCTCCAACTTGGCTCTTTTGCAGGTCTCCTTGCCACAGCATGACAGACCACAAGCCTTCCATTCCTGCAACAGTTTTTAATTATATACAACCTCTTTCCTTAGAGTTCACATACAGATTAACATTAGTATGTTGGTGCACAGCTGTCCAGTGGTTTACTTATTAGCTCTGCATGCCAAATTAATGGTGGCACAGCAGATTCTTGGGATACCCACCCTATTCTGTTTTATTTCCACCCACCTTCCTTTATTCCAGTAATGCAGCATACTCTTTTATACAGTACTTGGGCTTTCAGAAAATCCAAGCTCTTGCTCTTTGGAATCATGAATGCTCCTTGGTGGGGCATTTTGCTTTGCTCTCTGCTGGTGTCTTGGGATGCTTAATTCTTTGAGGGTTTCTGAGGTGCTGCTGAGATTTGGATGTTTTTGGATTATTAATGCTGAGCAGCCTCTGGATGATTGATTGGGTCCCCACTGATTCTTTGTGTGACTTTGGCAAGGAGCAAACCGAATTTGGAGGGTGAGGCTACAGGCTGTGGGCACAGAAAGGGGGAGCACACATCCCCACAGTAATCCCAAGTGTCCCCATGTCTGAGACAATTCTGTTTGCAGTTCTTCTCCCATGTCCTTCTCATATGGCATCATGATTGCAAAAGCCCCAAAAGACCCCCTGGTTTTGACCATGGCACCCTCTGGCTCCTTCAGGTCACCTTTCCTTCCTGACCATCTATATCCTGGGTCTGGTGGATCCCTCTACCCTTACAGCTGGGACAGTCCTGTGAGGAAGGATTTCTGGAGGATGTCTCTGGCCACAGATGTAGTTCAGGCTAGTACAACATGTCTACTCAATGGCCAAAGGGCTTGCAGGAAACTCCTACCAAAAGTGACATCAAAGAGTTAGGACACCATCAAAACCACCAGAAGATGACCAGTACAGGTTTAGTCATCTTCTGTTTCCATGCAGGTGTGTATGCTTTTAAATGTGTGTCAGAAGAGATTCTGTAACATTGGTTTGTGTGTGGACCTTGCCTAAAAAATATGAGTGACAGAAATTTATTGATGAGTTGTAATTTAGGAAAGGGAGGTATGTGAGGTATGTGAGAGTTTGAAGAACATTTTGTTGGTGGTAGCAAAAATGAAAATATGAAAATACAAGACACACTCTGAGAACTAAATATGGCCTCCGCAAACTTGTTGTTTCTTTTCTATATTTACTTCTCATTCTTTTCAAACATTAGCACACATTTAAGCTTATATCAATACGGTAAGCCAGACAGACCAAATAGTATCTGCAGTGAGACCAGCTAATGCCTGTGATGAGGCCAGATAGCACAGAGAACAATGTTAGCTTAGTATTTTCACTTTAGCTTAGATGCTTGTGCATTCTGACTCCATCTGTACCTATTCATTGCTTACAAAGCCCAGTTGCTGTTCTGTATTTTTTGATGATCTGACATTTTAATAGGGCAGGAATTAATTCAAGAAGTTTTTAAAAGATCTTGCTATTTTCATTTCTGTTTAAAAGTCCTGGAAGGACTTTGCAGGTCAGTTTTGAAATTTTATCTGTGCTGGTTACATTTGACTCCTGTGAGATAGCAGCTGAAATCTATTCATTACAAATGAATAAATCAGAAAGTCATCAGCCAGGAGTGTGTGGTGTGTGTGTGTGCCTAGGTAACAAGCAGGAGCTGTTTACAACATGTTCAAGGTCCTTTCCTGTTTTGTTTACTGTTCAGGCTTTTCACAGGAACCTTCTTGTGGCGGTCTCGGCAGCAAGTCATGCAGTGAGGAACAGCACACTTGTAAAATCACAAGTTAAGCTGTGTGGAAGGCAGCATTTTCCAGTAGCAGTTAAAGCCATGCCCCAGCCCCAGGCTGGATCGGCAGGCACCCCAACCACCCTGTGTTCCTCTCGATGCCAAAAGCAGCCGGCAGCTGGTGCAGCTCCGTTGGTTTTATGGCCAACTTATGGCATGAGCACAGGGCGATACTGACAGGGCAGACTGAGGACCCTGGCTCGATCACGAACAGCAGGAGAAGCCGAACTATGTATTTAAAAGCAAAATGTGGAGCAGAGTAAAGCTGCAAGCATAGGCACATATCAAAATCGCTACAGTAGGTAGCTACCTGCCATGCTTCATGGAAAAAGGCAGGGCCTTCAGTCTTGCCAGCAGAGCCATGCTGCTGCAGAGCTTGATCTTGTTGCATCCAGGCACTGCCGGGCTGCTCATGCCCTCTGGCTACATCCTGTTTTCTTTGCATTTGCCAACAGGGTGAGTAATGCCAGCGACTGACAGGGCAGCTGGCACCAAGTGTGCTGTGCTGGCTTTTCATCTCTAATTACCCCCTTACACTGGGCTGTCTAGCTGTTAAATTATCTGTCATGAACATGTCCGAGTATAGTCAGTCACGGGCCTTGTGCTATCCTTGATTCTTCCTTTGTGGGGCAAAAATTCTGCCTAGGATGAGTAGATATTTATGTTTCAGGGGGTTGATTTTCTTTTCTGTCATACTTATTTGTGCTGGAGATAGCTGGGCACACAGAGCTGGGTGCTGAGATTGTAGGTGCTATTCCTGCAGTACTGCAAAGGTGTATTCATGTTTATGAGAAAGAAAAAGAGAAAGGTTTTACAGTGTTTCCCAAGGATGCTTTGAATCCCGGATTTTTTTTAATCTCTCCTGGAAATTCATGCTGCATCTGGAAACTGCTAAAGACCCTTTTAGATCTCAAAAAAAAAACCAGAAAAACAAAAGATATGATTATACAATAACATGACATGCAGATCTACACATATTAACCTAACTGGAAGTGTAACTACAGAATATTTGCCCTTGGATGAACTAGGCATCATGCTATATCCCTCCTTCTAGTCAGTGCAATAGCATGTAGCTGGCAGGCTGTTTCCTGTGTGTGGGCATTGCTTGTGCCCTGGGCACTCTGGCCTTTGCTGTGGGTGACCCTTGCTCTCTTTCCCCCACTAGGTCCATGGGAAATGCATGTGCAAGCACAACACCGCAGGGTCCCACTGCCAGCACTGCGCCCCGCTCTACAACGACCAGCCTTGGCAGGCTGCCGACGGCAAAACCGGAGCCCCCAGAGAGTGTCAGTGTAAGTAGCCAGTCAGGAATGGTGTCTCCAGATCCTCTGCCACAGTGAAATGCTTCCTCCACACCTGCCTTTCTCCCGTGTGTCCAAGAGGCAGCACGTCCTGGGGTGGCAGGGGGAAGTGCTTTCCAAGCAGTTCAGTGAGTGAAGAGCCACTGCCCTGTCCCTGCCCAGCACCCACCACATGTTTGTGTGGCAAGGACAGCCCTGTTTGCTCAGACCCTCACCTGGAATTCCTCACGAGACCATGATGTCTGTCGGTTTTGCCTTTCTCTGGGACCCAAGTGCATCTCCTGGGGATAAGGTCTGCTGATGTAGGCAGACTGCAGCCTGCCAGGGTACCTTGGAGGTGACAAGGGGCCAGACTTGTCCTCTCCATGGACACCACTGACAAATACGTTTGCAGGAGGTATGACTTCCTGCTGCTGGATGTGGGCTCTGCTCACCCCTGGGCACTGAGGGCAGAAGGAGCCATGGGCTCTTGCAGGTTTGAAGATCAGTTCTGCAGTGCCAGGGAGGATGCTTAGGGTGAGTGCTGGAAGCAGGGGAATGCAGGAGTCGTGGGGGCCATCTGCTTCAGTAAGAGCAGCATTCTAGCCAGAAGGGCGCTGAGGACCAACCACACCACCCCAGGAAGGTTTGCAGGCCTGCTGAGTGCCTTCCTGCCCTGGCTACAGTGCTATCCATACATAAGCTACCGTCAGCCTGCCTATATGGGCTATGGTCACGCTCACAGCAGTATGGATGACCCCTGAGGGAATGACAGTGAATTCCTACTTACACCAGCAGCATTTGATGAGCAGGCATTGGAATAGATCTCACTTGACCCCTGACTTCAGTCGTGTGGGCATGCAGACTTCCTCCACAGCCAGCACAGGGTAAGGAGGATGCTTGTTCTCTTTCACACACTGTGCCTCCACCTGCCTTTTTCCTCCATCAGCTGCAGGGAACATCCTGACACCACCCTCATGGCAGGTGTTGAATAGGGCAGTGCTGATTTCTAAAAGGGAGGAGGATTTCTAAAGGGAAGGATCCTTCCTCAGCAGGACCAGTGAATGTGGGTCTCTCTGTTCTGGCCTGACCACCTGTGGCTGTCCTTGTACTGGAAAACCTGTATTGGAAGTAAAAGAGTTAAAGAAAATACTATTTCTTAAATGTTATCTCCAGAGGTTGGGAAGTGTAGATGAAAATGTAGTAATACTTCATGCAGATAAATGAATAACAGGTTCATAGGTCAAGTCCCCTTTCCAAAACATGGTTTGAGTTTTTGTGTCTCTTTTCTACAAATCAGTATCTTTCACTGCCTTAATGAGTCTTTCTGTTCCCTTTGGCTTCCCCTCAGCATGCAAGTGTAATGGGCATGCCGACACTTGTCATTTTGACATGGATGCGTGGCTGGCGTCGGGCAATCGCAGCGGCGGCGTCTGTGACAACTGTCAGCACAACACGGAGGGGCAGCACTGCCAGCGCTGCAAGCTGGGCTTCTACCGCGACCTCAGGAAGCCCTTCTCTGCCCCAGACGCCTGCAAACGTAAGTCAGTGACCTTGCTCTAGGGCTTCCCAAGTGACAAAGTGTCAAACGAAAGGTGAGATCTTCTTGCCCCTCCTTGGAACAATCTTCTAGCTTCAGTGAAGGACAGGGAGTTCTTTGAATCCTCTTTGCGGTACTACTTGCAAAAAGCAGTGGTGATATTTGCAGGGTGAAAGCCTGCAGATGCTGTTGACAAATATGTCCCAAGGATCCCTGTAGCCTGAGGGCAGGGGAAGAGAGATGATTCATTCACTTTCTCCTATTGCTATTTTTGGAGAGGAAAAGCTGCATCTTGTTTTCTTGTTCTCCTTGTTTGGTGATTGTTGCAACCTCAGAATCAGGTTCCTCAGCCAGCAGGGGTGCAGCCGATAAATAGCATCGCCCACCAGTTCGTGTTAGCAGCAGCAGGTGGGTATGGAAGGACAGACAGGAACACCAGTTAAGTGATATTCCAGAAGGTGGAACACTGAGGAGGCAAGACTAAAAGCAGTGATTCAGGCGCATATGAAATTAAATCTTTCCCAAGCAAAGAAGCAACTAAAAGCCACACTCTCCAGGGACCACTGTGAGGATGGTGACTCACCATGGGGGACTCCAGATCCCCAAATTATGCTGAGAACATTATACTGGTCAGCTAAATATGGGGTGCCGGCGTGCCCTCCTCTCTGAGCCTACAGCCGCCCACTGGCTTCACCACATTTCTCCTCGCTGACTCACTTACTCTGAGGGGGACCTTGACAAGTGACAGAAAGAAATCCAAGTGACACCCTGCCTGTGTCTTTTGAGGAGACACTGAGCACATCTCTCGCCTCTCAAGGAGAAGTACCTGCACATGAAGGAAGAGGGAACCCTCCTGCGGTGGGGAGCTGCTTCCCAGGCTGGGAGGGGGTGTGAGGTTTCTGTTTGTTCGTTGAGGTCTGGTGGGGAACAGCTGCTTTTATCCTGTTCCCTTGCTGCATATTATCCTCATGAGATTCCCAGCAGCCCCACCAGTCTGTTGCAGAGGTCCTCCTCCTCTCCACCTTTCACTCATTGCAAGGAGGGGCAGCAACAGCTGAACTGCCTGTTTTACAACCCTAGTTCTCTTTATGGAAACGGAATTGACCACAGTTCTCCATTGCTTGTGTAAATAATTACTTCACTGCTGTAGTATGTACACAATAATTTTTTTTTAAACAGCGAATTTAATGACTTTAAAAAGTTCCATTACCAACTTGTATACATCACAGTTCTAAGTCTCCTCTGTAATATCAGATAGTTTCCCTCCTTACTTATTGCCAGAACTTAGGCAATGAACTTTTGGTTTGGAGTCTCATTAGGCAAAAAACAGGTTTAAGTCTTGCATTTAGACACAAAGCAGAGGCTATATGTTTTTTTTCTAACTCATTGATTCATCCTTGCTAATTAAAAAACGAACGAATGTATTCATTGACTGCTGGTAGATAATGCAGGACAGAAGACTGAGATAAATGCTGCATGGGACCCTCAAGCTCTGAAACATCACTGAACTGTGGTTCTGGTACCTTTGCTAGGGTTGTAATTCCTGATATTCTTTACTTGCCAGCTCTCATCAGGGAAGAATATGCACTTTTCTGAGGCCATTGAAGACAAGTGAAGCTTTGGCACTGAGTTGAGTGTGGTTTTCTGGATACCTAAAAACACCATCCTTCACCTTGGAAGCAGTAAAAGTGGCCTCTATCTCCTTTGTCACCTCAATTCATTCCATTGAGGGGATGGAGTTTCATGAGGGACTCACTGTAGGCTTGTGTCAGGATGCCCAGTCCATAATCTGTGCCTGTTTGCAGGGTCCAAGAGGAAGTCAAATGGCACCTCCTGGACTGGCCAGGACAGAGCCTCCTTCCTTGCAAAGCCAGATGGAAACAAGAGGTCTCAGGACATATTGCTGCAAAGCAGCCCCAGCTCGAAGGGAAGGCTGCCAACCTTGTGCAAGTTAGACCATTGCTAATGAAGTCAGGCAATACAGCACATCATTAACTATGTGTTAGCCAAATGCCAGGGTTCTTGATTAAAACGTTTCTCCCCGCCTTTACGAGCCAGAGGAAGCTGTGGATACTAGATGATTAATGGGTATTTTTGTTGACATATGTCAGTGCTTGGTTCTCTCAGCTCTCTGCATTCATCTCTGAATCACTGGCCCATGGCATTCCACTTTCCACATCTAAAAAAAAAAAAAGTGGGCCTCCATTACTCTTTAATGCAACAATCCAGCTTTATGGACCACTAGATTTTCATGAACTCTGGTATTTAAAAGCCAAAGCTAACACATATTTAACAAGAACTGTAAGATATTCTTGAGTATAGTGAGAAAGTTTACATTTCTTTACTTTCTGCATTAAGTACATCCACTCCATCACTCTTTTTTTTTCTGCTTTTATGAATTGCAGAGCATGATACTCCCTCAAGTATCTGAGGAAGGCAACTTCTCCTAGCACAAACTGAATTCCACAAATATAGGGATTATCTGAATGCTTTCTTTTCAGAGACCCTGTTAGTACAAACTCACAGATGATTTCTCTCTGGGCTTTTCAAACCCTCACAAATGCATTCCTTCCTAAGACCCCTTCACCTCTTCACTTCTGGTCTCCTGCTGCCGGGAATGCTCCCTGCACCCAGGGGCCCAGCACCTCACGGGGGAGATGGCAGCTGCAGGGCCGTAGAAAATGACTACTGACTGTTAAATTAAATTATAGAAGATCAGTTACAGCCTATGCCTGGAACATTTCCAAGGACCATGCCATGATCTGCAATAACAAGGGATGTGCGTGGAGCCCTATTATTCTTTCTTGGGAAGCCATGGCATTGCGTGCTTGTTTCTGGCTCAAGACATCATTATTGTTCACTCACTGAAAATTTAAAAATACCTAGGTCAAAGTAAATAAAGGAGTTGTTAAGCCATAATCTTTAAGGATACTTTAAATATTCTTGTAGGCAAAGAGTGTATATAATATTTGCTCAGGAGTAGGCGTGTACCTGATAAAATGAAACATTCATATGTTTAAAACACCAATCTGATGACTCTTTCCCCCCATCATACCTATGAGTCCTTTTCTTTCCATCCTCATGAGTTTTTAAGCCTCAGCTACAGTACAATTGCAGACAATAAAATTGAGTTTTATAATTGCCAAGTTTATTTTGCTTTTCAACTGTAGGGTTTTGAGGGTAAATATTTGTAGTTTCCAAAGGTTAGCTGGCAGCTCAGGAAACCACAACAGTATCACCAATCCAGGGCAGGGAAATCCAGTTCTGCTGGCATCCCACTCGCTGATTTTCCCCCCCAGTCAGCACATGCAATGCGAGGACAGACAGCTCTTAATTCATATGTGCATGGAAGTCACGTGCAGAATACTGCTATGTAGTGCTGGCTGATAAATTGACATTTTTAGCAATGCTGCTTATAAATCAAAAAGAAAGCAAAAAGATCAAGCTTGTGGAAGGTTTCTCTTGATCCAAGGCTGGGGCCCAGCTATTCCTTCTCTCACAGGAGCTCCCTTGGCTGTGGAGACCCCCAGCCTCTCTGGTGGACTAGCCATGGCACAAGACAGGCACTGTGGAGAAGCCTGACACTGAGTCTTACACTCTGCACCTGTGTATCCACAATGAAATGCCATCCAACACTGTCTGTAGCTACTTTTTCTGCTGCTCAGCTGCTCCTTTCACTTTCCTGGATGTGAGTCTCCTACTACCTGTGCTACAGGGAGGTGCAGATTGTGTGGAAGGAGGAAAATGTGGTCTAAAACCAACACAGCACAGCTCCCATGAGGGACCAATAGCTCCAGCTTTCAAACGTCGTATAATCAGTTCTGCAATCTTTTCCTTCCTGCCCTTGCCATAGTATGGAAGCAATCCGTCCTTTTTCCATGCATTTCTTTCAAATGTGGTATAACATGCTCACATTTGAGCTCTAGAGCCTCATTTCTGTTCTTGGTGTATAGCGATGGGCTTCACTTTACGTCTGCATTGCTCAGCAAGTTCCCACTGCAGCCCATCACAGTCAGTTACTGTGTTGAAAATTTGCCCCCTGAACCATTCAGATGAATGCCTTTTAGTGTCATCTTGAGCTTTCACCCAAGATCCAAGAGCAAAAACCTTCAGTTTGCCAGCCACTATTGGAAAGCGGATTGACACCTTGGTGGCTCATTGAGGAGCAGCCAGGAAGGATGGGATCCATGGAAGTGGATATGCAGGCCTGTTAGGAATTACCAGCCTTTAAACACATCTCTTTGTGGCTTTTATTGAAAAGTATAGCTAACTACATTCTCATTTTTGGTTGTCTTTTTAATTGCCTATGGGTTTGCTGCTCTTTGTCATAATAGCTTTTGTAAATTTAATATTCTTGCTTCACCGTAGTGTTGCCACTGATGTTAAATTTGATATTAGAAAAACAAAAGTGTGTTAAAGAATTGTCTGAAACATAAAAGCTCCTACCCCAATGCGGTTGTATATAAAATTCAGCTGAAACCTGATGAAAACAGGACCAAATCTCTAGCTGAGCAGTGGGTTTATCTTATTAACTGGAGGAGAATAGAAGAGCCTTAAGTGCCTGATATTTCCCCTGAAGGACCTGAGGAATGCCAGAAATACCCTCCTCATCTAGTAGAAGAAGAGAGCATTTGGCTATATGTATCAGGTGTAAAACACTTCACAGACTTCAGGAGAAAGGTATGCAAGTCTCAGTGCACGCTGTTGAAAACTATGCTATTAAAGGTACCAGGGTTCACTGCCTGCAGCTACTGACTGCAGTTTTGGAGAGGCTTTCTAATCTTTTAATTTTATATAATTATATTTGTTTGTGACTGGAAAGGGTGGGGAAAATTTGGGGATTACTTTGGCAAAGATGTTGGAATCATAATCGCCTCTGAGTTAACTGCCAATATTAATCTATCCTTTAATATTTTGAAACCATACTCCAGGTATGTCAGATTCCTGAAACCACAAAAATGCTGTCAGAGCAAAATTAAATGTATGTGTGCAGCAATAAGTATTTTAAGAGAAAGAAGTATGTTGCCTGTAGTGCCTTTCCTGCTCTATTGCCTTCACGGTTGCAAAATAGAAAGGTTGCTATTAGAATTTAGTGAAAATATTCCCTAGACACATAATTTTTTCAGGAAATGCAATTTTATGTAAATTAAGCTTTGGGCAAAGGTCTTTCAGGGAAAAAGCAGGGAATTTTTTGCCATAATGTGTAAGGCTGAGTGTACCATGTCCTGGTCAGAGAACCAAACCCTGAGGTGAGAAGAGCACAAGTCACGCGGTTACTGATCCTGCGGGCCACACCATCACCTGCTGACCTGGCCACATGGTCAGAGGTTTGGCTTGTGCTTTTGATAACTGTATTTCTCTTCTTTGAAAACATTGACATCTTTGGGGGAAAGTAGCCTTGTAACAGACATAAATTATGTTTATGTAAAAAAAAAAAACAACCCCTAAGGAGTAGGTAAGGAAAACTTCACTATTTTAGGGCCTCCTTTCTGAGAACCCAGTATGCCCCATCACACTTCTGGTGCATTGTTCTGATGCAAGGGGCTGTGAGGGAGAAAAGAGAGCAGCTGGCATTTCTGACATGCACTCTGCAAACCCATGTCCTGGAGAATATACAAAAGCCTATCTCTGACCTGTCAGTTTCCTCATTCTTTTTTCCTAATATTTTTAATTGATGGTTTTAAAAATCAGACAGAGACAGAGGGGTACTTCTTGCTCAGCCTTCACTTTAATTAAAATGACTGTTCTGACGGGTTTTTTAACCTCCTGGATGCAAGACAGTTGTTATTACTTTAAAAAGCAATTATGCTCTGATTCATTTTTGCAATGAAGCACCCGCAGCTGCTTAAACATCACAGTGAGGCAGACGCATCCCTGGGTAGTTGGCCGGAGTAGAATCCAGATGCTGCAAGGAAAGTAATGAAGGCCTGTTTGGCAAAACATAACAAGACACCAGGGTAGGTTGACTAATTAAAAACTAGCTCACAAAAGTTAAAATTCTACAGATTCCAAAGGGAGACTGTGCTCAGATTTGTGTGGGTGAGGGATAAAAAAGCCCAGAAACCCCAGAGGAGTACCTAGGCAGAGAGGTGTTTTTGCAGGCATCTCCTGCGCCTTTGTGGCTCAGAGGCTGTGCGCTCCCAGATGCTCTGTCCCTCACGGTGTGTCCCTCCCCTGCAGCTTGCTCCTGCCACCCTGTGGGATCGGCCGTGCTCCCCCTGGGCCCCGGCACCTTCTGTGACCCCAGCACCGGCGACTGCCCCTGCAAGCCCGGCGTGGCAGGGCCCCGCTGTGACCACTGCCTCCCCGGCTACTGGGGCTTCGGTGCCTACGGCTGCCGGCCCTGCGACTGTGCCCGCAGCTGCGACCCCCACACCGGCGACTGCCACAGCAGCAGGTGAGCTGGGGGGTCTCGCCATAGCTCACCGCACCTCCGTGATCTCAGTTCCAGGGAAGGCTCTATTTACACATGGCAAGCAGGCTGAAAAGGATCCATTATGTAAATACTTGGGGTTTGGTATGGCCGAGAACGGGGGATAAAGTGGGAGCTGAGGCTGTGGTTCCCTTGGG
Source organism: Nicator chloris (assembly GCA_013400495.1). Lineage (NCBI taxonomy): Eukaryota > Metazoa > Chordata > Aves > Passeriformes > Pycnonotidae > Nicator > Nicator chloris. Next base: position 82,838 of record WAAE01017531.1, on the reverse strand, counting down.
TGCCTGGCACACCATGGCAGGGCACCAGCGATGGTGGGATTTTTGCTCTCCGTGCTGGTGTTAATGTATCGGGTGTTTTCCATAACCTTCACAGTTGTTTCCTCTCCACGAGCAAAATGTGGGCCTCAGGGACATCTGAGTAAGAGGAGACCGAAGGCTTAATTTTGCTGTTGTAACTCAGCTTATGTTATCTGTGGCTTGGAGTCAAACTCTGACTTTTAGAAATCAGCACATTTTAATAATACCCCACTCTCCAAATCTGACGTTTTTTTTACCAGACTGAAGATATTTGTGGTATAAATCCCTATAACATATTTTAAACCCAAAATGGATCCATGATCCTCTCTGGCAGCACACAACCTGTTCACCTTCCAAAACTGGCTCTTGCATTTACCATCTTCAAGACACGCAGTCACATTGTGTCTGGAGGATGGGCTGGTAGTGGCCCTGCTTTCCACTGGCTCCTGGAAGAAGGTTGATCATCTCCCTTTCCCCTCAACAGCTCAGATGTGACCTGGCACAATGAAGCACCTCCTTTGCAGGCAGTGCTCAATGAGAGCGAGCCCACCTGGGGCTGGGAGGATGAGCAGGGCTTCTCAGCACTCCGGCACTCTGGTAGGACTGCGGCTCCGCACGTGTTCCACCTGCCCAATCCCTCCCGCCAGCAGCCACTGCAGACCCAGTCTTCTGCACTGACTTGTAGTTAGCACCCTGGCAGTTGCAGGGGGGGATGGACATTCCCCCACTAACATGTGGAGGGATGAATGTCCTTGTGACCACCTCCTTCCCCTCCAAGAGCCAGAGGATCCGTATGGCTCATCCCATCAATGCAAGGATGTGCAAACCCATTAGGCATATGCTCTATGCTGAATGCTTGTACCCAGCATTTAGCTGTTGTAAGGCAAGAATTTGCAGTCCCAGCTCTGAATTTCCAGGCTGAATGCCCTCATGTTTTACTTGACCATCATGTTGTAAAGGTATCCTTATATTCCCTAAAACTCGACAAACCAGCAACTTTATTTAAAGGGTGGGGTTTGCCACTTCACTGGCAGGCAGTTAGGGGATTTCTAACTCAGAATTTATTTCCCCGATGCCCACAATGATTTTGGAATCACTTGCAGTTTATGATGTGATTGGAGATGGTCTAGCATGCAGCTGGAGAAGTATATCCCTCCTGTGTTCCCAGCCTGGGGGAGGTGGGTGCTACGTGAAGTTTGGTGCAAGGCAGGCTGGCCCCCTGGGGCAGCATCAAGCTGTCCTCCCTTGCAGCTGCTGCAAGCAAGCAGGCAAGAGTCATTTCCTCCATTTTCAGAGAGCAGCTTGATAACATCTTGAAGATACAATAATTGAGTTAATTGAGGGGAAAGCTCCATCATTTGTCTAGGCGATTTCATTTTAAACGTAAATAAGTATATCATGTTATTCTTTGTTCTAAGATCACGGAAGTCATTAATCTGCCTTAACCTCTGCAACATTTCCTTTTAAAGTTTTGTCTGGTACATTACGGTGTGGAAAATACCACAGGGAAAGATACACATGTTATTTGCATCCCAAGGCAAAATAATGAGACCTTTGTTTTCCTTCTCTTCTAATTGTAAACAAGGAGCAATTGCCCTTAGACTAAGAGTCTATATTCACTCTCAATCTGAAAAGAGTTGCAAATTTCTTTTTTTTTTGTAGCTTGAAAAACCTCTGGCAGTTCCTGGGCTCTGCCTGCAAATACTCCTGAATGTCAAGCACAATTCACAGCCATTTGCTTCCTTCTTTTTCCCCAGGTAAATGCGAATGCAAAGAGCAAGTTTTAGGGAATCCCAAGGTCTTCTGCAGCATGAAGTACACCTATGGTGAGTTGTGGGTGAGGGGGCTGTAAAGGGAGGTGCTGCAAGGCAGTGCAAAAGTGTATATAAAGCATGAGAGGTGCTGTGCGTGCACTGCTCCATCCTGCCAAACCCACAGGATGCTTAGTCTAAAGGCAGATCTTCAACCAAAATGTGTAGGTATCATGGTTCCAAGTCAAGGTGGGTGAAGCATCTTGTTCTGTTACCCATCTCTCTTGCTGTCAAAACACCCTTGTACAAAAATCAGGGGAGGACAAGAGCTGGAAGTGTCCCAGGGAGGCTGTCTAGGTCCAAGACAGGCTATAAACCACAGTTACCAAAAATGGGTCACTGAAACTCAGTCTGTAGATGAGGTGCCCTAATCAGAGACTAGAAATGACTGTATCTGAATGATACTGAGCATAAGGAGGGGCCGTGATCACCGCTCCACGGATAAAACAATTCCGGCAGCTACTGGGAACTTCCCCTGTCAACAAAGTTCAGCTGTTGCAATGGGATGATGTATATTGTCTAAGTGTCTCTTGGATTTAAATGAATGAGAAGAGGCACTTCGTTTCCCAAGACCTTCCTGGTGTGTGCCAATGAGCTGCCTCCTTCATGCTGTGGCAGAGCAAGGAATGCTCTCCCTTCCTTCACAAGGAATCTCTTGCAGGGGTCTCTTGCACCTGTTTCATCTCACACTGAGGTTGAACATGCACAGAGAGATAGCCCATACCTCTGCAGGCTGCAGAGCAACCCACGAAGGGGAGTTCAAGGGGCTGCCAGTTGTTGAAATGTAGCCCTGGCTTAGTGATATTAGGAAAAAATTTGATTCTGCTCTGTTTCGCTTCCCAACCATGATAGTAACTGCGTTTAATCTTGCAAAAGATAAGAAACTGAAAAAATAAAGAGTCACAAAACCTCCATAAATCTTATCTAAAGCACACGCAGGCTTCCCCCCCTTTCATCAGTCAACATGTGAAGGTGTCAGCTAAACTAGAGAGACAGATGAGTTACAGGGCTCATCATGGACTCCAGGAGGCCACACTGTGAGAGGCTGCCCTGAGCTTCCCAACGTGAGTGCTGAATAAAGCACCACCATGTGGGGATACCTCCCAGTATAGGTCAGCTGGAGGAACTGAGCCCTGAGCCTCCACCACACAGTGGCTCAGCAGTGGAGTGCCAGGTGGTGAAAATGTGCCTGTGAGTATGAGTGAGCTCAAAATACTCCCTGATTTCCCCCAGTCCCCACCAAGGTCTCACTCTCCTCCACTGGATTTGGCAGTCCTGCAAAGCAGCAGGACTGGCACCAGGGTGGGATGAGGCTGAGGCCAGCAAAGCCTCCGCATCCATCCCTAAATCCAATTGATTTCCAAAAGTGCTAAGGAACACAAAGGGTTTGCTGAGCTCTGGGGGAAAATGGGACTTCATGCCCTCATGGCAGTTCTAGTGGCCATGGCCAAAACAACTGGCAGCATTTCTGCCCATGGATGTGGGGATGTATATGCTCTCCAGCAGCTGCTCTGACCCTGGGCTCCCCAGCAAGGAGCACTGGGCTAACTCCACTGTAACAAAGCAATTGTCCTCACTGCTACGCCCAGACACCAGCACCAGACGAGGATGAAGGCAGAAAGAGAGCCCTGTAAATAGTTTGTATATTCCTGGTTTTGAATTCCTCTGTTCCCAGTGATCAAGACGAAGATCTTGTCAGCTCATGACAAAGGCTCGCATGCAGAAGTCAGTGTGAAGATCAAGAAAGTCTTGAAATCTACAAAGCTGAAGATCCTCCGGGGCAAGAGGACACTCTACCCTGAATCCTGGACTAACAGAGGCTGCACTTGTCCCATCCTTAATCCTGGTAAGTTTAACTCCCTGAACAGTACATCACCACCACATATACACAGATTTCATTCCCGACCCTCTATCCCCTCAGACCAATGAGCTGAGATTGCAGCCCAGTGCTGATTAAAAATCATTGGCTGTTACACCACTTGGATTCCAACAGCAATCGCCATGAAATTGGAATTTCGTAGAGAAAAACTTGGTTCATCCTATAGAGTTCAAAACATACAGTTCTCTTTATGCAGCATAGTAACAGTTTTACCAGTTTTACCAGTCTCTGTTCACAGAGGGAGGGAGGTGCACATCACACCACAACTGCATGATATATCTTTCAAAGCTAAAGCTAATTTGAATCCATAAAAACACATTTAAATCTAATTTGAGTTGTGATACTGCACTGAAGTTCTAATGTAAACTCCAGGGAAGATTTCTCATTGAAAGTAACACAAATTTACATCTACAGGATTTGGAAGAAATTTTCCTTTGCAGTGAGGGGAGAGCTCCACAGTTTTTTCCCGTTTCTTTCACTGAAATGGAGTATAACCAGTGGTGGCTAACAGTGCATGCAGTCTCCAGTATGGACAAGGATATGCAGATTCAGGGGTTTCTTCCACAGAGCAAAACGAAGCTCCAGCTGACACACCTCTCTTTACAGCTCCAAGATAAATGAGCAGTTACTGACTAATTCAGATGAAGGGCTTTCTTTCCATAAGGTATATACACCCCTGGGAGATTGGCAATGGAAGCATTGATGTGGGTGCTGAGACATCCCTGTCAGGTGCAGCACTAGGAACAAGGGGGTACAGGGCTGTCTGTGAGGCTGAGTCATGCAGAAAGGTTATTCACTGATGAGGTTTGCAGTCTTCTTTCATGTGCACAGGAGTGACTGACTGGTTTTGAAGGCAAGCTGCTGTGGTAGCACAGCTGTAGCTAGGAGGTCTTGTCAGGTGCAAAGGTCAAATGAATCAGCACCATTAGGTAGGGCTCTACTGTTTAAGTGCAGTAAAACTTTGGATATTGCTGGAACACCATAAATCACTAATCAAATAGCTATAGCTGTTTTATTTTTCCATATGCAATGAAAACACAAGCAAGAAAGCCCAGATGCAGCTGCCTTAATAAGAACCTGAAGGAATGCAATGGAAGCTGTCCAAAACTGAGCCTGCAGGGCAGCCCCACACCTGACACCCAGATTTGCCACTTGAGTAACTTCAGAGGAGCTTCACTGATTTTCCCCAACAGATGAAAGACAGCATTAATCACAGAATCAATGGAGGTCTCTTAGACAACAGCAGAAAGGTGGAGATGCAACTGGCTTTAGTGACAGTCCAGGTGTCTGACACATCAGGTGTTACTCCTTTGTTACTTCCTTGCCAGCTTTCATGATTTAGGCTGCAAAGCTTAGTATTGTTTTGAAATGCAGCTGCTGGTCCCATGAATATAAATTAGTCTCAGCCTTCATGTTGAAGTCATGAAGTTTGTTGCTAATAGGAAACTTGAAAACATCCGTTGAGTGAATCTTTAGGATTCAATAATGTCAAAGAGGGAAAAAAGGATCCCAGAAACTTTAAAAAAAATTCATTATTTTCTTTAGCTACCACATTCATTTCTGAGTGGCTTGCAATACAGCATTAGCAGATTCAACCCTCTATCACAGGTTATGGCCTACATGTGAATAAACCAAAACCAGCTGGATGAAAAGTCAAGCTGGCATAAAACAATTTTCTGACGTACAGCTATAATGGAAATCACATCTTCAAAAACACAGAGGAGATCAAAGATAACCATAAAAGTAAGACAGATGTGTTTTTATACTATTTTACAGAAGTAAAGGGATACTAAAAGGAGAGTAAGCTCTTAAAGGCTCTGCAAGGAAAAAAAAACTCCAACCATTTATCAAATCTGTGGGCTATTTTCAGATCAAAAACATCTTTAAGTTCCTACAAGGGGAACCCTTTCACCACCCTTGCACACCTTCTGCTCCACACACACACACAGAGGCAGATGCTGCTTCTGGGGGGACAATGAGCTGAAAGATTTAAAGCTCTCACCCGTTTGCAAGGGAAGAGGAGCCCATCCCTTCCATGGCTCTGCCAAGCACAGTCACAGGGAGGCAGAGGGCAGTCTGCCAGGGCAAACTGCACAGCCTCAAGTCATGGCTTGTGGCATCTCAGTCATTTGACTCATTTTAATTTTACAGTTCTGTAGCATCAGGTTGACAATCTAAAAAGCCTTACACAGTCAGCAATCATGCCAATATTTGCTTGCTCTCTGAGTGTGCATACCACATTTCTCTCTCAAGGGAAATAAATCCAGGAAGCCTTGAAAAGTGATGTTTATAACAGCAAGATTGACTTGGCCAAAATTAATGTCTTGTGAAGGGCAATGCTGCCACACACATATCCTGTGTTTACTTGGCAGAAGAGAGGATGTGTGTGCCCAAAAACTCAGATAAAGTAGAAAGCAAATAGTATTGCTTGACCTTTAACTTGGGAGGCACCCTCCCTTTATTCTGGACTGCAAAATGAAAACCCAAGACAGCACAAGCTGCAGCCAGGATGGAGCAGGATGACTGAGAGCACCGGGGAAGGCCCATCTCCCCTGCCTGGTTTGCACCAGCGCATGCATTGTGGTCCAATGCTCGGTGCAAGGAGTGGGTACAGGAGGGGTCCAATGCTGGCTAAATGTGCCCTAAATGTGCTGTAGTAGGGTGCTAACCCTGGCAGGGAGCTCCTCCTGCCATGAAAGGGATTATCCTCCCTATCCTCACTTATGGCACATTTGTGGCCCATTAGGCAGTTTGGATCTGTGGCAGTGTTTCTTTAGCTAATTCAAACCAAAGGCTTTGCTCTATCCTCCTGTTTAGAAGGTGTTACCTGGTTCCAAGCACTGTTTTGAGTCGTGTCCTGAAAGTCAAGCGCAGACCTGCATGCCTGAGGAAAGACCTGCAGCAGGGCACTACAGGGACACACTCCAGCCCTTTCTATCTGTTTCTGGACAACCAGTTGAGGCTTTGTCAGACCCTGCTGTCGTGTCTCTAAAACATCTGGCAGAGGCAGAAATTAGCAGTTCTTTTCAGTGTGACAGCCACTCCTCCAGGCTCTTCTAGGGCACTGGTGCCAGCACATTTAGTGTTGCCTCACACTGGGGTCTGGCATGCCTTTACATCCAAGGGGCCACTGGTCACTCTGAGCAAGATACCAAGCACTGGACCATCCTGCACCGTTCCATTCCTTGAATTTGCTGAACTGATTTCCAGGCTCAGATTTATTCAGGGCGAAGTGAGGCAGGTGGCTGCCAAATGAAGGTAATAGCAGTACCCAGAAGAGGTATAAAAACTTGCAGTGCCGCCCCCAGAGTTCAGCTTTCATTTATATTTAGAAGCTAACAAAATCATGTTTTGTGTGCTGCATCTCACTGACAGGTAGCCACAGGGGTCATTTTGCCATAGATACAGACAGAGCTATAGATAGACAGATATACATGAGAGTCAATATATATAAATATTTCTTTGTGTAAGTGCTTTTTTACATGGGACTAGATACCCAGGCTGACTTTGCAGCTCAGTAGGCCTCTTAAGCGTGGTACTGTGCAGTCCCTGACTGCTTTGCTGGTTTGCAGGCTTGGAGTATCTTGTGGCAGGACACGAGGACGTCCGAACAGGCAGACTCATCGTCAACATGAAGAGTTTTGTCCATCAGTGGAAGTCAGCTCTGGGAAGAAAGGTCTTGGAGATTTTAAAAAGAGACTGCAACTAGAGGTGTGCAACTGCCTAGAGCATTTCTTTATGCACAAAGTGCAACAGCCTCCACAGGGAGAAGACCTCTAGCATGAAAACTGGAACATAAGAAAATAGTGCCAACACATGTAGTGAGGCATCCAGAGTTGTAGGCGCTGTCTAATTTAATCCTTTCTGGCCAATGTTCTTTCACTTGCCTATAGCTTCCTTGTCAGGGCCTCACCCTGAGCCCTGCTTATCATTATGTTGAGGGAAACAAAAGGAAGGGTGGTGGATGCTTGTCTCGCTCCAGTGCAATGTTGGAGCAACTCCCATGAAGCCACTGACCATCCAAGACCAAATTGCCACCCTAGAAGAGCTACTGCTGAGAAGAGCTACTGCTGCCAGTGCCACTAGTGTGGATCCTGAGTGACTTGCAGAGGATGCTGTGGGGAAGGCAATGGCCACAGCGGTGGGTGGGTGCTGGCACCAGTGTGGCAATGAGAAGCACTCTTTAGAAACACCCCCTTACGGGTTAGGACATGGCACCTGTCAAAGAGAATTGGGTGTCACTTGCTTTTAACCTGTTTGCCCTGCTGAAGGTTTCAGGGGCTAGATTCTCTGCTGATGCTGTTGAGGAGAGAGCTGCTGGAGGGAATTGAATCCCTCTGCCTTGTCACAGGTGTGATGCAGGGCAGAGGCCGGCTCTTCACCCACCGCATGGCTGCGGAGAAGAGCCAGCTGCAGAGGGTGCAGCATCTCTGAGCTTTTGTCCTTGAAGTGTTAAAAAATGAACCTAGCCCTAGTGTAAATATGTCATTGTATAAAGCACTTTACTACCTGCCACTTCACGGTGCAGGATGTCTAATTGTGTTGGGGAAAGAAGAATTTGAAGGTGGCATGTGAAAAAAAACCTCCCTGAAACAGAAGCACTCCTGAAGACCCCCCGCAGTTGGACAGCGTTAACAGTATAAAGGGAATGGCCAGCCTGGCACTGGCCACTCAATATCTGAGGATGCAATCTGAAAGATTAAGTATTTGCACTGAAGTCCCAGCTTTAGACCAGCACTTGGACCCCGTGGGCAGGGCTCCAGCAAGACTTTGCGAACAGAGTGAGGAGAAGAGACTTTGAGATAAAAATGCGATTGCTGGAGGAGAAAAAACTCTGACTGCAGGAAAGGGAGTGGATGCAGAGAATGGAAAGGACTTGCATTCACATATCACAACCCAACGATTCATGGTGGGCCTGGAGTTTATTTTATTTTTATGTTAGTATTTAAAACTGAACATTTTATTTGTTTTCTTCTGTGTTATTGTTTGCAATATATACAGCCATTATACTTCCTCATTAACACCAGTATGAAATATAGCACAGTTTACTGCAGTTTTCAGCACTAAAATATATCTCTTCTGTAAAGCATCTTTAAACCACATTGCATAGAGTACATTTTGTTCATGAGTGTGAGGGGAAAGAAGACATGCAACACCAGAAAAGTCACTAGTCTACCAATCCACTTTACATATGTATTTTTCTTTCAAGGTCCTGTGGACTCACAAAAAAAAAAGATACTATTTTGGTAATTTGTTTTTGTATCTCATGTATGTAATAAATATAATATGATTTCAACATCTTCTTCTCCTGTAACTGTTTATGCCAATGGCAGCAGGGTATTCATGCCTGCACTAAAGAGCACAAGCAAAGATTGCACTGAGTGAGGAGAAGCTGCCATGGGGGATATTTTCCTCCCTGCTTGGGGGGTAAAATGCAACACGCGGTAGAAAGCGAAGTAGCATAGATGGCTCACAAAAATCCCATTTCACCTCTTGTTTTGGGAGGTTTATAACCTCTTCTCATAAGAAGTGAAATTGTACCTAAATATTTTCAAATCTGGCCAGATCCTTGCCTCCACACAGGCTTGAAGGCTAAGCTGCAGAGCAGGTACTTACAAGAAGCAAGTCAGGGATGGCAGAAATAAGGTTTGTTCCCTACATTTGAAACTACTAAGGGGAAACAAAAGGCTATGGGAAACAAATGCTGTGGCAAGAGGTCTACAAAAACACTGCAGAGTGAAGTCAAGCATGAGAAATTAGTGGCCAGGAGGTCAAGACATAATCTGCAGTGTGGGCAGCAGCTCCCCGGGTGGGTGGTTAATCAGTGACTGTGGCAGCACCCATCTCCCTGGTGGAGGAGAGTGCAGGGACAGGCTCTCCTATGGAGGCACTCAAGAGACCAAGAGCCTCCAACAGCTCTGTTTTGATTTAAAAGTGTGCATTTACCTGCTTAACGTGTTTTCAGCTTCATTTTATTTTAGTGCCACTAAAAATACATTCGCAATGGCTAGTTGATTCATGTGACCTTGTGAAAGCTGGAGGGTGTGATCTCACCTTTCCAGCCAGCTCAAGCACTGTAGGAAACCAGGACGGCTTTGTTGGCAGTGCTGCTTAAGGCATCTTGTCTGACTCCTGTCCTAGCCTTGGAGCTGGGCACTGATGGTTTTATGGAAGAAAGGGGTTAACTTCCGTGAGGCAAATCTGCCCATGAGAAATTTCTGTCAGGAGATTTTGGCTGGGAGAAGTGTCCCATTACAAGGAGCGAGTGAGCTGGATAACAAAGAATCACAGAATCAGTTGGGTTGGAAAAGACCTCTGATACCATTGAATTCAAGCTTTGACTGATCACCACCTGATCAGCTAGACTACGGCACTAAGTGCCATGTCCAGATGTTTCTTGAACACCTCCAGGGATGGTGACTCCACCAGCTCCCTGGGCAGCCCATTACAGTGCTTAACATCCTTCCTGTGAAGGAATTCTTCCTGATGTTCAACCTGAACCTCCCGTGGCACAGCTTGAGACTATGTCATCTTGTCTCCTTTCGGGGTTTTGGAGAGAGAGAAGGTCTCCCCTGAGCTTCCTTCTCTCCAGGCTGAACAATCCAGGCTCTCTCAGCCACTCCTCAGAGGACTTATGCTCTAGACCTTTTCTATCCCTCTATTGGTATGAGATCACAAGATGGCCAGCCAGGCCCTCCTTTGCAGCTCAGTGAGTTAATGGAAGCAGCCTGCCTGGTTTATGTGTTTACTCCCCTGTTATGTGTATGAGAAGAGGATGTCTGTCTCTGCCCACCTGAAGAGTAGATGTATTGCTTGATGGTCCCAGGAGTAGCAATGCCTTGACTAGTCGTTCTGTGTGACAAAAATCAGTGGCAGGAAAACCAATGTAGTCATAATCAACCCACAGAAGGGTCTTTTCTTCCAGAATTGGCCCACTGATGCAGGCAAAGCTGGCAGCTGAGGCTAGGCTGCCCTTTCTGGATTGTGCTACTCCTGTCAAGAGGTGAGTGCTGGATTTTCAGGAACCAAAGATGGGAATTGCCATAGTTCTCCCTATAGCATCCTCACGCTGTCCTTATGCCTCACCTGCACCTAAAGAACAAGCACTTCCCTGCTGCTGAAGGAAGCATGGTGGAGTCTTCCTTTTTCCAAGGCTGGAGGCCGGATGTAAGCAGTGGCCAGGGGTCAGTGATAGGGGCTGGGGCTGCCTGCCAGAGCCCCCGTGCTCCTGGTTGTCTGTCAGCATTGCAGGAGTGAGTCATGTTGGTAACCTGTGCTTGGCTGGAGGAGGTAAGGCAGGAGTGTTGGAACCACCACAACACTGACCCTGCTGTACACGGCAGTACAGCCCCTCCAGCACACCAACATATGCTCCAAACCTCTATTCCTCCAAGGCACTCACAGGACACCTCTTTCACTCTTTCTGGTGGACATGAGCACTCCACTCTCCGGCACATGAGCTCTCAGCAGATGCTTTGGCACAGAGAAGGGAACACTTGGCTCCAACTAGTTTTCAATGCCTCCTTGCACTCTCCGGGGCAAATCTGGTGCCATAAGTATTGTCAAGAACAGGCCCTAAGCCACTGTGGGTTTCTCCAATGCCCTCTGCCACTACTGCTACCTGTGGAAGAAAGCAGGATAAGCCACACAGATCTGTCCATTAGTTTTCAGTAACCTGAAGCTGCCTTCTTGGAGGAGGCTGTGCTCAGAGACATCCCACATCCTCCCTCAGAGAGGTGGCCTCACACCAGTACCTGGAAGCAGGGTGGGCGTCCCCAGCTGTGCAGAGCCTTTGTGATGGGTACCTCTGCCCAGCCCATTCATCAGGAAGAAGGAGGCTATTAGGTGAAGCATCTGCTTTTGTTCAGTTAAAGACCATTGTTCTCTTTGGATCACCTCAACAGACATTAACCATGCCCGTGGCTCTGAGTGCAAGGAGGGCCAGCAGAGAAGCCACCTGCAGGCCTAGCCACATCCATTCCTACAGCAGCAGCTGGCCATGGATCCTCAGCAGCATGGCCCCCTCTCCTAGGAAGTGCTACTGATGGGAGCCTCCTCATCCCAGACCAAGCCCTGTTGGGCTACAGATGTGCTGTGCCCTCCTGCCATGGTGAGAGGCTGGAGAGGACTCAGGGCTGTGCTGCCTGCATGTGCACAGGGCCTGTGAAATCAGCAATTGCTCTCCCCTGAGGAATGCAATCTTCCAGTTACAGTGGAAAATTACAGAAGGGTTTAATATAGTTGCTCCAGCAGGCTAAATCTTATGGGATATGATCATGTTGCTGAAAATGACTGAACATCTGGGACTACAGGCCTGCCTAAATGGAAATCTGGGTATGGGTAAACATAACAATTTAGAAATAAATAGCTGCAGTATTTTTTTTTAATCTTTATTTTTAGTTATCATATTGACTTCAATATCAACACAGGATAGAATAAACATCTCAAAAATGTCCAGTGGCTGCTGCCTCAGCATCCACAGGAGCTCTCTCTCTGATAAGGCTGGAGGGGATCAGCTGTCTGTGGGCCTTCTGGGCTGATGTGTTGATTTTTTGATGACAGTGTTTCCAAAGCATGCTCTTACCCAGGGGTCACAGCTTCTTGCCGCTCTTTTCCCACAGTTCAGCACAGAAACTTCATGAATGCCTTGTATTGCTTCAAGGGAAGGCAATGATGCCTCAGCAAGGCCCAAAGGCTGGGAAATACACTATATATGGGAAACTTGTATGCATATTGAAAATGTTAGCATGGCCAAGAGGCCAATGTGCTGCAGCAGGCATTGGGAGAGCCACTTTCTATGTCTAGCTCATCTCCTCATTTCCTCATCGCTCTTAGGGGTCCTTTGGAGCAAAAATAATGCTGGGTTGCTTGAAAATATGATGTATCACTGGTGTGATGCACTCTTGGGTAAACTTAAGCCAAACCAAGTCCTGTGGCCCAGAAAAATGTTATCATATCCATATTGGGCATCATCATGCCCAAGCTTTGTTGCAATGCCAAATGCCGTTCTAGGTATCTCCAAGTACTACCTGGACACTTTCTCCGCTGTAGAAGACATGTAAAAGAAGTTTGCCAGGGCACTGAAAGGTCTAGGGGGATTGTGGCCATGGATGAAGGTGTGTGTGTATGTGCATCCCCATGCTCACTTCTTCGTTTCCCAGATGGTGCTTTCTCTGCTCATGTCTCTGAGCTCCCCCTGACCAGGCAGGTTGCTCATACTGACTGCATTTCTTTCTTTGACTTCTTGTCTCAGACTTATACACAGACATTAAATACAGTTATTTAGCATAGGACATGGCTTTTAAGCCATCTGGAAATGAGGGCTGGCAAAAGGCCCTCAGATCTGTATGAAAATTGCTGAGAAGAATAAAGTTGCTTCCTAAAGCAAACATTAGTGAAATTTCCCTGAACTGACTTGCTGTGGACATGGATATATGCACCCCTTCTAGCAGGTGCAAAATGCAGCCCGGGTCCAGGCTCAGGACACATGCCCAGGTACACGAACAGGTGAAAAAAGATCAAAACCAAACAACCATCCATTAGGCTGGCATTAACCTGGAGGAAAGGGCATTCCTCTCTGCATCTCCTGTGGCAGATTCACACACGATCTCTATCTACCTGGATCAGTAGGAGATATTTCTCACATTACTACCTCATGATGTATGTGCTTAAAAATATGTTAGCTCTCTGTCTCTGCTGTTCATCAGAGCTTTCCTTGATTTGCATCAGGAACAACTCGCATCTGGACCTCAAGCATTTGTGAAGCCTCTGTGTGGTCAAATCTGCTACATAATCTCTTCTTGGGCTTTATCTGAGTAACAGCTGTAGGAGATCAGAAAACATTATTTCAGATACACAAACAAGGAGAGCTTTACCTCACCTAACGTCAGGTGCTGGTGGCAGATGGTGGTCGGGACAGGATCCCCCGGTCCCCCCAGGGCTGCAGAAGAGACCCAGGAGCACCCTGAGGGGTCATTACAGCTGCCCAACTGCCCCACAGGGGCAGGTGAGGGGGCAGAAAGAGGCACAGGTACTTGTGTAGCTTGAGGAGCATCGGCAAGATGCTCCTGGCATAGAAGCAGGGAATTAAACTAATGCTTAAGGGAAGTTAAACAGAACAGAGGTCCAAGCAGAGACACTGTCACTCTGCAGCTGTGGGCACATACAGTGACAAGGGACCCCAGCCACAGGAGACAAGGAAGCCTCAGTATCTGCCCCTTGCCGGGCATGGCTGCCTGGACCTGATCAGCCTCTTTCCCTAGAGATCTACAAGAAGAGCCCATTCCTTGACCTGCAAAGCAGGTCCTCGGAAAGGCCCCCAGAGCTGCTGGTGTGACTGGAACGGGGAGGCCGATTCAAGAGTGTCTGAACCTGGGCCTGGCAACACATGCAGCCTGCAGTTGCCTAAGGGGGTTGAAAATGCTCATGCATGTGAGCTGTGTGTGCAAAATAAACGTGCCCAGAGCCACTCTGCAGTGCAAGCAACCCCCGTCTGTGCCATCAAACACCTCTGACACTGACATTTTGGGAGGGATGCCTCCCCTGGGCAGCCCCCAGGCCAGGGGGTCAGGAGGGGATGCAGTGGTCCAGGGCTGTGCCACAAGCCAAGCCGACAACTCTGCGGTACAGATTCTCACCTTCCAGTGCCCGGAGAAGTTCCAGAAAACTCTGTCATTTATTCGCATGTCTGTACCTCCACAGAAGCAGCACATCCTGCCCCGTGACTTGGCCCTGGCCGCAGCCAACAGCTACAAAGGCAGGAGGAAAAAAACAACAACAAGAAAACAGAAGCCAAGTTATGCAGCAGAGGGGGAATAAAAATATTTCCCTGGTCGCAGCGGGTGACCGGCAGAAACCCCGAAAGGCACTGTAAATACCATGTACCGCGGCTCGGACAAACAGCCGGGCCCCGACGCTCGGAGGAGCAGCCCCGGCGGCAGCGCTCCAGGGACCAGGGACAGCGGCGGTGCCGGGGGGACGGGCCAGCACTCGCAGTCCTGCTCGGGGACATAAACAGGACGCCCCACCCCTGGCTGATACCGATCAGCTGGACAAGGCAGAAGACGGAAGAGGCCGGGGCCCCGCTGCTCCCCGGTCACCTCTGAAATGACAAAGCATTATTGCGAATGACAAAATACAAGCAGCCTTGCGAAGAGCTTCCACACTGACGGGCGAGAGGAGACGACCCGTGCGCCGCAGACTGCAGTGGGGTCTGCTCCCTTGCCTGCGCTCCATGCTGGTGACTATTTCACGCACTAAAAGCAGTAACAACTGAATTCTTCCGAGCAAAAAGCACTTTTAATTAGGTAATGGCCACTGAGCATCAGTAGGTGGGTTGCCTAAAGCCTGAAGAAAAGCATGAGAAATTTTTTTCCACCCACAGCATTATTATGAAGCTGACAAGGTCCTGCTCTCTGCAATTCCCATTAATTTTACTGCCTGACCGTCAAGATTTATGACAGCTTTGTCTGACATTCATGGGGCAGACAGGTACAGTTACATGCCAACGTAACCCAGGTAGCAGCCACGGGTTGTTCTCCACAAATGACTGCACTCCAGTCAGCTTTGGAAAACTCCCTGCTTTTGTACAGGGAAATACTAAATAAATGAGAATCACTTTAAATTCCAGTCTCCCTTTCCACCCTCAGGGAAACACAACATGCCAGAGAATAGAAATCACTGCTCATCCTGTATTCAAACAACAGGCAAGCTTAAATCCTTAGAAATCCTTGAATACCCAGCAGATGATGACATACACTGAGGCCATACCATACCTGTCATTTAAATCCTCTGTGACTTGAAAGCATCAAATACACTGCAGTTATACTAGCCAGGGGCAAAGGAGGAGTGACCAGCTGGCATCCTCATTCTTTTCTTTCCCGGACTCTGATTTCTCTAGCAGAGTCTTTTTTTTGTTCTCTGTGTAACATCCAAAATAGAGAGAAATCAAAAAGAACTAAAATAGCAACAGTACAAGAAAAAACACCATCAGGACTTCCCATTCACAAGGCTATCCTGGCATTCATCTGGGGCTGTTGACATATTTAATAGTCATCCAGTCTCTGCCAGCTGGATGCCAGCTTCAAACTCAAACCCACAACTGTGATAACTTCTTGCTACATGCTACAATTCATGCCCTGTTATTTTTCCTGCAGCGTGTTAGCAGCACAGCTTATTCTGAGGAACAGCTTATCTGAAGGTATCCTGAAAAATAGACCTACATGGGTAATCTCCACGTTTCCCTCTACCTGGGGAAGCAAGGATTTTGCTTCTGTATTATGTTAAGGAAGGTTTTTTTTCTGAGTGAATAGTAGCAAAGAATGTCTATTGCTTTGCTGGCGAAGGAATATGAGCGTTACCATCATCTAAGTACAATTTCTGTAATGCTATGAATGTTTCTTCATTAAACTGAGGAAACATTTTAATTTGAATTATCTCTAGTCCACGGAGACACCTCTTCCCAATTTCCCCTCTCAAGCTGGTACAGAATTCCACTCTGTTGGTGGGTGCTGGTGCTGAGTTATACTAAGTGCTGTCCAAAGAAGTTTTCTCCCGAAAGACTGCAGTGTCTGAGGGCTCTGGAGAAACCAGAGTTTGGGGGAGAAGTGTTGTCCCGTTTGTCTTCTTCGGGGGATTTTATTTTCCTTCCTGGCATTACTTGGGAGCAGTGTGGTATCGGCGATTGAATAGAGAGATGGGAACCCTGATTCGGTGATCAGAATTCGATTTTACTGAGATTTTTCCAAAGCTTATATACTGAAAGTTTAATTTCATTTCCTTATCCCAGTAAACAGATGTAATCCTATCTTATGTAATCTTCAAAAGCCTGTTTGTTCTCACCAGGGCATCTTAATTATCAAACTAGATATACTAATTAAGTCTGCTTCACTATCTAACCTGTGTATTCCCACAGTGTGGAGCTGGGCCTTCATGGCTGGCAGTGCTCACATGGTGAAGACCACCACACCTCGCACTTTCCGCCATCCCAACAGAGGCTTTGCAGCCCATCCCCTCTACCAGCAGGCCACTGTCAAGCAGCAGATGCCGCAGGGTGGAGGCAGAACCCACAGTCTGGCTGCCAGTGGAACCCACTGTCAGGAGCCCCAGCTCCTGGGAACATGTGCTAGCTCACAGCCTGCTGGTGACAGCTCTAGCTGCTGTGGAACAAGCCTGCTGAGAACCAGAAATACACATCACTTCAAACTCTCTGGTTTGAATCCACCCACCTTCCCATCCCTGGAAGTGTTCAAGGCCAGGTTGGATGGCACTGTGAGCAACCTGGTGTAGGGGGAAGTGTCCCTGCTTGTGGCAAGGGGGTTACAACCAAATAATCTTTAAGGTCCCTTCTAACCTCAAACCATTGTGTAATTCTGTTTTCCAGCACACATGAAAGCTGTCATAAAACAAAATGTGGCTTTGGAGCCCACTAAAGGCCACTTCTTGTAGGCTTGGGGCAGGAGGAGACCCCTCAGTGAGCATGCAGACATCTGAGAGCCAGTAAGGGTCACATTTTGCAAACCAGAGATGCTACAGCCCTCACTCACTGCAACCAACCGAGTTTATCCTAATGACTCACAAGCTGCTAAGTACCACTTCCACTGCAATTTTCTCCCTGCCACTCACTGATTAAACACTATTTTAATAATAAGCCATGAAGATTACTGACTCTTCCTTTCTCTTACTGTTAAGGAAATGATCAATTGGTCAATTGTATTAAACATCACAAAACAAAACAAAACAAAACAAAAAAAAAAGAGAGAGAGATCCCTGTTAAGGGATCCACTGTTTTACCCTTTATAAACTGAGAAACAACTTTCAGGTACCAGCTCCCAGCCAACACAACATTTGCATGTGTTATAATTAGATATTGGTTTTGCTGCTGCTCAAGGCTGCAGTTACGGTGCTTTCCACTGCAAACCCACTTGAGCTGTGAGACTTGGCCAACGATTCTTTCTCATCCTTTTCTCATCAATGAAATACAAGTTACTTTTGAGAGAGCTGGTGCCTCCACATGCTTTTTTTCCCTTGATACTGCCATGCATCCATGATAGCTTTATTAAGCAGAGAAGGAAATAATAACAGTGACCTTTTGTAGCATACACTGGGAAGGATTTTTTTTTTAATGCAAATGGTACACAATAAAATCCATTTTGACTTTGTATCACGTTGTGTGACAAGAGAATGAACAAACAGAGATAGCTACTCTTCTGAGTAAACAGACACAAAATAACACAGTTAATAAAATTTTTCCTTGACTTTGCCTCCCTCGCATTCACAGCCTTGGAGGCCTCCGGTATCTTTAGCTGCTGATATGCTGGCTGCTGTGCTCGGTGTGACAGTGAATTCCAGATCCCTCTGCTGTGCCTGTCCCTCCAACCCTCACTGCCCCGGGAAAGTCCTTCCTGGCACTGGCTTCTGTCACATCCTTCACACAGGAGCAGCACAGGGGGCCCTTAGGGCTGCTTTTCTCCCACATTCAGCAGTTCAGCACACATTTTGGGGCACCCTCGCATGAGCGGCAGCTGTGCTGGGGGAACATCCCTGCAGGCAGCAGGGGCTGCTGACTGCCATGGTTCTTGGGTGCAAGAGCAGTACTGCGGCTGAGGGTGAGCACAGGGAGCTTCTCCAGACAAGTGACTGCACAAAACAGAGACAGGAAAGGAGATGAAGTGACAATGTCCAAATGGAACTGAGATGGTTGCTGCAGGAAGAAATGTCCCCACTATGCATGAGTACCATGCATGGGCACTGTGAGCTTCTCGGAACAGAGCATCTACAATTATCCTCTTACAAAGAGAAATGGCTAACATTGTTGGTGGCAAGGAAGAATCTGTACGAAGACATCAAGTATGACAAAATACCTGGAAGTGGGCAAAAAAGACAACCACTCAAAATAATAATTAACCACCTCAAATAACTAGCAGGAGCTGGCAGTCGAGGGCTTGAAAGAGCTGAATATCTGTAAGTCTTGTTTTCTTCTCCAATACAAATCCTCCAGGCGCATTACAAAACGCTGAAAGCTTGCAGGTCATGTCTAGTGAGCACTTTCATTGGCAGGTACGGGGATGCATGTTGGGGAATCTGTGAGCAGCAATCTCAACACGGGTGCTCAAAGACTTGCCCTTTTTTCAGCTATACCTCTTGGTTTAGTAAAAAGTGTCACTCCTTGACGAGTACCTTCTTTCACCTCTTCCCTCAGACCATCAGGGACACAAGGCTGACTTGATAGCACTCCAAACCTCAGCTCCCTAAAGGCAGAGATGTTTTTGCCCCCACCGATGCTTGACCCCACTTGGGCCAGGGGCTGGCTCCTGCCCTCAGCCAGCCAGGCGCCAGCCGGCAGCAGTGTCCGCACTGGGAATGGCTCCCGGCTGGCACCTGGCCGGCCTTGCTGCGGGCAGCCGAGGGCAGAGCTCAGCTCCTCGGCTCCACGGCCGCACCGAAGGTCTGCAGGGCAAATTGCACCACGCTACCTGGCACTCTGCGGGGGGCATGGATGTGCACCCGTGAGCCTGCAATTTACATGTAAAGAATTAATAAAAATTCCAGGCTAGAGAGCTTCTGTGGAGTTTATAACCTTGACATTTTTTTATCACCCCCTGCCTCGTTTCTTTTCCCCCTTTTAAGCAAACCAACCCATACAAATTAGTATTTGAAAGTATGCAATTAGCAAGCTGCTCCTGCAGCTATGCAGTTCTCCTGCCACCCAGTTTCCCAATGGGGGGAAATCAACAATAAAGAACAAAGAAAAGAATTTGCTGCCTCATATTAATGACTGCTGTTTGAGGACAGCATTTGTATTTTAAATGAATAGCTTGCTGAGGACAAAAAGGTCAGAACTGCATTTTATGGTAGCGACAGAATAGCAGGAGGACAGAGGAAAGGCGAAAGCTGCGAGCAGACAGGCGGAACAACACGCTCTGCTTGCTGGAGAGGCTGGGATCAGCGCCCGGCCACGCTGAGGCCACGCGTTCAGGAGACAAAATATGGGCACGGTCCTGCACGGTGGTGAGGACAGCGGTGGGAGAGGAGAGCACACATCCCAGCCAGCTCAGTGAGGTCTGAGGCATACAGCATGGTTCAGGCATACAGCTCAGCCCAGTGAATCCCCCCAAAATCCTTCCCTTCTGCAAAGCCATATGGATCCATCTCCTTGGAAATGGAATATTTCATGAACTCTGAGGCCCTGATTGTGCACTGCACCTCAAGACACTGCCTATGGATACACAACAAGACCCTGCCCACATCCAGCAAGAAAACCTGTGCCTTTGTGTTGAGTGCAGCTACCTGGGAATGTGCCCTTTCGTACCTTAACATCTTCAGTTGAGAAACCCAAATGAAACCTGATGTTTATTCAAGTATACTGCAGAACTCCAGCCCATATCCGTAGGTATTGATCAGCACCTTCCTGAGAGCTGAGCCTGCGGGCTCTTTGAGGCTTCAGGAAAAGGTGAGCCGGTACGGGACAATTTTAACCAATAATATGCAATCAGAATGAAATAGTCACACTGCAACTGATGACAAAGCTAGCCAGACAGGTAACACAAAGTCACCCAGGGAACCCTGAGATGGACCCTCCACTGGGGTATTACCTGAGCAGCCAGCTTATAGCCAACTTCTGCAAAGTTGTTGAGAGCAGTATGAAGCTTCTCCGAGTACAAGGGCTCGTGCCACTAACCTTTCCTGGTGTGAAGCAGCCCATGCTCCCCCTGGGCCACAGGGACTGACTGGATCCCTGAAGGCCGTGTCTGGGATGTATGGCTCCCTGCCAGACCCCTGGGTGCGAGGTGCCACACTTGGCACGCACAGGACACCTGCCCTTCCTTTGCCCAGGAACATCCCCAGCCTCCTGGGCAGCCTCCCTGCTGCTTTGAACTGTGGCACTGTGACTCTGCAGCTCCAACAAGGACTAGCAGTGAAATCACATTGGTACACAGTCAGAGAGAGGGAAAAATCTGGTGCCTTGCCTCCACCATCCCTTATTTGCAGAGATTTTATTCCTGGTGCTCTACAATGCCCTCTTCTCCTCCTTGGGGTTATTCCTGTTGTGCCATCACCTCCTGCTCAGTGCACATCTCCTGGCTGGACTAGCAGGAGCCCACAGCAGCCAGTCTGGTCCTGGAGTGTTTGCATCCATTTAGGGCATTCCTCAAAGGAAAGATGGACCTCTTGCTCCAGCCTCACAGCAGCTCTGACTCCAGAACAAAGCTTTTGAGGAAAAAGTAGGGTATGTTAAAGCTGAGCGACTGCTGAGCACTCTTATTGACTATAATAGGACAGTGAACAACTTTTCATTAAGTGCGTGTTTCTGGCAGTGTAACAAGCCCCTACCTGCAATGGTGTGTAAAGCAGAAATGGCCTAAAGGCATCACACCTGAAGGAAAAATTCCAGGCCCTTCAATAATGTATTAACATTTTTAGCATACATTCAAAATGTTTAGTGTAGTAGGAAAAACATGTGTTCTGGTCCCTGGTGCCTTGGTAGTCCCTGAGAGACAAGAAAGAAGGCTGCAGCTTTCCAGCAGTGACTTCCCAGCCTGCATGCTTCTTTTAAATATTCAAGCCAGGACAGAAAACAGAAAATGAGCTGGAAAGCAATGATGGCTGTGCAAAGAAATGCACTTTTTGAACCAGAGTAGTTAGGAATGTGTTCCTGGAAAGAGTGACTGTAAGTCTGAGAGCCAGATAAAACTGATCCTCTGCCACTCTGATTCCCCTATCCATGATTCTCCTACAGCAGCTCAGAGATGCCTGAGAATCACTCTTGGCCTTTCTCCACGCACTTTGGTTATGAAAAGAAACAGCTAAAAAATTATCTCTTTAAACAGGTGTNCTCAGAGATGCCTGAGAATCACTCCCGGCCTTTCTCCAGGCAGTTTGGTCCCATGGTGCAGTTTAGTCCTGATGTTGATTAGAACTCACAAAAAAACCGACTCCAGGCAAGGAGGGGTGGGAAAAGGCGTTATTTTAGGAATCATCACCCAGTAGAATTGACATGCTGTTAAGTGAGTATTTTTGTCTGTTATGGAGCTGGAGAGAAAGAGGTGCTGGTGTTGGACAGGATGCAGAAGCAGCAAAGGCTTTACTGATTTGTCCTTCCACAATGGCACCCAAGGCATTGCAGGGAGTCCTGACTCAAGAATCCATAGCAACAGTGGCAGAGCATGACTGGGGCACATTGCTCTGGGCTTCTGCATGGCATCAAATGCACCTGCAAGAGCAGCTAAGAGGCTGTCACAGCTTCATCAGAACTTGCTGAATGACCCCAGGTGCTGGGAGGGGCTGGTGAGAGCTGGCCATGACCCTAGGGCAGGGTTTCCACAGCACTTCCAGCTGCTGGAGCGCCCCCGAGAATAGGTGGCACCCTGACATGCAGCACTCCTCCCCCAGTGCTGCCACAGGCTTCTGGAGGCAAAGAAGCTATTTTGGCCTTGACTTTTAATTCTTCTCATCTTAAAAACCCACTTTGTTTCTGGCTTACAGGTATCAATAGGAGAAATGCATGGATACAGGAAAACAACATCAGAGATGCACCTTGCAAAGATAATTTCTGAGTTTGCCATTTTTCAGTGCTTGTACCAAGGTTTCACCGACCTACAGCCCAAAAGTCTGCCTGGAAGTATTCTGCATAAACTGTGCCAAAGTTCAGCAAAACAAATTTGCCTGGCATGAGCAAGAGACTGAGAGCAGGAATTCTTCAAAAACGCTAATAATGTCTCAAACTATTTTCCCTTAGCTGGGAAATCATTCTGCTTGAAATAAAACAGGCAGGAAGATGATGGAGAATTTTTATAGCAGTCTCTGAGCCACAGAACACGAGCAAATTTTGTTCTGTTTGGGATGGCTTAGAAAACATTTTCAGCCCTTTTGTGTAGATGAGTTTTCCATTTAGTGGAAGGGAAAATAGCAATATTACTGGCCTCTGTTTGCACTGTCAGCCTCTGTACTTCCATAGAGATGGAGACACAGAATTGGCATCCATTTTCCTTCACATTGCATTAATGTGATCGAAACACACTTGCTGTATGTAAATAGAGGACTTAGCACAGCAACCCTGCTTGCATGAATAAGTCTTTTAAGCTCCTCTGCCCTTTCTGCCCCACGGCTGCATAGATAAATAAAGAAAAGGCCTTATTATATTTGTGGTGGCTAAAATTAAAGGTCTATGCTGAACAAAGTAAACTAAGCCTTCACACTTGTCCCCTGTCACTTGCTTGCTGCTCCTTAAATCCCTTTGCTTAGGTTCTATTAACTTGGTGGGAGAACACTATTCTGGGAGCGTGTTAAAGCTGGAGGTGCGGTTTTGTACTGACAATGGTGGGGTCTTTGCCAGATACGAAGCCCAAAGGCACACAACTGATGTGCTGCATGCCCCACGTTCATATAAATAGAGAGTGCTTTATCCACATTATTTTTATGGTTACTGAGATGCTGTTAAAAGGGAGAGAGAATCCGTGACAAATTTTCAGACTTGAAAGCCCATTTGGTTTGAACATGGTCAGTTGGGATATAATTGTCTGGGGAGTAATCTGGAAAAGGATGAACCAGCCACCCCTTGTCAATTATGTATCCACCCATTCATACAAGCATGCATCCATCCAGGTGACGGCTGACAGGTTTTTTGGAAACAAAAAAAAGAAAGGAGAGGGTGAGGAAAGACTACTCCACCCCAACACTGCATTCCACATGCTGCGAAGCACAATTTTGCCCCTCACATGTGCCTCCATTCCCCTCAAGGTATCATCCAAGTCTTGTCCACAACAACTGGAGCACTGTATTGTGCACCCCCACTTTTCCCAGAGCCCTCCCAAGCTCCTGCAGCCACATCAGAACTTTCCTTCTCTCCAGATGTCCTCACTTCTCCTTCAGGTCCTGGCCATCACTTACTCTTCTCCTCCCAGCCTCTTCAGTCCTCCTGGCCTCTCTCCCAGTCCTGCTCCCCAGGTGTTTGGGGAACATGGCTGTTGTCCCCTTACTCCCTTGTTGTCCCATACTGTTCCTGCCACAGCAGGTGGAGTCCCCTGGTCTGTCCCTTGGTGGGCTCAGAGATCCTGTGTGAGTGGGTGAAATCCCAGGGGATGGCACCATGCATCTTCCAGGCAGCTCCACAAGACCATGGTCCCACCTAAGTGCAGTCCAAGTTTCTAGGGGATGCAGAACTAGAGCTGGGATGCTGAAAGTCCCAAATTGCTAACACTTACAAGCATGAGAGACCTTTCCTATCGCTTGCCCTGACCTCTCCACCACAGCCTTACTCCTTTGTGCTAGGACAGTCCTCTCCTCAGGAAAGCAAGTTGCTTTCTTTTAAGGAGTGGGAGAAGTTGCAGGGTCTGTACCTCCAACCCTGTGCCTTCAGTCACCTGTTAAAGGAGTAAAAATTAGAGGCTGAAGGTGACAACAAAAAAGGTGCTGGGAATGGGTGGGATGAACATTTTCAGCATCCCTCAGAAAACCTCTGAGAAACATGCAGCTTCCCTGGGATGCTTCAAATGTTACTCTTCAAAGAGAGAAACCTAACGACTATAACAAGCTCTTGGTGTTTTGTGCAGAAGGTGGCTGTCACCCCTGGGTAGCAATCAGCATCTTTCTCTCCTTACTCCTGCTGCCTTTCAGCTTACTGCCTGCTCCCAGCAAATCCTGCCACCTGCCAAACCTTTGGGTTTGGAGACTCAGAGCAACTACCATTTACTGCTCACACCTGGCTCATATCACACTCCTCCTTGCAGAAAGAGCCCTGTAGCCACAAGGTTTGCTGTGTCTTCAAAGTGCTCGGGTCCCCATCAGACCAGGGTGTGCAGCACAGAAGAAAATTCAGTCCATTTTTTATCATTCCAGTAATTCCTCGCGGAAAGAGAGCCATCTCAGTGTGTGGGCAGCCACAGAGCCAGCACTAGGACTGGCTGAAAGGACTCCATCCTTTCCACACTTCTTGTCCTTGCAGCAGAAATATTCCTGCTGTGCTAATGGGATTAAAAAGATGGGTACCCAGGCACTAAGAATTAAGAGAATTTGAGTTCAAAACATCGTTGAGTTTTCTTTTTGAAATGGCTGTGTAAACTCACAAATAATTAGCATATAGAGATCAAAACTTCCACATTAGTAAACACAAAAATGGACTTGGCACTTTTTCTTAAATTAAATACTATGAATGTAGGGGAGTTTATTTGTAGGCCAAGGCATTATGGTAACAGAACATAAACTTTTAGGGCAGAGAGTTATCTGGCATAATCAATCTGTCCTTACTCATTAACAAACATCAGTAAATGCGTGCTGTAGACACCAATACAGGGAAGTGTCGGGTACAGTGGCTTCTTTGTGAATGAATCGTCTTTCTCTGAGAACTAGACCGCCGATAATTAATTATCTCAATGTCTTTGATCTATTTACTTTGCACATATTTCATCTGTTTTGGTTTGTTACTTGCATTTCAATGACCTCTCACATTACGGAGCAATTCCTTCTGTTGGGAAAACTGCCTTTCCCTTTCCCATGGGAGCAGAGCAGTGCACTAACTGCTTCTCAGAGATGACAGGTCCATTTTTTACTTCTGTGAGGATGACTGCACTGATTTAAGGAATCTGCCCATATACAGCTGAGGAGTTCACTTTGCTCCTGTGAAGCCTATGTGTGCATTTATAGCAAACTGCAAATTCTCTTTGGACTGTGAGGCTGTTTGCATGTTCCCTCAGTTGTAAAGTTTAAATGTGAACAGAAATGGCAAAGGATCACTTTCATTAAAGATCTGTCTCCTACTCATAAGAAGCAAGATCATCTCTATTTCTAACTACTTAATTGTATTTAACACAGTCATGACAGTGAGATGGGGTGTGTATTGATTAACCATAGATTTTCCCAGGAGCAGGTTTATTAAGTTTTACATGTTGTGAACTTGAATTTTAAAAAAAAGCATTCTTTCTTTCTTTCTTTCTTTCTTTCTTTCTTTCTTTCTTTCTTTCTTTCTTTCTTTCTTTCTTTCTTTCTTTCTTTCTTTCTTTCTTTTTCTTTCTTTCTTTCTTTCTTTTTCTTCTCTCTCTTCCTTCCTTCCTTCCTTCCTTCCTTCCTTCCTTCCTTCCTTCCTTCCTTCCTTCCTTCCTTCCTTCACACATCCATGAAATCCTTGTGAGACTTTTTTTCAGATTATCGGGATTGGAACATCTTGGGGAGTTTCCAATTCCTTCCTCCCACAGGCTGTTATTTCTGACTATCTGGTGTTTTAAAAATTTATGCCATGCGTTATGTGCTATAGTAAAAGCAGACCTGAGGAAGGACTAGCAAATATTTTATATACTTTTGGTTTCCACTCCTGAAAAACACTGAAAAACACACAGCAAACAACTTTTAACTGGAACCACTGAAATCAAACCAGAGTTAATTTTCTATCTGAAAGCTATGGCCAAGTCCAGTTGTGGTTTGCTATAACCTTAGCCATTCCCATACAAACCAGTACTTCGTTTCAGACAAAATTACTTCTGGGTTGATCTATACTGGACAGATTGTGCTCAAGACAAGAACGATGTATCGCCAGAAGACAAGTTTTGTCACCTCATCACTGCAGGAGAAGATAGCAGGGGTCTGCCAAGGACACTGGAGTGCAATTCACACCCTGTGTCCAACGGCCAGGGATTCAGCCTCCCACCCTTGAATGCTGCTGTGATTTGAATGTAGCCTGCTTCTCTGCTCCAGCATCACACTGTCACCAGCCCTCTCTGGTGTTTGCCTCCCTTCATGGTTCTTCTTGCAGGAAGGGCCAAATTTGATTGGTTTTGCCTTGCAGGGTGATACTAGGGCATAAACAACATTTGCTCTCTTTTAGTTTTTTATTGACTGAACAGCTGCCCTTGAGATCCACCATGAAGCAAATTAATTTGTCTGAGCTGATAAAGTGTAAAATGTATTGGACAAAGAGCACAGCAAAAGGATGTTTTAACAAAAGATGTTTTGCACTTGCTTTGAGCCACCATGATGCCCAGGCAGAGGAAGGAAGAAGAGGTGGCATCCCACCAGCTCTCCCAGCTCTGGACCTGAGGTGCTTGCAGCCAGACTTGGGGTTGTCCTATCTGCCACCGCCCCACTAGTCCCTCAGCTTGAGAGGCAGCAGCCACTGCAGTTCTAGTCCCCTTTTCCTCCACTTTTTGTGCCAGGGAGTGGCCAACAACAGCAACCAAGGGCTGGAATGCCACTGCATTATACATCTGACATGGAAGAGCAGTGCTGGCAGCATTTTAAGGCACTCTGCAGAGGCAGTCTTTGAACGACACTGTGGGAAGTATCCTGCCTCTATTCATCAGGGGCTTATGCTTAGAGGACACAAGTGCCTTGCCCAGAACCACAGCAAGATAAGTTGGGGCTTAAAGAGGATGAGATTCTGTCTTCCAGACCCCAGCAATCAGACTAGCAGCAGGCAACCTTTCAAAGTCCTGTACCATGCTGGCATTTTCAACATTAGAGATTATGTACACTGGGAAAAACTCAGCAGAAACTAGGAGGGTCATGGCTTTTGGCAGGACCTAGCCTCCTCAACAGCAAGACCTCAGAGCCCCTCATAAACACTTCTCTAAAGATGCCATAGTGCCCCATCCCTGTCTTGCAGTTACTCTGCTCTTTCACCATGAGCATGTGCTGCTATGATTTACTTCGTTTTTCCACTGAAAGGAAAATTCAAAACCTGTGTTCCTAGTAGGAGAACACAGCTGAGCAAAGAGGAAATCTCTCATCCCCCTGACTCCTGAGCTCAGGACTCAGACAACATCTTATATGTCTTCCAGGGAAACAGAAGTTTCTGTGTAATGCAAATGCTTCCTTTTGTGCTCATTCTCTGCCACCAGTTGGAAAAATCCCTTCTAAAGTTTAATATAAGACTTCAGCTTGAGACAAGTCCTTAATGCGTATTAGTTCTTCCTTTTTTTTTTTTCCTAGGAAGAAAAACTCAGGCCTTTGCAAGGTAACTTGCTTATGTGGTTATCTCAGACTGCCCTCTTATGGCAAAATTTGAAACTGTAAGTTTTCTTAGGCTTTTCAAAGGTTTTGCAAGTTCAGTTACTGAAAAGTCTAGTCTTAAAAAATTACAGAACAATGAGAGAGAAGAAGCCATGGTTGCCTGATTCATTTCTGTCCCACACAGGTCCTGTCACCGAGTCATCCTGCCAGTCCAAAGCACTGCCAATCCCCTGATCAGCAGCTTGGCTAACACCTGGTACCCTTGTGTTTGCCCATCCTTCCTCCTCCGGCAGAAGTATTCCCAGCTGGTGCGTGTGTTCAGGAAGTTTTCCAACACACTTGTGCTTTACACACACATACACACTGCTCTTCACACACACTAGAGAAGGCCTGACTTCTTAGAAGTGTCTTTCATGCAGAATGAAGGCTCTCAGTGGTCTCCAAATCCCTACAAACTGGATGATTTTCTCAAACCCAGGGCCAGCTGTGACAAGGTTTTGCTGAAGCCATAGATGAGCTCTGCCATGCTGCAGACAGCTCCAGAAACCCAGGACTGAATTACTGGCCACCAAAGTGATCCTAAAGGCCACCTCAGCTGGCTATGGACAAATGTGTGAATGTTGCAGAGCTCTGCATGGGTGGAAACGAGCCAAGCAGGCAGGGTAATCTGCAGCCTCCAGGGTAATCCCAGCTCTGATGCTGCTCTGACCACTTTGGTCCTGGCTGCTCCTCCGCAGAGAACTCATCTTGCTCCAGACACAGTGGCCTCTTCTATGAGTGAAGAAAGACACATGCAAAGGAGTTTCTCGCCATTTTAGAGCAAGGGTGAGGAGGAATCGACCTAATCCGTGCAGTCATGTCATCTCTATATGTACAGATGCCTTAAAAACCCAGCAGCAACTTACTTCAAACACGCAGTCTACTCAAATGGTAGAGAGAGGACTGGAGAGCACATTTTCACTGCCCCCTAAGCCTTCACGGTCCTCACTGCGGTGACTGCCAGGACGCTTGGAGCCTTGCTGTGTGGCATTTTCCATCCCAGCCGCGATTCCTACCCGCTGTTCCCAGCCGGGCCGAACCCTTCCACATCCACCCGCTAGAGGACAGCAGGAGGGTGGCCATGGCCAGCTGCTTGTCACAGCCCGCAGGCACGGCGCATGCATCCGCCCGGGTACAAACACGTCGAAGTCAGCAGAAAGTAGTCTGAACACATGAGAGCGGGGAACGGATAGCTCAGGTGACATTTTGGTAGCAAGGTCTGGCTCGGGAAGGAAGCCTAAAAAACCCGCTCTGCTCCCAAGTATTGTCAGCTTAAGCCACTACTGCTTTCTTCTAGGACAGTGCCCTCAGTCATTTGTAGCTATGTGACAAGGAAAAACACCAAGATGTCACCTGCAGTGTAAAGACCCTCGCCAATTGCTCGAATTCCCATGCAGAGAAAGGAAACTATAGTGGCAGCATTGCTTGTTCTAACAGTGACCTGGAGAAAAACTGTCTTTCATTTCCAGCCATGCAAAGCCAGAGATTACTTAATCCACAGATCTGTTTACATTCTCCTTCCAGCATTGATGTGTCTGAGGAACAGCCCTCTCCTGATGGCAACAACTGCCAGGCTGTGGAAGGGACATACGTCACCTGTATGACCATACAGTCCTCTGGAAGAAGTTATTTCATCTTACAGCTGATTTAGAGATAGCGAGGTAAGTGGAGTACAGGAACAGATACCTGACTCATCAACATTTTTTTCAGTCCCATTTGGCTCCCAGCTCTTAGTGTAATTTACCTTGCCTGAAGTAATGAAGCCTCGATGTGACCTCTTTTATTTAAATATTCAATCTGGAAAATCAATACGCTGTGCTTTTGATTGCAAAACCAGGAGTCACACCTGGTTAATGCATTACAGTCCTGCACTGACTGAGAAGGGAGCCCATTTATAACCACAAAACAGCAACTTCAAAACATTTCTACGGATTTGACATGAGAAACAGTTATATTGTATGAATGTCAGCAAAATACCTTCCCTCAAAATTAGAAGAGTATAAACAAGAAAGCACTGTGTTGCCAGAAGACCAAAATTCAATGCATGAAACCAGTGAGGAAGCAAAACAAATAAAGGTCTGGTTCCTTTCTAATGAGCAGGTGCCCCTGCTGTGAAAACCCTTTCCCCCCAGGAGACACTCGTTTACCTGCTAATTCAGCTTGGGCAATGGGGCTGCACTCCCTGTAGTGACTTATTCTAAGTCATTTCTCTCCCTCATCCATCTGCTTCCCTGTCTGTTAAGTGGAGATGATCATCATTATGTTTACTGCCTTATCCATCTTGGATGATGGATTGCATGAGCCTGAGAACTTTTACAGGCTCCGTTTCCCTTGTACAGGGAATGTAATATTTGAGGTTCTACTTTCCAGGCTGCCAGCTTCAGTCCATGAAGCCCAGCCTCCAGTCCCCCAAATAAGAGTAGGTTTGAACATGACACAGTAAAGGACAGCTGTGTCGGTGCCAAGAGACACTCTGCATAGTCTTGTGTGGTTCCCTTTCCAGCTGTTTCCTCCAAAGTCACTGTGAGTGGAGTTTGTTTCCTGGTTCTTGTCCTCAGGCACCCTGAGATCCAGCAAACTCTGACATTTGCACACAGGACCCAAACATATTTTTGCCCCAATCCCTGAGCCAGGCACTCTTTGCAGGCCATGACTGCCTCAGTGAACCTTGAAAAAGCTCCCTACTGCCCTTGGGATCTTGCAGGCTGAGGCGCAGATTCTGTGTTTTAATTTTTCCCAGCTCTTTTCCCCCACGTGTGGTTGCAGACAGGCAGCACGATGTATATCTTCCCGCACCCTTGACAGAGCAGCTTGGAGCCTCTGACAGCCAGCCCTCTGTGGAGGGCATGCAGCATCCCTCCTGCTTCTTCAGAGAGGGAGAGGAAGCTGTGTATGAGGTGTTGTGGGTCAAGAATGGGTTAAAAAGGATTTTTAAGGATCCAAAGGATCCAAACTATGAAATATGTGATGATTCCTTTGACTAAATAATTGATTTCTCTCCATTCTCTCCCAATAATAAAGTGGGTATGGCGCAAGCAGGGAAACCCCACGCAAAACTCTTAAACTGAGGACAGGCCAATTCAGCGCAGTGCAATTGCCAATCCTACTGAGGATGAGGAGCTGCCTTCGCTCCAGATTAACCTCTCATCTGGACCAGCTATGTCCAAACCTGTCTTTGCCCAGCCTCACCCAGCAATGCTTGGGTTTATTCAACTTTCTCACACATGCTGACATCCAAGACATTTGAATCATGAGATGTTGTGAGAGCTCCAAATGAAAACACATCAGAAAGACAGCATCCTTCCCCCATGAGGTAAGAGTAACATCTCTGCTTAAGCTGTCCCAGAGGAGCCAGCACAGATCTGGCCCTGGGGCTTATGTACAGGGAGTAGCAGAGATATCTGCAGACCCTTAGAGGTTAGTTTATAACCAAATGAAAGCAAAGTCTGGATTTCCTGAAAAATGTTGGTCAGTGTTTAATAAAATTGCAAGGAAAAAAGAATCACAAGGGGTTTTTAGTTTTTAAAATAGCTCTGTTAACTGAGGACATTGGTAAAAGTGGGCACTTTCTGCAGTGCCTGCCTTGTTTTTCCTACAAGAATCTGGATGTCTTTGCAAATGCTCACAGATTCCTGCCGGTTTTACCTTTTGCTTTAAATGACAATTTGAAAGCTCTTCACTATGGTTGCCATCCTTCTGACCACAAACTACCTACAGTGGTTACCCCTGGAAAGCCCCAGTTCTTATCACCAGTGACCACACCACTTAAGGCCTGGACATCGCAATTTGCTGCACAGCAGCAGTCTGGCAAGTCCATGTGATGTCCCTTGTGTCATGCCCAAGTCACCACAGGATCTATAATTAGAGCAGGACATGCCTGTGGCATTGTGGTGAACACTATCAACAACTTCCTTTCTGCAGCTACTTGCAAGAGGTTGCTGCTGAAATACCCAAGGACTTATGAGCCTAGCTGAGATGCAAAAGCAGTGTTATTTTCTCCATCTTCCTGCTTCCCTGTCTGTACTGCTGTTTGTTTCCCTTGCTTCTGATTTGCTCTAAGTGCCCCAGTGGAGGGACCACCTTTTCATCCTGCTGTAGCAGCATCTGTGACTGTGAGACTCCAGTCCCTGCTGGACACAGTGGCAAGACAACAGTTCTGTGTCAGTGACAAGCATTCTGCCCGTGAGTCTGGAGAACAAGCACTCTCCAACACAAAAAGAGGGTTGAAATAGGGTTCATGAGGTGTATAGGAGGACCTAGTTCAGTGCTGTATTCTCAGGTCAGTGTATGCCCCAAGGAGAGGCCTTCCAAGAAGACAAATTGTGGTGAGAAGCCTGGGAAGTCAGAAAGATGGCCTTGAAATCTAGTCGGTTTTAAAAAATCAAAGTGGTTTCTAAAGTCATGCCTGCCAAATGCCCTTTGCAACAAGCAGTGATTTCACAATCTTGTTCTCCCATTTTATTGGATTATTTTTTCACCTTCATTTCATAAAAGGCTCACTTGTGTGGTGAAGCACAAAAAAATCCCCAAACAGCCAGAACAAGGATACAGGCAGTAAGTCCACAAGGTTGTTGAAGGTTTGAGGTAAACAAACAGGAAAGATATTTCCTTGAATTGCTTCAGGCTCTAGTACACTAAGGAGGTAGTTTTGCCTAGGTAAATTTTTTTTTTTAAAGTAGGTGAAATTTTTTTTCAGAACTGGGTTTTCTACTGTAGTTTCTTAAAGAGACAGCTTGAACTTCTCACTGCCCACAAAGAGCACAACTAAGTCTGCAGCGAGTCCTGGTTCCTGATTAATCTGGCAGTAGAACCACAAAAATTACATCATCTCCTCCTCTACGTAAATCTGTTTTGTAATTGCAGTAGCAGCTTTTATGAAACTTTACCACAACAGCACTGGGTGACTGTGCACTAAATTGTGCTAAATGTCAGCACTGGATAACTAGAAGTGGTCATAATCCTAGGTTAGGCTCACAAGTCAATGCTTTGTTTTTACATTTTTCCCTGTAAGCAACAAAAAGTGGAAGAAAGAGAAGCCTCCAACAAGTTTACAAGAAGTGAAACATAAATGTAAATTATTAAAATTCTATTGCCATTATTACTAAAGTAGAATCAGGCATGTATTAAAAAAAAAAAAAGTTGTTACAGGAAGGAAGAAGTGTGCCTTTCTGTACAGAACATTGGGAGCAGGCATTACAGCCAGGGGCTACCCTAGGGGCTGAGGGAGCACCCCTACTCCAGGATCTGACCACCCTACCCCTTCCCTCCTCTTGTTCACAGCCAAGGCTTGGGTGAGCTGAGGCTGGTGTCTGAGCTCCTTCCATGGGGAAATCCAGCCTTCACTCTGCCTTCCTGGCCCCTCCCTGTCATCTGGGGAGGGAACTTCCACCCTCTGAGAAAACATCAATAATTTTCCACCATGTTTCCAGATGCTCACTATTTTTCTTTCTTCTTTATGTAAGGGCTTTCTGAAAGACACCTCAAGGTTTGGCAAGCCAGCTGTCACCCAGAACTCACTGGTACTTAACCCCCTGCAGATGAAGCAGCCCAAGAAGCATGACAATATAGTAAATTAATATGATACACTTCCTCTCCTATCCCCTGTGTCTATATCATCCATTTAAATGCAGTCTCTTCACTGTAGGAACTTCCTCTTGCTATGCATTTTTACCATGCCTAAAGGAGCAGGATGCTGCTGTCAGTCTGTCATCTTCTGGGAGACAAACTTGTACATATACATGGGCATGCACTGATCTTCCATCCAAACCTGTGAATGTTTCCAAACACACAAATACTAAGGGAAAATAAATATATGAAGCATAAATCATCCTTCAAGACCAGGTTTGTAATTCTTCCAGATCCTCAAGCTCCCACTGGAGTCAAGGGAAATATTGTAAGCACGAAGAGTGCATGCTGCATTCTTTGCTGTGTGATGGGCTCACTGAGGCAGCTGTTGGCTCTCCACCCCCAGTGTTTCAGTAACAGAAGGGAAACAAAACAAAATGTGGTCTAAGCCCCTGGAAATGCACAAGTAGATATGAAGAGCTGGGGTGGAAGAAACAAGAGTTTTTTTCTGTTCCTCTGTAAGGTTTTATGGTCTTTATTTCTCCCACAGAGGGGTTTCTAGGTAAGAGTTATCTTAGCCATGACACATTTGAATTATTTGAAAGTCTGGTGACATTTCTATACAAAACTGTTTAATTGCTGCAACTAGGAAGCTGAAACTTTCCTGGGCTTTCTTTTTTTTCTCTTTCTTCTACTGCAAC
This sequence comes from Nicator chloris, assembly GCA_013400495.1. NCBI lineage: Eukaryota > Metazoa > Chordata > Aves > Passeriformes > Pycnonotidae > Nicator > Nicator chloris. The sequence continues at coordinate 48,888 of WAAE01017531.1, read as the reverse complement.
CGCTTTTTCCTGCCCCAAAGCCCTCATCTAAACATGCATGAGGAGCAATGTCTGGCAGAGAATCGACTGGTCACACAGCAAACATGTCAGCAGGCTTCCATTGGTTTATTTGGGGGGACTGTATCTGTGTCAATGACAGATCTCTTGCTGTCTCATATGGGCAGGGTTTTTGTGTTTTTGTTCGACGCTACTGTGGGAAGGGACCAGGAGAACCAGAGTTCCCCCATTTACACCCTGATGCATCTTAAAGGCAAATTCTTATTTCCTGGTCTCCCCTTATCTCCATCATCCTCTTCATATGCTTGTCTCACCATCTCGGAATTGTGGATAACTAAAACCAACCATTTAAATTGCTGTTCTACAGGCAGGCAAATGACAACAATTTTTGGGTTTACAGGTAGTTATCAAAAAACAACTGCTTTTACAGCAAAACTGCCCTTATGTACCACTTTCACATTCTGGTTTTGTTTCCTCTCTGTAATTTAGTCAGCAGGGGAGAGACATATAAATTTCCTGTGCATGCTGCCAGAAGCTTTTGCCCTCGAAAGTTCAGATCAGCAGGTAGCAAGCTGGGGCTACTCGGGATCCACACGGGAGCGGCAAAATCAGCGCCGGGATCTGTAGGAAGCAATTAAATAGTATTAACTTGATAGAGGTGTGATTTAGGAAATCTCTCGTTGTCACATATCTTAGAAGATAAAAACCATAAGACCCACAATAAAAAAAAAACAAACAAAAAAACAAAAAACAACGTGATAACAGCAATAGCGTTATCTTTACGTTTCAAGTTAAAAAAAAAAAAAATTAAAAGCCCCAAACAATCTGTCATTGTTTCGCAGGACTGGTCTCTTGCAAGTTGAAATAAAGTACTGGAGCAATATACTGTTCTCTAGGGGTTAATGTTACATTAATCAGAACTGACAAGCATGAAAATCATTCTTTGTTGTCTTTAAATTGCTAATTTAAGATTGAAATCTAAAACGCTTGAGCACTGATCGTTAACACTGACGCTCAAACAAAACCCAAGTAAAATCTTCTCTCCTATGGGCCGCTAAACAATTGTTTTACATTTGGTTGAGAAAGCAAATGCAAAGTCTGTAACTAAATCCTAATGTATCGTTTAAGTGTTTCAATTCACAGGCTTTCTTTGGCTAAACTTCAACGAATTGTACTACAGTTTAATTGAAAAGCAGCATTTGCACAGGCATTTACATCTGAAGACAGAAATAGTGGCATTGTACCATGTGGTGCAGTGGCAGCAAGAATTCCCTCAAATCCAATTTTTTTACAAGTTTGTTTTTTTTTTTTCCAGTTGCAGAGGTATTGCAAAAAGCTGATTCTCAATTGAGATACTGAGCAAAGTCTGAGATACTTAGTAACAAGAAGCTAATTTAAGACGCTCATTAAAATTTTAAAAATGTATTAAAGGGTACAGTCTGATCTCAGTGCAATGGAGACGGACACCAGATAAAATCAAGGGGAATACCATACCATACCATTAACTCTCAGCTGCAAAACTAAAGTATGCAGCAGCAAAACAAATAGACAAGCATGTCCTTCTTCTGCTTCTTTAATGGAATTACAGGCTGTGTTAGGGGCTAGATCAAGTCCAGTTTCTTTTGGCAGTTTGAATATTTGCAGGTTCAGATCTGTTTGCAGACACAGCTCCCACCGAGGTCCTTGGACATACGCATTCGCCGCTGAAATAAGCTGAAGCTGAACCTCCGGGTCGGTTGAAGCAAACTCTCTGGCCTAAAACCATTTAAGTCCAAACCCATCAGTGCATCTGTTTTGACCAGTTCCCTTGTGATGAGGAGGGCAGAATAAAGACATCTATGATAGAGTCACTCTCTGTGTGACTGTACGGATGCTCCAATGGGAGGATGAGGCTGGGGGGAAAAGCGAGCTGTGCCCTCAGTCTCTCGGACGAGCCAGTGAACTACAGTAGCTGTGATAGCCAGCATCCAGAGTAAAGAATGTCACATTTATCACATCTGAGCACTTTGCCTTTCTTTGCAATTACAGTAAAGCAGGATTGAGCTATGCAGACATACTTCCCACATCCATTGACCTCGATGGGAGATCCATAGCAAATCTTAGGGCAGAACCTGCTACACAAAAGACGTGTTAAAGACAGAAGCACTGTCATGCAGAACAAGCTCTTAGAGTAGAAGAAAAGGACTCAGCATTTGGCCAAGGAGAGGGGTCATGCACTGAGGGTGCTTTGTATTCTGGGAAGGACGTGGGACGATGACTCTCCAGGCTCATGGGGAGCAAAGGCAGGGGAATATAGGATTTAGGGAAAGCGAAAACGCAAGAGATTCTGAGCACTCTCTCATCTGGCAGCCAAACCCACAATATGAAGTTTTCTGCAGAGGAGAGCACTTACCCTTCCTTCTGGTTGATAGGAGTGTAACATTGTCCTTGAATTAAGAATTAATTGGAGCAACATTCCTTTGTTTGTTAACTCCAACACCACTAAGAAATCTCCTTCTGCTGTCTAGACTCAAAGTCAATTCAAATCTAAGTATAACCAAATCAGATATCCATCATGTGGTATGCTCCTAGAGCAGGACTCGGTGGAGCAGGTGAAGAAAATATGGAAAAAGGTGTTTTCACCAGTGTATTTTGGATTTGTAGTCATAAGGGATAACGCCTGAGTCTGAAAATTAAAAATATTTTAACCTGTACACTTGTTTTGCAGTGGGAAGATTTGATTTATATAATTCTGTTACATTAAATTCTACTTCTTGACACTTCCAATGCATTTTTAGCTGTTTTCTATGAAAGATTGGCAGAAACAGGACCTGTCTGATTCCTTTTAGTAACAATATTTGTGTTAGAGTTGGAACTCAGAAGCTTACCATCAGCACAAGGAAAACAAGCAAAATACTTAATAATGAAAAGGAACCTTAGAGTCTCAAACCTTTCAATTAAAATCAACAGCAGATGCCTGAACAACTGTTTCTTAAATGCTCATTTCTAATTCAAGCTCTTTAAAAATGAGAAATAATAAGCAAAGAAAAAAGCTACCCTAAAAACTCTTCAAGTATTTTCATGTATTTAACATTGTTAATAGGCCTTCAAAGCCCTGGGTCCAAATACTTCTATACTGTTTAACCATTTTACCCATGGAGATAGGTTTGACTGCCCTTATCTGGCAAAGCCAATGGGAAGAAGTAAAGGAAAATTAAATGGGAGGAAGAAGGATGGAATAAGCATGGCATTAACCTTGACAATGACAATTTTCACTCAAATCAGTATTAAAATTAGTATTTTCTGTTTTCTTTATTCTTATGAAGGAAAGTCTTGGAAAAATTTCTAGTGATTCGTAACATCATATGTACACTTTACAATTTTTGTTTTGCTTTTAAATCTGAAGATTATTTGAAAACTCAGGCATCATCACAAACTTTCACCCCATTTTTGAAAAATGCATTCTTGCAAAATACATCTGTGTTTGGACCCAGCTGAAGTTTGATGAAATGATTAGGGTGGGATCCAGTACATTGGCAGACACCCAAACACAAGTATCCCCACACAGGCTAAGTGCAGGATTCAATTGCCTAAGGATAAGTAAGGCAGCTGTCACCCCTGAGGCATCTGGGTTGAGGAGAGACGCCCAGGCCCACAGGCAACTCCAGGAAGACTTGGTTCTTCTCAGGCTCTCCCTCATGCCAGCCAGCCTCCAAGGATGCCTTTGGTGCCCAGAGGCATCTATGGAGCCTATGTTTAAGCTACAGACAATGGAGACAACAAGGCTTTATTCAGCTGCCTACGTGATGGCATCCAAAGCAGAGTGAGAACCCCTAAGGTTCTGAGACACCTGCCCAGAGCCAGCAGATATGGCACAGGACATATGGGAACTGATACTTTTCCAGAAGGATACCCACAGACCAGGAAGGACATCCCACAGCCTCTTAAGTGGCGCTTGATGTTCACAGAACTAACTGAGTTCTTTGCTAGTGGATTCAAAGGAGACTGCATTCTAGAGATTCATTGAACCAGCCATCAGTTCTCTGCTTAAGGTCAACCTAGGCAGAGCTGCAGTGCCCAGTTCAGCACCTAGTATCATTTGAGAAGTCACAGGTTAGCCCATCTTGTCTCCAGCTGCTGCTCCAGAAGGGCATTACAGTCCTGCAGGTTACACTCCAGGTGGGTTAGCCCTGTTTGAACACCTCACACCACAGAAGTATCCCAGAAGTAACTTGTGTAAGGTATATCTTACACAAGTTCCCCCACCCCCCCACCGCCAGCCCTACTGGGAATTAAAATACTTAGTTCATATGTAGACACCAACATGTACCAGTCTCCATCTTGAACTGAACTACAGCCCAAAAGCTTCACAGGTGCTGGAGAAAATGCTGTTATTTTCAGGGTTTGCAGAATTTCTCTTTGAGCCCTGAATCTGTTTATAGATAAATTGAAGTGGGCTTTTTGTACCAATAAACATGGCAACACAACAAACTCCTGCTGCAGATGTTGCATGAAGGTAAGCGTGCAAATGTTCCTCACATGGACAAATACTGGTGCATATGTGTATTGAGCTTTTAGATATGCTTTCCAAGACTCACCTTCTTTTGCACTGTTTTAAAATGCTCCCACTGTTTTAGAAAAACAAAGTTTTCTATTTATCATCTAGGGCTGAACTAGAAAGCACCAAGCTGCTCATATTAACATATGTAAATTAGTGATTTATTATCACTCCCCTCATGTCATCTATTTTCTGTGCCTCGCATGTGCAATTAACTCCATGTAGTCAGGCCCATCTGCCAACATCTACACATGACATGCCTGTACTGTTGTAAAAGCAACAGAACAAATTTCCTGATCACCAATATTGCCTTGAGCTTCAGGGAAGCCGGCTGGCTCTACAGGAGGAGAAATTTCATATAGGAGCAGCATGACCTCAAGACACTTCCTGGTGCAAGCAGTGCGGGTGCAGGCGGAGTAAAACCAGAGCAGTGACCTCACATCCGAGCACTGTGGCTGCCAGGATGACATCACACCCTGCAGGCGGGGACGTACATGAGCACCACTCATACACGAGCACATGCAAACGAGTAAAAGTGTTCACACCAGCAACAGCAAAAGATTAGTCTGTGTTTTTTTAAAGCTTGCTTTACTTTCTTTACTTACTTTCTTTCTCTTTTCATCAGTTTTGAGCATTCAAACCGTAAAACCAGACCCAAACCTAGTGGATAAAAAGACACGAGGTGTCACATCAACTCTCTTTTCGAAGAGAAGAAGGCTTGGTTAGCCTACCACTTTGTTGTTCTTGAGTATCAAAAGCTATAACTATTTTATAATTACCTTTATATTTGACAGAAATTTGAAATTTCATACATTAGCAAAAGTTTAGATGCCTCACTTGGAATAAAAACTTATGATGCTTCCTTCTGTCAAATGCACTAAGCAATTTTTTTTTTTCAGTTGTATTAATGCAGTAGTTGTATACAGTTCTAGCAACCATTTAAAAACACATTAAAACTATTTGCCATATTGGAACTTTTTAACATTGTGGTGGTGTTTCAGTTAGAGGTGGTTTTCCCCTCCAGAGAATGGTTTCACACATCATAGGAGGTTACTTGTTGCTTATAGGAATTTATTACATTTGCTTGCTTCTTGACAATATATTCTGTATCTGTCATCCATTTTTATAAATGCCCAATGAATTTTAAACTAAACTACATTCGGGAAATCAATTTCTTTCTGTCTCAATAAATCGCAACATTCTAGCTGTAATGTCTGGATGGTGGAAATTACTTGAGTCTTACTATGTGTCCCTAAGGCTCAGGAATTCTCTTATCAGCCTTGAATGTTTTTCAGGTGGATGTTCTTTAGAAGAATAAATACATGACTCAGAGAAAGGTTAAAGGGAGGTGAAAATTTTTAAGCAGGGTGTCACTAAAGGCACACATGAAGCAGGGCAGATATGGTAAGAGCAGCACATAGCAATTCAGTGATTTACTTGTTATGCCAAAGCCAAGTCCCAGCTCCAAATCAATGTTTTGCAATGGATTAGCCAACATGGTAGAAACGGAGATTGAAGTCTGCCTTCACCCAGTAAGGGTGTGAAACGTGCTTAGTGAATATCAGCTGAAATGTTGTCCATTAACACAGGGAAACGACACACAAATATGAAAAAAAAAAACCAACTAACTTTATTCTGCGTTAAATCAGATACTTGTAGAGACACCAGAGACATGGCAAATCTCAGTTATAACTGGAACAGGGTTTCAACGTGTTGGCACTATTTGATGAAGGAGAAAGGGGTGTTAGAGAGTTGATAAGACTACAAAATTTAAAATTGGCATAAATAAAAACGAATTTTTAAGGATCATAATCACTTTGGGAATTGCTGCTTAAAGTGGCCATTTAGGATATAAAGGGAGCTGGTGACAAGGCCTTAGGCTGTGTCTGAGTGAGCCACCAGCTGGGAGTGGGGGTAAGTATGTGCATGGCTGAGAACCACCATTTCCCTTTCGCATTGCTGGCCTCAGCCTTTCTTTGAGCAGCCCAGATCAAAGTCTCCTCAGGATGCTTAGGAAAAACAGGATTTGGGATTCTTTCTCAGTGCCCTGGTTGGTAATACCCTGAGCCTCACCTGTACTTCACTGACACAGACAAAACCTCCAAAGTGTTTGGAGGCATCAGGAACTTGGACTCCCTCTCTAGAGGCTCACAGAGCTGAGGAGCCCGGGTGAAAGCAGCCTGCAAAGTCAGCTGAAGACGTCGCAGTAGGGATGGCAAGTCAGTCCGGTCTTGAGAGCAGATCCAACATCCACTTAACTAATGCACAGATACACACACACAATTGGATTGAGATCCGGAATGTGAGAATAGTGTAATAGGATTCCAGCAAGAAAAAGCACGGAAGGGTTAGTTTGCCAATCACGACATGAGAAGAAACTGCTACTATGAAAGATGAAAATCGGAACTTGACAAGATAGTTACTTGAAAATTGTTGAAGTTATCTTAAAACACCTAATAGGGATATGCAAATATGTGGAATCACCAAGCATGAAAAATTCCCATAATTATTTCAATTAGGCAACAGTATTTCTCACTTTAAAGTTAGAAGTTTGAAACAGATTTGATGCCTGGTGACTTTATCTATACACTTTTTTATGAGCTTCTGAACAGTTTATCACCATGATAAAGTGACCCTGCAGACAAATGGAATTGTGCCTCTCAGCCACATCCTGCTAATACCGTAATATCATCTCAGCAGCCTCATCAGAAAGATCGGGAATGCACCACTGGAAGAGAATTGAGGCACCCGGAGCCTATAGATTTAAACGTTTAAACTGAAACACGTTTTCTATGATGACACAACTAGAAACACAGAACCAGATGTGCGAGATTTTGATGCTGTCATGAAAACATCCTAATGCATAACGGATCCAAAACATGAGGGGGTGATCTGAAATGCTCACACTCTGCATCAGACCACTACTTATTTATTGTGACTAAGCAGCAACACACACATCACAGTCATGTTCTGCAATGGCCAGCAGCACCATGCACTGACTTTCCGAGCAGGTTCACATGAACCACAAGCCAGCCTGCTTCAGCATGGATGCAGAAAGTGATGCTGCCCAGTCAGGAGGGGGTTTTCACCAGATTCCTCTTGTCCTAAGCACAGCCTGCCCATATACAGGGCAGAGCAGAAGGCATGCACAAGAGTAAATTTATTCAGTGCTGGCAGAACTGGAAAGCAGCTAAAAACAGTTGGCTGCACTTCAGAAACTTTAGTTCTAAAAGTATCAGTGTAAAGAGGCATCAAATTTAAAAACCAGGACATCTGCAGGATGTGAGTTTACAAGTCTGTTGCCTATTTAAGTTTCTGTAATGAAACCTGAGACCGAAAAAGTACTCAATAGACGGGTAACAGGGACCTGATAAGAGATAGAGTTTTTTTATCACGTGAGCTGCCTTGCAGAAGTTTCCACAAACAACATGCACAGAGATATGATATGAAGGAGTTTCATGTACGGTGTGTGATTGTCACGTCCAGGCGGCGCCCGGGCCAGTGATGGCTCCTGGCAGCACCTGCGAGCCCGGGGGAGCCACTGGGCGAGGCCTGGGGCGCAGGGCAGTGCTCAGCCCGCAGAGCTCCGGCTGTGCTCTGCTCGGACAACGACGACGCCACCGACGACAAATCACGGGTGAAAATGCAGGAGGGAAATCTGGACACCCGCTCCTGGGGGACCCAAGACGCCGCTTCTTTCCGGCTGGGTACAGACCCACCTCAGGGCAAACAGGTGCCCCGCGGGCACAGTCCGGGGCAGCGGCAGCTCCTCGCCGCCTCGGGACCTGGCTCCCTACGGCCCCCTGACGCTCCCCACCCGGCTTCCCGCGTCCGGCTCCGCGGGACCGGCCCGCTCGGCCCGGCGGGCGGGGGAGGCCGGGGGAGGTGGGAGGAGACGTGGGAAGGACTTCGGTTGCCCCTACAAATCTGGTGACAGACCGGCCGCCGGCACATGGCGATGGGCAGGTGGGTGCGGGGCGGCGGCACGGCCCGGGGCGGCCGCGGGGATGTGGTGGTGGGCGAGTGCGGGGATGTTCACGCCGCTCCCCCGCCACGGCCNGAGCGGCCGCTCCGAGGCGGCGGCGGCTCGGGGCGCCCAAGATGGCGGCGGGTGAAGGGTGCGTGCGGGACCGGCGGGCGGGAGTGCGAGCGGCAGTGGCGCGGCGGCGCTGGCAGCCCGCCCAGGGCCGGCCTGCGGGGAGCAGGTGCCCGGCGGCGGGGAGTGTGGGGCTGGAGACACCGGCGCCTTTTCGCCGGGGAGGGACAGTAGCGGTGGCGCGGTGCCTGCGGAGAGGCACCTGAGGAGGGAGGGGGCGCTCGTTGTCGCGGGGGCGAGCCGGGGTCGGCACGGCTTGGGGTCGGGGGAGCGGGACCCTGGGACCGGCCACCCCCGCCGGGCAGCTGGGGTTCTGCCGCCTTCCCGCCGCGCTCGGTGTGTGGCGGGGGACCCCTGCGTGGGGCCCGCTCCTTTATACGTCCCTGAGGGGCCGGGAGGACGTCGGGGTGAGGGAGAGCGCGGGGAGGAGCGGAGGGTGGCGGTGAGCAGGGCCCGCTGCTCTCGGCTCCTGCCTGTTGTGGCCAGAGGCGAAGTCGCGCCATGTCACGGTGCGCCGGGAAGCGCCGGACCTCCTGCAGGAACGGCACCGAGCTCTGGGCCAACCTAGCCGGGGTGTCTGTACTTGCAGGGGTTGTCAGAACAGGCGCTGTCAGAGCAGTCAGAGATGCTCGTTTTTCTAAGCGGGAAGAACTGTCAAGTGTAACTTCAGATCAGTGAGAAGTGCCTTGTTTTTCGTGCTTGTGTGAAAGTGCCTCAATCTGTATTGTTTATCTTGAAGTCTCCACTGCAGGAAACGCGCGGTTATTTGCAGTAGTAGACATCGAATGTAAAGCTGTACCGCTGTCTGTGGTGTCCTCGGGTAAATGGCCAATTCTGGGCAGCACGCTGGATGTACATTCTTTAGCTGGTAAAAAAAAAAAACAAACGCACAAAAGCCAACAAAAGACAACAACAATAAAACAAACAAACAAACCCCCAAAAACCAAAACCCAAAAAAAGTTAAATGGCGATCTGCACAGCTCCAGAGAAGGGAGACTGGGGGGTTTCTTGTTAAAAGCTGTTCTGTTGGAAATCGGAAATAATTCACAAAATTTCTTTTTGAAGTACTGCTTTAAGTCTAAATTGTTATGCCTGCAGGACTGTACTGCAGCTGGAAGTTATGCGCATAAACGTGTCGTTGAATTGTTTTCTTAAAGAAAACTCCTTTTAAAAAAGCAATAAAGCAGTACATCTGCCTCCTAGTTAGTTTATTTGCTATCTAAAACTTTAAGTACCCATAATTCCTGTGTTTTCAGATATTCAACAGGTACTCTGAACCTGATGAAAACTAGTTGGTAAACAGTCATCTGATTTAAAAGCCAGAATATAAATGGGGCACAAGAGCACACACAGGTATATATATAATAGTAAAATTCTGTACTGCATTTCTGGTCTAATGTTTAATGTCTAATGAGACTTGTCATTTATGTGTCAGACAGTTAATTACACAAGTAGTGACTAAAATACATCCTTTTGTCTATATTTATAGTTACGTTTTATAAATTTATCAGCTGTGAAAATGACCCTTAAATTGTTAAAATATTAGAATTTTTTTTTGCATGGAACAGAAGTGAAAAAACCCATAAACTTTCATGACTTCTAAGTTGGTTTTGGCATCAAGTACTTTTTCAGCTCATGAATTACCCAAAAACGTACATTTTGCTAGCCATTCTTGAGTGGAACAAAAGGAATGAGCGTGTCAGTAAGGTTGAAATATGGTACAATAAAAAAAATCCTTTTCTATATATCTTTGTTTCTAGCTTTCTGAAACTTTGCTGCAAGAAAAAACCTTCTGTGTATCTCTCTGTTTCCAGACAACTTAATGCTTTCAATAGTACTATTCTATATGCTAGTAGTTGTTATTTTGCTTACTACTTCAGCTCAGGTCTCTGGTAAGAACACAGAGGGGGGCTTGATCTCTGAAGTGCTGGTCAACTAATTCAAAGTTTCTTTGTGTGTGTGCACAGAACTGAACCTCAGGAGAGAAGAATGCAGAAAGTAGGGCTGAATAACTTCCTTTAGGGAATTTTAACATTGGAGCATTAGATTGTACTATTTTATTCCAGCTGCAGTTTTCAGGTGTGGGAATGAGTATGCACTATTTTTCCTGTTTTTTCCATCATTATCTGTCACGTCGCTCCTGTTTTTACCCTGAGATCTTTTGCCAAGTTTTGGTTCTAAAGTACAGTTTCTAAACGTTATGGGTTGATGCAGTCTCAGTACTTCAGACATTCATGATGTCAATGTGCTGCTTGACATTCATCTGAAGTTTTCTTGGTCTCACTGTTGTACTCTAAGCTTTTTTGCAGTGTTTTCAGATATTGCTGTCTTTTTGACCAAACTGCGTTTTGATTTCTTCACTTTTTTTCAAAGAAAGACTTCTCCTATGCTAAGATGTTTCCTCCCCCCTCCCCCTTCCACCCAGTCTCTTTTCTCCACACATCGACGTAGGTGGGAAAATGTCATGCTGGCTTGGTTGCTGGTGGGGGAGCTGGGGCTTTAGGTTTTTCCCTTCGAGGTGCTGATCTTGCGCTTTCGTAGAATTGTGCTGCTTTTGCATGAAGAGCTTGAATGTGCAGCCCTGATTTACACTATGGCTGTCCACTGAGGACTGCTTTTGTCCTCAGTCCAATATCTGCTTACGCTGAGGCATGTAAGCAGTTTTAGTCTTGAGAATGTTTTTAGAAGTGTGAAAAAAAGTGTTTACTAAAGATCATATAGTATTAAAAGGAAGGAAAAATAAGGCACAGGGTTTATGCAGTGACTTTAACAAATCCAGAAGGAGTTGACCTGTCAGATTTCTCTGACTGACAGCATTGCTGTGTATGACAGCCCTGTGGGAAGGCAGGGTTTAGTGTTCTTTTCTGGTCTGCTGGAAAGAACTGTTACTAGTATGTTATGCAGTAGAATCTATGTATGTTAGCCCACAAACACAAAGATGAGGCATGTCCCTTAAAATTGTCTATATCATATTAATTATTGCACCACACTTTACATACATATTACTGTCCTGAATTTGATCAGTGTTACAAAAGTTCCACTTCGTTGTGGAAAAGAGGTTGTCAGACTAGAAGATGGGAGATAATGCTGATTGTCTTATTTATAAAGACAATATAAATAGCAAACTTACTGTGCACAACTATTTGTAAAAGAATCTAATTGGCAGCCTGCACATAAGATTGCCTTTTAGAAGGAATGAATGTTATGGGTGCAAGCAAGATGAAAAAGTTAAGCAAGCCATTACTTTTGTGATCTGTTGACCATAGCACACAAGAGATCTAGACCTCCCCGAATACACTATGGTTGGTACTTGATCTGGGAGCTGCTGCATGGCTGCCCAGAAGTCATGGTGACTGAAATTCTTTGGTGCAGACAGTATGGACTGGAAACAACTCTTAGCTGGAATGAATGAGAGATAATTATGAGCATGTAAAACTGTGTACAGTTTTTTAGTTTCTCTACAGCTGGTTTAAGCTTCATCACAGCATAAATTCTATACAACACATGCTATGCTGGGTGTGATTATGTGCTTAGAGAGTTATTACAGCTCTTGTGTTGGTATCTGTATTGTAACATTTTAAAAGGCACTAGCCATGGGCCAGTTAACCAAATAAAGCCACTTTTGGATGAATCTTTTAAAGACAGTTTTTATCAAAGTAACAGATGAAAATTAGAGCTTTTTTTCTAGCCATCCTTTTACCTGTTTCCCTTCCTTAGTGGTGTCATTCATTGTACATTAGGATTCCCTCTATCTAATGCTTATTTTACACTAAACATCTGTTCTATATTGAGTAACCTATCCATCTGTGTTTCAGAACTGTAGAAATTGATAAATATTAGCATATTTAAGGCTAATGGCTGGAATATAGGGGTTTTTTTGGTTCTATCCAGAGCTGAGTAAATCACTCAGTACTTTTGTAGTATGGTTTATTTATCTGTAAAGCATAGAATCCAGGGCCTTGATACTGTACAGCCTAGGCCAGGTCCAGAGCATGTATTTGTAATGGCAAACTCATCTCACTTGGCATAGGTTGAATATTTGACGAAGCCTTGAACTGCTCAGGTGAATTCATTGTTTCATCTGGCAAGCAGTGTGCATAATGGTACAGGTGCTGTGTGCTCTTTGGCCCTTCTGGTCAGTGATGTGGTGGGCAAAAATGCCCCAGATCAAATGTAATCACTTCCTGATGCATCATAGCACCGTTATAATTTATCTCAAGATGTTATGTCTAAGCTAGATGGTCAAAGAAAATGGTAAAAACAAGAATGAATCACTGTCTCTTTAATTTTTTGCTAATCAGAGACTGTCTGTTTTGGGTAAATGCACCTTATAGGAGGAAGCAAAAACAGCAGCTGTGAATAAATGCAACCATACAAACTTAATAAAGGATGTAAGCCAGTGCTAGACAGATTTTTAAATGATCTTTTGAAGATCTGGATTGTAAAGTTTTTTATAAAGTTTGTGGTAACTGATGCAGATACTGCCTGGTATTTCTGTCTTAAGAAATCGAGTTCTGCTTTGCCAAGTTACTTTTTCAGAGGTGTTAGCATGGTGTGTTACAATGTAGATATTTAAGATACATTATTACAGAAATGGTATAATGGGCTTGACTGCACAGAGGGGCAATGATTTAATTTAAGGTATGGAGTGATTAAGGGTTTGAGTTGTATGAAGCCTCATTTGTCTGAACAATTGGCACTGTGTAAACATAACAAATGTAAGTGAACTTTGTGCTTCTGCACCTCTATGCTTAGGGCTTGAATTAATAGGAGAATTTTGGAATCGCAGAATGGTTTGAGTTGCAAGGGACCATAGAGATCCTGTAGCCCAGTCCCCTGCTGTGCGCAGAGGCACGTCCAGTTAGACCCAGTTTAAAGTCCAATCCCACCTGGCCCTTAATGGTTCTGGGGATGAGGGCATCCACAGCTTCTCCTAGCAGCCTTTCTCACTTTAGGTTGTGTTTGTATCCGAACTCTGTAACAGCATCTTTTAACAAAATCTATGGTCTTAAAAAAAACCAGAACAACCAGGCCTAAAGTGTAGCTGGTATGCTTCAGTCCTGAGCCACAGAGCACTGGGAATAGAAACAAACTGGTGGTATGCAGGCAATTTAGTGTGAACATGGAACTGCTGTTGAAGGTGTTGAATGTGTGTGTGTGTGGCTCCACATGACTGATTTCTTTCATGTGGTTGGTGGGACTCAGCTGGGTGATGATAGTGATCTTCATCTCAATATGAATTTGGTACACTGACTCCTGTAAAAGGGGTACAGTTAGGTATTTATGAACTATAACTTTCTTTTTTTTTAGTTGCAGATTGAAATATCATGGGCAGAAAATAGTTTGGATGATGTGTGTTGCCAGCATATCTCTGCAATTTCAGTTTTAACAATGGATAAGTGTAAGCACGTAGGACGTCTGCGACTGGCCCAAGATCACTCCATTCTCAATCCTCAGAAATGGCATTGCATGGACTGCAATACTACGGAATCTGTGTGGGCGTGCCTCAGCTGCTCGCATGTGGCGTGTGGAAGATACATCGAAGAACATGCACTAAAGCACTTTCAGGAGAGCAGCCACCCAGTGGCATTGGAAGTAAATGAGCTGTATGTTTTCTGTTATCTCTGCGACGATTATGTTCTCAATGACAACGCAACTGGTGATTTAAAACTCTTGCGGAGTACGTTAAGTGCTATCAAGAGTCAAAACTATGACTGCACTACTCGAAGCGGGAGGACTTTGCGTTCTATGGGTACAAGTGATGATTCCTACCTTGCACACGGGGGTGCCCAAGCCATGCTTCGGAATGAAGACAGGATGTTCACAGCTCTCTGGCACCGACGACGTTCAGTCCTTGGCAAAGTATTCAGATCGTGGCTTGAGTTGACACCTACTGGAAAAAGGATTTTGGAAAATGAAAGACGTCAAGAAGAAGCAGAGCTTAAAAAGGACGAAGCTAGGAAGAGAAGACAAGAACGAAAGCGTGAGTTGAAAGCAGAGATGGAAAAGATGCCTCCAAGAAAGAGCAGTCGTTTACAAAATCAGATGAGAATGTCCTCAAAACCAGAACCCTGCCCTCAAAAAACATCACAGAACATGGAATTTTTGGCAGAGTTGAAAGAAACATATACCTCTGAAGAACTGAGATTGAAAAAAATAAGTGACTCTCCAATTAAACGAAGGCCTACAGTGACTCCTGGAGTAACAGGACTGAGAAACCTGGGAAACACATGCTATATGAATTCTGTCCTGCAGGTATTAAGTCACTTACTTATTTTTCGAGAATGCTTTTTAAAGCTTGATCTCAACCAAACTCAGGAACTGCTGGCAACAGCAACCAATGGTAAAACAAGATCTTCATCTAAACACCTGTCAATAGCTGCCTCGACATTACATGCGCATGAGAACCAAGAGACAGTAAAGGGATCATATTCTGTGAGGCGGCCTAGTTTATCCTCTGGACTAAGTGGAGGAGCATCAAAAAGTATGGAACTTATTCAGCCCAGGGAGCCCAGTTCAAAGCATATTTCTCTCTGTCATGAGTTGCATACTCTATTCCAGGTTATGTGGTCTGGCAAATGGGCACTGGTGTCTCCTTTTGCCATGCTTCATTCTGTGTGGAGACTAATTCCAGCCTTCAGAGGGTATGCCCAACAAGACGCTCAGGAATTTCTCTGTGAACTTTTGGATAAAGTACAGCAGGAACTGGAGACTACAGGGACCAGATACCCGGCTCTCATCCCTGCTTCTCAAAGAAAACTTATAAAGCAGGTTTTGAATGTGGTTAACAACATTTTTCATGGACAGCTATTAAGTCAGGTATGTTTTATGATTACTTTTTAAAAGGTGTTTAATGATTTGTAGTTTTGGATTTACTCTAGTCAGTCAGGATGGACATACTTCAAAGGTTTATAAATTTATAACTATGGAGGGGGATGGTGAGGATATATTACACAGTTTCAGAAGAAATATTACACAGTTTCAATAGAAGCCACCCTGTAGCCCTCTCACTACCAAAACCCAAGCCATTCAAACCCAATACACCTGTTAATCATAAAAGCCTTAAATCTGTTATTTTAAAACGCACTTCTCCACCTACTGAGAAATACTTGTATTTGCTGTTAAGCATCAACTCATTTGAAGGAATAAAGAATTTACACTTTTAAGTATCTGGCTTATCACTATAGTGCTACTAGATAAAAAGTGTTAAGGAAGGTGTTAATCTTGTGTATGTAGAAACTGATTAGGTAGTGGATGTCAAACAGGATATTATTTCACTAAATAGCTTGAATTTGAGATTGATTACCAGTGAGTAATTGCATGTCATGATTTTATGTACAGAAATACTAATACTTATTTTCTATTACAACACAAAGATACAGAAGGCTCTGTTAACACAGGAACCAAATTTTTAGGGTGGAGGCAATGGTGGTTTTCCTTCTTTCTGCATGACTACTTTTTTTTTTCCCCCTACTTCTCAGCTCCCTGTTAAGTATTTATCCCAACAGTGTGTGTGTGTGTACAAATATCTGAATACTGACTGAACAAACAAATGCTTGTTTCTGTTGAATAAATCTGAAAACTAACCACATTGAAGCAGGAACAGAAGTTGGGAAATTCCTGGCTCCTGGAATGGATCTGTAGTATACGTGAAGATGTTACTGAGGGAGTGTGGAAGCGTTTGAAGAATATTGTGTTAAAGAAAAGGTTTAACACAAAATTGTCTGTTTCTAGTATTCTGACTATTTGATTGATGGTTTAATGTTTTAATATGTAAAACTAGAAATCCAAGTGTTTTTTGACTAAGGTAGGATTGTTTACTGCTACGATACCTGTAAACTGCATAGGAAGGTAACAGGGTCGTTTGCAGCATATGTCAGCCCTCAGTCATTTTAGGTTTTGTGAAACTACTGGAAACTGTTAGATCTATCAGTAAAACTGGATCACCAGCTACCTTCCATCTGGCCCAGTGTATGAGCACTTCTGTGGCATTCTTCTTTTCCTTGGGTAGTACATGTCTTCTTTCAGTGTTGCACAATTGGAAGTGTTTAGTATTTTATGTCATTAAAGAGTTTTTTGTTTGAAAATTCCATTCCTCTCCAAAATAGCAATTTTGTCAGCAAAATAAAGCAATTTTTTAGGAATACTGACAAGATTTGCGTTCATTGCAAACCTCCTTACAGGATTCATTGCTTTGGTAAGAATTTTCAAGGCTTTAAAGACACAGCATCATTTCAGTAATAACTACTTTCACATATTTTTGGCTTTTTGTGAAGAGGTATCCTGTGATTTCTGTGACTACATACTGCAGCTGCTCCATGCCTGTGTGCAGAATACAGCCTTGATGAACTCAAGAATGCCTGAAGTGAGAGGAACAAGGAAAAGAGTATTGAGGCTGTTATCTAGTAATTTCTCCCTGGCTCATTAGGCAATTCCCACGGACTGTTCAACACTTTACCCCTCCCAGTGTTCCCTTTGTCTTCTGCCACTCCTTTTTTTTAGTTTAGTCTTCACTTGTGGTTTTGAACATGATAAATACTATAAGGAAAAGGTAAGCCCTGGAGATTTCTTCCTTGTAAAATATATTCAGGTCATCTAAATGATTTAGTCCCTAGTGTTTGCACATGGAAAGATGAACTTTAAAAGCTCTGTTAGGCAATTATTTTCCTTTCCTCAGTAAGATTCCTACATCATGATTTCACTAGGCATTTGTCAGAACTGCTTTAATGAAGTTAACAAAAAAAGCAAGAAAACACCCATGCAGGGCTGAACAAAAACCCCAAACTTCTTGCTATGTCATCGCATCTTGGACAGTGTTGGCTCTTAAAAGCAAGGAGCGTACGTTTAGTCCTTACAGGCTTAACTTTATCTACCTACAAGATAAAGTAATACTGTGATAAATATAGTAATAAAGTAATATGCAATCTGTGACAGTATTACAGTTTCTCTCTAGAAGATAGGTGGAGCCATTCCCAGCTGCTCTTATTAAAAATAAGACGTGATTTTAGTGTAGTGTGTTAAGTTACATCTTCAGTGAAAAAGGAATTGGGAAGCGTGTTTCTGTGTGCATTTGCCTTCCATTTTAGAACCTCTAAAATGTTACCATGCTTACTGGTCCTTTGTACAGAAAATATAAATTCAAGATACTTGATTCTGTGAGATACTCAAGTGCCATGAAGTCAATCTCCCTGACCTTGAAACCTCAGGAATACTATGAACTACTCTTGATAAAGTACAGAGAGAATCCCTTTCAGTGCTGATAAGATGTGTGTTTACTTAGGTATCACATTACTTTCACATGTGCAGCTCAACTTTTCCCCCCTTCTTCTAGTTCTAATTTAACTTGAAGGGAAGTCATAATCCTGAGTTTGCCATCAGTCTATGTTGCTATTGAAGTGCTGCCTGGTTCAGCACTAACTGAGTTTAGGATGTAAGATGAAGAAGGCAGATAACTGAGTGTTTGAGAATCTTATGCAGATTACTTTTTGATAACTAGAAAAAGTTTTGGGTAACGTTAAAACAATTGAACATTTTATATGAAGTAGTTGGTTTTCTTTTGCTATGTTTTCAGCTGATTTAAAGTAAGTTTTCTTCATCTGCTGCTTGAAATATTTTACTAGTTTATGGAGTACTAGACTAGGTAATGGGTAAGTCCAGGACTAGTATGAGCAAATTACCTCTGTTTTTTTAATGTTATATTTATTCCAATACTTGTTTTAGGATTTCAACATTTTACTTTACAGTACTGCAAAACTGCAATATCTGGTGCATCTAAGAGAAGTAAAGATCTGCATTGTAGGTACAAAACCCTTCCCCTCTGTTCTGTCTTTTCACATGCTAGTCTTCCTGCAGCGATTGTCTGGGCGAAGTGGCTCATACCTTTCAAACCTGTTGGGGCTCTGAGGACATCCCAATATGTCTATTAAAATCCTAGTTGTTTTCAATCCCTCAGTGCTTGTACTCTTGTGGAAGGTGCTTACTGTCACCTGTTTTCAGTCCTTCAGTGGGAAAGGCGAAATTACTGTGCTATGAACTCATGTGGCAGTGGTAAACTGACCCACACTGGCTCACGGATCTTCAAAGTACACTTCAAGAGCTCAAGTATGTTCAGTGTTGTCTCAAGAATTTTTTGGCTTGTGTGTTTTTAAATGGTACCAACTAAATAGCACAGTATGCAACAATTTTTAATGTGTCTTTATTTCAACTTTGTCACTATTAAGCAAGGAAGGGGACAGGTGTCTTTCTAAAAATCCAGAAATTGAAAGAGCAGATTTTACTGTGTGCCGCATGTGCTCAGAAATCATATGAGCAGAAATTCTTGTACAAGGATAAAATCCACCTTGAGCTTCCTTCTCTGGACTGAACAGTCCCAACTCTCTCAGGCTTTCCTCATAGGTCAGATATGTCCAAAGCCTTTCATCACCTTCCTGGCCCTTTGGTGGACTCCAGCATATCCATGTCTCCCTTTTTTCTGAGCACTGGGCCCAGCACTTCAGCTGTGTGGGAGCTGAGGAGAGGGCAGGGCATCACCTGCCTGGACCTACTGGTGATGCTCTGCCAAATGCAGCTCCAGAGGCTGTTGGCCTCCTTTGTCCTTGAGCCAGTAACATGCCCTTATGGCAGCTTGTCCCCCAGGTCATTCTTTTCCCCACAGCCTGTACTGGTGCCTGGGTGATTCTTGCCCAGGAGCAGGATGTGCTGTTTCCTTTTGTAGAGATGCATGAGGTTCCTCTTGTCGCATTTCCTGGCCCTGTCCCATTCCCACTGGGTGGCAGTGCCCTCAGCCACCCTACCAGCCACTCCTCCTGCTTTGTGTCATCTGCAGACTTCTCAGAGTTCAGAAGAATTTGCTCCAATATTTTTTTATAGCAATGTGTGGTAGGAACTAGCTTTTGATACCTCTAGGCATGCTTGAAATTTCCTAAGCAGTTTGGTTACTTCCTGATCATTTTTAAGATGGAATTGGAGCAAAATGCTTCCCCCTGCTCAGCACAGCAGAATAACAGCATGCAGGGATCAGAGAAATGAATATGCCAAGTCTCAAAGAGTGAAGTAGGTTCTAACTGGGGTAGTGTGTAAACTATTCTTAAAGCATATTTCAAGGCAGATTGTCTGAGAAAAAGGGAAATGTGATTTTTGAGTTGTTTGAAAGCCTTCAGTTTTGGGTAGTATGCTGTGAGTTAGAGTTTGGGGGAGAATGCTGAGGGTGATCTGTGTACTGCTGGGTATTAAGTCTCCCACTGAATAGGCTTTTGAAAAGACAAGAACTTCAGGCAAGTGATGGGAGGATTTGCACTTAAACCAGTTGATGTCATGTATACTGATTTCTATATTTTGGTGTTAGTCTTTGTGCTTTTATGTTTAGCCTGACCTACAAAATGATTGTCAAGTTGTTTTCCAGCTAGATGAAAGTAACATTTTGAATTAATCTATAAGAGGCCATTGAATCACAGACCACAGTTAGCTGTGGTTACACTTGATGTTATTCTGCTAAATAGATAATTTTGATTATGCTGTGTGCTTATCACTACGAAGTTCATTTGGGTTTTTTTTTATGCTGTCAGTCGTATGAATTCTGCATTGTAGCTGTACTTCAGGGATCCCTTTCAAATTCAGTTACTTTCCTGTGCAAAAGTTGAGTTACTAATCATTTTATATATATGTCTCATCTAGTGAAAGCACAAAAATGGGACTGGCTATTTTACTCTTGTTAAAAACAACAAGGAAAAAAAAAGAGTTGGGGCAGAGGTGGTTAGGAGTTTTCTTTCTTCCATGCAAGTGCAGGGAACATAGGCAAAACAGTTGATGATGGAGTTGGCTTTTTCTGCAGCAATATGTTAACTATTTTCTTTGGCTGCATTTACACTGAATGCCATCCAGGGCAGTGGCTGTCCATCACGTTATTGTGGCCACAGTGGTGCTTGTCTGAGTAGTCTCCCTGCTTAGCTTGAATCAAGCAATTTGATCCAGCTCTTTTCAGTCTGGCCTTTGGCCCATGATTGAATACTAAGCTTTAGCCAAACAATTGTATTTAGTGCCCATGCTTCAAGGCATGAGAGGGTGGTCAGGGCAGAACATAAGGTAGAGATTTCAGACTAGTTCAAATCTATAATTTACTTTGCTCTAACGGGAACTTCTCATTTGCTTGATTTAAATGACAGCATTAAAGCTTCTTATAATAGCAATTCTGAATTTTAATGGGAATTCTGAATTAAAATATGAAATCAAACTCTGAATTTATAAAGTATGTTCATAAAGATAGACATCACTAATGAGATTGCTAGAGTAGACTCCCTTCCCTGTTATTGCTGTGCCTACATATACTATACAAAGTTACACTGGACAAATGTATAAAGTTTTTGCTCTTTGAGTTCATGGGGTTCTTTGTTTTGTATTTTATAAAGTCTTGTCTCAATCAACTTTCAGACAGTTTTACAATTTCTGCCCCTCTCACAGAGAAAGAAAATCTGGGTTGCACTGTGTGAATGATAATGGAGTGTGAGATAAAGGAGTCCCGTTTAGGACAGAAAGAAGAGTGATGGGAATGTCTGAAGCCATTGCCAATGGGCAGGCCAGTGTAGATGGATTCCACAGAAGGCTGAGAATCCTCCTGCTTTTTGAGTAATCCAGTCAGTAAGCACAGGCCAGGCTAAGAAAATGACTTCCACCCTTGTTGAAGCCGTGCTTGGGTGTCCTTTCCCACCACGTCCAGGAGCAGCGAGCGCACAGGGGCTGACGGGCTGGGCTGTGCTTGCCCGGTGTGTCGGGTTACCGGGCTGTTGGCCACTATATAAATCCCAGAATTTAACTCTGCTGCAGTGAGAACTGGGGTGGATTTGAGGAAGTAAGTGCAGCTGTATATCAGGACAGGGTTTTGTCCCCACAAATCAGCTTTGCTCACAGTTGCATGACAAGATGAGAAGCAGATTTATTGCATCTGTTTGTGTTCTTCAGGTTTTTTGACTGGCAAAATTGAAAGCTGGGTCTATTATTAATTTCTTTTTCTCTGGGATAGTACTCATTAGGTAGTTGGGAAATAAGATCTTAACCTAGATTATTAATATAATACACTAAATTTAAAACCTCAGAATATGTTAAAATTGTCTACATTGAGGTCGTGTGTGTTCTATCATCCTGAGCTCCTTAATCTTAAGTGTGCATTCATGCACAACAAATTCTGAAGTAACTCATCAATTAAATAAACATTTGGCCCAACAAAATTAGCCATTTGTATGGTGGAAATTTATTAGTCATTCTGAGTTTGAACTGTGGCCAAACATACCATTTTGTCTCCCATGTCTAGATTTCAGCTCTCAATTACTAATAATTTGAGGCTTTGAAACGTTGGCAGATGTTAGCACTTACAAAAGACACTCCTGACAGTGTAAATTAAAACAGAAGAATTTCCTCTTTTCTGCCCTGTAAGTTTGAAGTTTTGTTTTCTAAGAACAAGACAGTGGCATTTTCATCTTAGAACTTAAAGCAGTTAACAGCTTTCCTAACTGCACTGCTAAATGTTCATGCTGGGACACAAATCCTCACGTGCAGTAGATGGCTAATGCAGAGATGGAGTATAAGCTGTTGCAGCTACTGAGTGCAGTTACAAGAACACCTAGGAGGAAGATACCATGAGGTGACAGGTAGGTCCTTATATAAATGATCATGAAATACCAAAGCAGAGTGAAAAATTACCTAACAGCAAACCGTCAGAGGAAAACAAAGGAGCGTCTGAACAAAAGTGTGTATGCTTTCACACTTGCGTAGGCTTGCTAACCAAACTGAAGGGAGCTACACTGAATTTGTGTAGAACAGCAGCAGCATAAAGTGAAATAACAATCTTTGGATATCACATGAATTTTCATTCCTTTATTACTATGTCTTTGTGTTAGTCGTTCCAAACAGCTTGTGGTGTTTTCCTAAATAGGAAGCATGCAACACCTAATGTGTTGTCTTTCTAGCTTAGAAGAGCTACTGCTTTTAACTTATTTTCCTAAGTATTGAATATTATAATAAATTGTCTCCTGCTGTAGTATCTGCATTTTCCAGGTTGACTCACTTCACTTCTTTACATTTTATTTATGTTGTCTTACTGCTTGTCCTTTCCCTAGTGTGACGATGGATCCACTTACTGAAAGAAGAAATAAATTATTTTTACCTGTTAATTTTTCTTTGAAGAAGTGTGCTTCCTAATCCAGGCTTCCCTGGAAGACTTACAAAGTAAGAAGGATATGACTTTAAAATCCCCAGCTGTTCCTTTTTTTGGTTTTGTTTTTCTTTTTTGTGTGTGTGTTTTTGATTTATTTTCATTTATTTTATAATTAACCTATATTATAATTTCTCATGTAAATTTTCCTTTTGGAGAAAAGACTCCTGAGACTTCACCAGCTGCTTTCTTTTGGACAGTCCCAGACAGATCATTTTGACACTGTTTCTGTTTCTCAGTAAAACATAAGAACGCTTACTTGTTTGTGGTAACAGTTTTGGACAGGCTGCTTCAGAGAAAAGAAATTAGGTGTATCATCTCTGTTGTTAAATGATTTTGTCTTGTCTTTGGTTACCCATGGTTATCTCTAGGAAAAAGAATCTCTTTTTAGAGCTGTGTTAGGATACATGTTTAGCAAGGTACATTTTTGAGTGTAAGCAGCTGGTGAAATATCTTTTTTGCAGGTTACTTGTCTTGCCTGTGACAATAAATCAAATACCATAGAACCTTTCTGGGACCTGTCCCTGGAGTTTCCCGAGAGGTATCACAGCAATGGCAAGGAGATGTCGCCTCAGTATCCATGTCTCCTGACAGAAATGCTGGCCAAGTTTACAGAAACTGAAGCTTTGGAAGGAAAGATATATGCATGTGATCAGTGCAACAGTGAGTAAAGGCAGTATGTACTCATGCATATGTTCTCTGTGTAAAATCTAAACTGACAGTGCAAGTATGGAAGTCTTAAAAGTATATTGCAAACAAAGACCTTCTTCTTATGTCCTAGTGTGGTCACTTGGCAGCTGTTACTTGCCCCCTAGAAGGTTAAATTGTTCAAAAGATGTTTTGGAGTGTGATGCTTCATTTAGATACAGTCTCATGACACACTAATGGGGTTTCTAGTACTCGCAGCTGAAGAAGCCATCACTTTTTAAAATTAAGGTGACTGATGTAAGTGACCACAAGTATTTTTTACTTGCATCATAAAATAATCCGTGCAAAACAGCTCTCAGAATGTATCCTTTTTAAGGAGGCATGTACCACAGATATTTAGGTCCACACAGATTCTGTGGATAAAACTTAGACTGAAATACAAGGCTGTTACCAAGATTTTATTGTGTAACTATGTGTTTGACCTCAGCAAAACGAAGGAAGTTTTCTTCTAAACCAGTTATACTCACAGAAGCTCAGAAGCAGCTTATGGTGTGTCGACTACCTCAGGTTCTCAGATTACACCTTAAACGGTTTAGGTAAGTAGTACCACAACAAAAAGTGTTGCAAACTGACAGATTCAGTCTTGCTCTCCCATTGCTTAGGATCAATGTTGTTCAGCATCAGTTTCATTTTCCTTTACTAGTATGGTGAGAAATAGTTACTAGAAATGTCTTTTTCTTGTTCGCTTGAAACATCAGTAAGATATAAGTAGGGAATTAACTTTTTGGATTTCAGATACTTGCTACTTTAGCACCAAAATTATTTTATCCTTGTTTTCGGTCAAAACTTACTAACCTTGCTCTGAACTCTATGGTAAAAATTGATCTTTTGATATCTTGAGGGAGAGTAGGATGCTCATAATCACTAATGCACAGACCTGGACTCAGTATTCAGTGGAAGTCTCATATAACCTTCCTATATCTAAGTACATAAATACATTTAGCCTCAGAGTAGAGAAGTGGACACTGCATCTCTCTGAACTCATAGCCCAACATCAGTACTGTCTGTCCCTCATACAAAGAAAACTGAAAATGAGATAGAACAAATGAGAAAAACCAAAGAGGTATAACAGGTGGGAAATACTTCCTACTCACCACTGCACAGATCTTAAGATGGATGTTTCAGAAGATGAGAACAGTAGGGTACTGTAGACACATTTAAAAGGCCTTGAAATAAATAAGTGAAAAAGGAAGTTTAGAAACAAAACCCCTAGCATTTATTTTGTGCACAGAATAATAGTGAAAATTTTATGTTATGTTCAAACATAATTCAGAATGCTGTGCTCTTTCTTTGAAAAAGCGCTGAGTTTTCATTTAACTTTCCAGGTGGTCAGGACGCAATCACCGTGAGAAGATTGGTGTACACGTTAGTTTTGATCAAATGCTAAACATGGAGCCTTATTGCTGCAGGGAATCCCTCAAGTCTCTCCTGCCTGACTGCTTCATCTACGACTTGTCTGCTGTGGTAATGCATCACGGGAAAGGATTTGGCTCAGGGCACTACACTGCCTACTGCTACAATTCTGAAGGAGGTAGGAACCAGCTGGGAAGTGAGCAGTGAGGGAGAAAGGGGTGTTCCTAATTCTAAACTGATACAATGACTGTCTTTTCTCAAAAGCAGAAGAGAATCAGTTGTAGCTGATCTGCCTGGAATGAGAAGTGCAGCTCTGTAGACCAACAGTTCAGTTTTTGTATTGCCTCGTTCAGTGTGTTCTAGCTATAAACTCTTGTAAATCTGAGGAAGCTAAGCTGGGCTTTTAAGACATTCAGGCAAATTGACCACATCAACTGAAACAGTTTACTCCTTGCACACAACTCATAAAATGGGACCAAACACTAATTAATTATTAAATATGATGCAATTACTTAAAATCAGTGTCCTGATGACTTTTTTTTTTCTGGTATATTTCCTTATTGTAGGATTTTGGGTACACTGCAATGATTCGAAACTCAACATGTGCACTATGGAAGAAGTATGCAAGGCTCAAGCCTACATTTTGTTTTACAGCCAACGACTTACTCAGGCAAATGGACATGGTAGAGTCCCCTGTCCTAGCACAGCTGAAAGTCAGCAGCACTCAGAATTAGCTGGCTGTTCCATGGACAACAGTAGCAGCTAATCCAAAGCCAGTTAACTGTGTGTATGGTAAAGGTTTAAATTGTCATAACTATGTATTTTTAAAAGGAAGTACAGCATTGTACTCTTTCGATGTTTATATAGTTTTGTATTAGTTGAAGTATTCTTTACAATGGTTAGCAAAAGTTTTTATTGACAATAAGTAACTTTCTAAGTACCTAGAGTTTCAATACAGCTATTTTTTTAAGGAAGAGATTGCTATGTGCATTTAACTTTTACCTCAGGCTATTTTTCTAAGCTGGTTTTGTATTTTGATAATATTTTTGAATTGGTTTAGAAAATTTACTTCAATGGGCAACTGATATTTTTCTGGTTAATTTTCTGTATATGCTTGTGTACATTTGATAGTATAGTTCTAATGATACCGTGATTCTTACTGTCTTGCAGGAATTGCTACTAGGTCTTAGAATATTGACATTCACCAGCAAGGAATGTTAAAACATGTCAGATAGTAACTGAATTTTTTGTAGGCAACTTTCTGTGAAATTATTTTGCAAGCTTGAATGGCTATGCTAAAGATACACTGATAGAATTTCTTAAAATCTGAACTTGAGGAAATAGAGCATGAAGTTATTTTCATGTAAGTGTGCAAGAGGAGTGTTTAATAACACAAGAATGTATCTTTACCAAGACTTGCATGTTTTAGCCTTAACAAACCTGACAACCTAAAACTCAAGTGCCAAATGCAAAGTAAATTAACAGCCAGGGGCTTTTTTATTCCACAAATTTAAAAAGTTTTCTTAAAACAAACAAGTAAAAAACTCAGTAACCCCCCAACAATAAAACCACACTCACTCACCCCACTGTCATTGCTACAAGAACATTAGCATCCCTTTTCTTGGATTGGACCAGCTTACTTTAAGCTGTAGCAAGCATTGTCTGTCTCTCTCATCCCTAACAAACAGCTGATGAAAAGCAGCTGCAATGTTTGCATGAAAGCATTCTCAGTCTGGTTTCATTACTGCTGTACCTTATACTACATGGTCCTACCACTAGCATTACAGAACTGTGCAGTGAGGAGAATAGAACAAGCAGGAGTTATCAGTCCTCCATATACAGTAGTTAATGCCAATTAATTTTTAATTGTGAAGTTAGTTATTTTGCGTAAGTCCTATGCAAATGGTTACCTCATCTTCTGCAAAATTTATACCTCAATAAAATGCCTTCATATGGACAGAAAAGTGTGTCTGTACTGGAATCAATTCCTCCATTATCATTCCATTTTTAAAAATTATTTTTAGATTTTGTTTAACAGGAGTTAAGGCATGAACTATACAACAGCTTTGGCTATCCGTCAGTGATTTAACAGCTGGGTTTATTAATGACTTTTGCTATCATTTCTGTTTCTGAAAGATGCCATTATAGCAAGGACATAGCCTCAGATCTCAAACTTCTTGGTCTTGTGCTCATCCTAATTAAGTGTGCAAAAGAGTTCATGTGTTGGCTTTGGGAATTTTTTGGTTGGTTGGGTTCTTTGTGGTTTTGGTTTTTTTTTCTTTTTTAGCCAAAAGCCACGTGCCAAAGTGAATGATCTGACAAATGAACTTGTTATGGCTGTTCAGTCTTTCAAATACTTGATCTGCTGTCCTTGCTGGTGAGGAAATGAATGTAATTTAAAGACTTTTTTCTACTTAGAGGTAGTTCAGAAAATTTGCCTTTCAGGCTTCTGATACTTTTTCTTCCTCCAAGCACTTCTCCTAGGAGATCCATAGGAGTCTTCAGAGACTCAAGCATTAACAGAAGAATCTGTCTTTGGACATGTAGAGAGAAACTTGGGTGTGAGAGTTATTCAGTCTCCATCATCACTATTAAGCACATATTCAAGTCCCTTAGAAGGAATCTTATTACCATGCCATCTTCACTAGAAAGATTGCCCAGGCTGTGTTTCCAGCTATTCCCCTGCATTGCAGCAAATATTGCTAAGTCTCAAGGCTTTCTCTGAAAGACATCATTAGCTATGCAAAAGCAAATCCAGCTTTCTTCCCATTGCTGCTCTTGGGTAGAACAAGAGAAGGGGAGGAGAAAGAGTTCTAGTCCTCCTAATCAAGGCAGTGGGGAGGGTAGAGATGATTAGTGCACTCTGCCAAAAGGATGAGCTAATTCAGATGCTCTTCTCCACAGCTTCTGCTTCAGTTCTTAATACAGTAGCTCTGCACCCTTTAACCAGACTAAGGCTGGCACATTACTGGCTCATGGACATCTTCTACGCCAGGTCCCACCCAGCCTGTGATTCCTGCCCAGGAGCAGGAGTGGTGATTCCCTTTGGAGAGTTGCATGAGGTTCCTCTTGTCTCAGTTCCTGGGCCTGTCCTGCTCCCCTTGTGTGGTAGTGCCCCCATCTGGCCTCCCAGCCACTCGTCTTGCTTTGTGTCATCTGCAAACTTGCTGAGACACGGCAGGGATGGGGCACACCGGCCAACGTGGCCTCACATTAACTGAAAAATAGTAACAGTTTCCAGTCCCAGGTGGTAATTGATTTATGCATCCTGACTGCACATGCCTTCACTTTCCTCTAGTACTAGATAAGGCTTCTATCGAGCCCTCTCCCATTTAAGGGATTCAGAGATTTAGCCTTACTGAAAGAAAAAAAACCCTGTAGGTTCAACAACTGGGGACACAGGCACTTCCAAAACAACTATGTAAAAAATTTACTGTTCATCTGAACTGCTAACTAGCCTACACAGCTTTTAGGTTTTTGCCTAGAGCCCTGTACCTTCGTAAAAGAAGGGAGATGTAAGCATCACTAGAAATGCAAAGCAAAGCTAAAATGAGTATGACTTTGAGTTATAAGAGTTGGGTGCCTGTCATGGCAAAAACACAAGTCAAAATGATAAGAGTCACAGCAGAGTTGTCTGTTTTTTCTTTTACTTTAAAAATACTGAAACACTGAAAATTATAAAAACAGAAAAGCCTCTTGAAACCTTGTAGAAAAAAACAACTGCAAAAGTCTTAAAAAATTAAAATCTGCTTCAAAGCATGCCATGCTTTTCTCAAGCTACAGTCTTTATCTCTAACCACACCTTTGTGAAAGTGTTTGGACTGAGGAAAATATACTGCCCACCTCCTATTATGGACAGCTGACTGATGTTCCACAGAAGGCCGAGTACCAACAGTGCATAATCCTGGGAAATGAATAACAATGACAAGCCTTACCTCCTTTTTTTTTTTTTTTTTTTGAAGAAAGGGTTTGGCAAAATTCCTCTATCTCCACAAACACCAGCTGTAAAAATCAAATTAACGAATTCCAGTTATGTTTACACATCCCATCATTAAATTTCCATTCCATCTTACTGTGTTTTTTTACTGTTCTGAAATGTAAGTAGTATTTTGATACACTGAACATGACACAACCATGTAGAAAGATGCAGCAGCAGTTTTCTTGCTAGAACAGGAACTCTATTTGCCTCCCCACATGCCCTGTTTCAGCCTCCTCTTTGAAATGTAGTTATACTCACCCGGCTGTGGTTGTTGTACCCACCAGCCCTGTCTTACCCACATCTATGAGAAGCATGGTGGTTGAGTCTAAAATTAGGCAACTCTTAGGCCATGCCTTCATCAAAAGGACACATCACTCAGGGTCAAGCTGTACATGCTCTAAATGATGTGTCCCACAATGTCTGTGTGAAAGAAGAACCCTGCCAAGTAGCTTCTGAACTCTGCTTCCTAACAATTTCTACAAAAACTATCACCGTTTCTAGTGCTGCACGTAAAAGAAACAAGATGACCCTGTCTGCGGGGTATTTGAAAACAGAGTTCAACATCTGGCTTAAAAGTCTTTTGGTAAATTTTGTCAAGTGACAAGATAACATGGTTCACTTACCAGACAGCACAGCCAGGACTTTTACCACTTACAGCAACAGGAAAAGGCAGCCTGGAGAGCATTAAAGCAGTAGGAAATTAATTTATTTTAAGGAGATAGAAATAGGGCTTGCCTTTTTTACTGCTGGGCAGGAGGATGCAGGAGGGGCAGCAGCACAGGATGCTTGTATTCAGATACACCCTGTTAAATTTATGGGCAATAATCATCATGTTCTGCAAGTATTTTTCTGAGTCATTTCCACTGCAACTTGTTATACAAGATTATCAGCCTCCACATGTGAACTAACAAGCAGCCAGCAAGTTAAAAAGTTGAGGCCATAGTCCAAACTAGCTCTGCTTGTATGGGTCTATTATATTCAGGCTTAAAAAAAAAAGGGGGGGGAAGAAAACAGGTAATTGATCTGTAAAACCAAATGGTTTTAAAGGAACCACCGGTGAAGTTAAGAAAGCCTTAAGCCGTAGAAACAGTAGCAAGTCCCACTGAGCTACTACTAAACAGGCACCTTCTAGAGAGAAGTCTTGAAATTGCCAGTAAGCAGGCAAGAACTGAAACAGATTTGTTTCTAGCAGACTTTGTACAAAAATAGGTGAGCTGGAAGCCAGCCAGGCTACAAGAACCTGCTCATATCCTGTCAAGAAGTGCAGAAGAGTATGGTCTTTTCGCATAAATGAAAAGAGCAGCAGCAATATACCCAACAACCCCACTCAGCAGAGATTCTTTCAAGTGCCAGCTGTCACTTTGCAATGCACAATCCACACTAGCTACTGTTTCTCGGGAAGCTGAGACACACATAACCACACAGCTGCATAAATTAGAATTCATTGCTGGGATGCCAAGATTCCCAAACAGCAACAGCAGAAATACACATTTCAGTATCACATTTCATCCATTTCTGCAAGTTTAAACAGTACTGAGTTTAAACAAAACTTCTAATTGGGGAAAAAAACTCCACCAGTGTCTATTATTTTGAAACTGTAGGCAGTATATGACACAGCTCCCCTGTAAACTGCATATAAGCTCATACAATCAGGTTTTAAAGGACAAAAATAAAGCTTTTACCTAAAGATAGGGGAGAAAAGAACTGGTATTTCTAAGTTAATATTAACTCTTCTACAGAGAGAGGCTGTGACTGTAAAGGAGCAGGTGTCTGTTTCCTAAGCACTTATGTTTAAGGCACTGTTACTGACCTGTTAACAGAGCTGTCATTTTTATCACCAGTAACTATTGAACATTTTAATATGCAAGTAATGAGGTAAAGATACAGCATTGGAAGACATATTGCATATAGGCCTGCAGAGCTGTGGGATTTAGTTTACAAATAAGATTCAACAGTCAGACTTCACTGCAGCAGGAAGACGGATGATGACTTTTTACGTCAAGAAAATATCAAATGCTCCAGATTATTTTGCCTGCATGAAGTAAATTTAACACTCAGAAATAGTTTTCCTTGTCCCCATCACCTGTGTGATCACATGTGCTTTAAAAAGACAGGAAATCACATGAAATTTGACTCTGTGCAAGAGGACATGCCAATGGCAAAGATTATGTAGGCACATACACTAAAACTGAATTGACTTCAGCCTGAAGCTGCATGTTGATGACACCAGCAGCAGAGACCACCAGCTGCATTTGACATGTTCTAATACAGCTGAAGTCTAAACTAAAGACTGGCACACTCAAAACCTTTACCACACACCTTCACTGTAGTCGTCACATTTTGTCCTGTAAAGCATTGATGACTTCTTGCCCTGTATCCCAGCACTGACAAGACTATTTAAACAAGCATGAAAGGCCAAGTTTCATATGAAGGGTAAGACAAGGTCCAGTTTCATGACAAGAAATGGCAAATCAAGTTTGTAAAATATTTAATAGAGCAGTTCCCCAGTGGACTCCTGACCAGAATCATAACCACTTCTAAAAAGTATATATTTTTTCAGATTTGAAAATTTATCTTTATTTTTTACAAAATGGATTCCAGGAAGTTTAAAAGGCAGTATCAGAGGACTGGGGCGCAGAAATCAGGTGTAGTCATTCAAAGCATTCAAGTAGGAATATGATCATATAAATATTTGAAAAGCATCTTTTATCATAAATGTTCAGAACAAAATGTATAACTCATTCCAAACTAAAAATTGAGCTTTATAGCACATATTTCCCTGAACAGAAAAAATAAGTAACTTTTGAAGTATTTCTAAAGGCCTGAAAGCTTTTTCCATGGTTAGTTACAATTAGAAGACTTGCCTTAGATTAAATTCCTTCCTTTCCAAATATGGAAAGTATTAACAACAGTCCACTGTTAAAACAGACAACGTGTTGCAATTTAATTCTGGTCTAGTATGTTCCAAGAAAGCCTAGAGTATAAAGGTGCTGAGGTGGCTCTGAGTTAGTAGTCGTCTCCCCTGCTGACGACCTCCTTGCAGGTGGGGCGCAGCAGGATGGTGTGCTCGAACTGCGCCGTGTAGGAGCCCTTGATGTCGCACAGGGGCGGGTACGGATCCACGATGCCCAGGTCGCACAGGTTCTTCAGCGCCATCAGGTATTTGCTCTCCCCCAGGCGATCCAGCCACCGGCGGCAGAAGGCAAGAGTACCAAAGTTTTCATTGATAACATTTAGCAAGTGTTTCGCTCTTGGAAGCCTTGGAGGAAAAAAAAAAACAAAGAAGCAAAGAGGTATCACCAGCATGCATTCAGTACAGAAATAAAACACACCAATTAAGAATAAGGTTAGATTGCAAGGTGTTTTCAGACTGCCTAGACTTGGGATGTCTTTCTACATCAATCACATGTTCTCTTTAGAAAGGAAAGTGCACATTCAGTCTCCTGCAAATAGATACCCTTCAAATCAAGATTGTGAACTTATCTGCAAGCTAAACTAAACATAGGGACAGGAATCTTTCTTTTAAAAAATAAAAAGACATTCCATTTTATAAAGAAAAACAGAATTCTTCCTGATCCAGAGTGGTCAGTAATCTGAACTAATTTTGGCAGAAGCTTGGTGGTTTAAAATGCTGAGTTTTCACTTCTGAAGTCAAATACTCAGTAAGCTTTTAATTCATGCTTCTTAAAATATACAGGCATTAAAAAAAAAACATTTATAGATCTACTAAGAGCTAAGCTCATTTGCAGTCAAGCAGTTCCTTTGTGATCTTTAGTCTAATTCTTCCCATCCTCTCTCACGTTCCTATGTGCTATGGAAAAGCATGTCTGCCTGCTATGTTTCTGACCAGAGTAATCTTTGTTTCAGAAAATATGCTGCACTCCTAGAAATACCACAATGCAAACCCAGTGAAACTAAAAGGAGTAATTTCTTCATTTTACAGCAATGCACTACAACAAAAACTCAAAACTCGCAAAATATCCATAAAATAAAACAGACAGCAGAAATTGCTTAATAGATTCTGGGAACAGCAGTACGACAAAGATTGTGGCACACAACCACAGTACAGATATTTACTAAAAAACCCACTATACATTTAATACACAGATGAATACACAAATATAATCTATATATGACTAATCATGACAAAAATAATGGTAGGAAGATGGTTAAAAAACCAATATAAAATTCTGAAAACATATTTTCTCCATTTTCAGTTTCTTGGAAATAATTCCATATTGTCTACATTAACAACGATGTTGCTAGTACTGCCCTTTTGAGTCCTCTGCCAGCTTTATTATTTAAAGCAGAACATGCATTGTATCAAATTTGAATCCCAAGGGGGTGGTAGCTCTATCAAAATACACCAACAAAATCCAACCTTATTGGCACATGCCCGACATCAAAGTTCTTCATATAATGAGAACACTCCATATCATCATGAACAACGCCTTTTCCTGTGCTGCCGAAGGTTTCTATAGCATACACCTCACCTTCCTAAGGAGAGAAAAAAGGAACATGTTGCAGAATGAAGATGTGGCATTGTGTCGTTCTGATACAACATCTCAGTATGACCACTTCTGAATACAAGTAATTAAATGTGAATAGAGTCAATTGCCAAATCAACATCGAAAAAAATTCAGCATGGAGATTTCACACATTCGAGTTACAGGTATCTCCAAATCATCAACTATTTACATTAGTACCATTTTATTTCAAGCCAGAAGCATGTTTCTAGATACAATTTTTTAACGTCCTTGCAGTTAAAACATTGTCAAGGCATACATCTAACATAGCTATGAAACTATATTTGCTAACTGGAAGCACTTCTCCTCTGCTATTCAGATATGTCCTAGGAAATGTATAGTTTAGAATAGCAAATAGGTATTAATTAGAGACACTTACTGCACTGATGAGCTTTCTGCCCAATTTCTACAAGAATTTTCTGGTAACAGGTGCTAGTATATACCCTTAACCTGCTCATTTCCATTCCACAAGTTGAATTTCTTCAAGAAATGAAGGTGATATATATCTGCAAGGGCATTATCAAAATTCTAGCCAAGAACATCCTGAAATGCCATTATACAAACTCATTTCTGCCAAGTGCATTCACACATCCTTAACAGCAGGACTGCGACAGGGACTTAACAAGCTGGGGTATCAAACACTGACAGACACTATGACTTGCATTGTTTATTTTATTAAGCTACTTTTAAAGTCACAAGCCCAAAATAAGAAGTCATAAGAAAAGCAGTAACACAGGCTTCAAAAATTTGAGCCAAACTCTTGAAGATCTCCCTTAATATTCAACTGACTCATTAAAAAACCACAAACCCTAAAAAACCCCCACACAATGCTGCCACAAGATTCACTTAACACCCACTTTTTCTGAATAAGGATCATTGGAGGCTCTGTTAGTCACAAAACTCACTGGATTGCATTTTGATACTATAATTAGCACAGTACAGTAAGACCTTGGCTTTGCTTCACATTCTTCACTGCCAAACTCATTGTGTTTAATGATGTAGGATTATGTCCTAAGTAACCTATAGAAGCTGAAGAAATTAAAAAATGTCTTCTCCCCAAAACCAAACCGTTGACTAAGTCAAACTAAGAAAACACAAGCTTTTCTATCTTCCTTTTCCAGTACTCTTAATCTCTCTGCACAGTCTTATAGATAAGATGATAGTTAAAACTCTTGTCTTTTTGTGCACATCATAGGTCAACAACTGATGCAAGTTTTGAGAGTGAGCCTACCTTAAAAAACCATCCTGCCCAGACCACACCTGTACCTATTCAGCTCTTACAAGTCTATCTATCCTGACAGACTTACTGGTGATCATTAGCAATGAAGCTTAGAATGAAATTAAAAGCTTCTTGTCTCATCACCCACCTTTTTAAATCTTCTCTCATAAGAACAAGAGCCTCAGTGAAAATGATGGCTAAATCTCAGGTTCCATGTTTGAAAACTGCCTTTCCAATTCATACTTTGTTACATCATGCACAGCCATTGCCCTTCCCCTACTCCAGAACACCATGTAAACAACACCTTTCAACTAGCCTCTCACATTAACTACAAATACACTTAATTATTTTGTATCTGCAGAGAAAAACTGCACTGGAAGCTTTTCAAGAAAAATACTACATCTTACAGTACTCACAAAAAGTTACCCAAAACTACACTATGCATGGATTTATCAAGAATTACCTGAGAGAGAGAAGATTTCATTATAGGAGGAAAAAACAAGGGTATGAATGACCTGCAAATTATTCAGGAAAACTCTGATTTCCTGAATTCCAGTTCACCCCTAAATATGAATTTCTGTCCTTTTCCATGCTCTTAAATGCAACATTCCAACACTCCATTTAATAACGTATACACACTGAGAAGTAAATATGCAGGAGTTTCAGGAAATATTACTATGGCATTCAGATTTCAACAGTGATGGGTTTCTTTTCGTTTTTTTTGTTTGGTGGTTTAAATAGCAGGGCTCCAAGGCTTCAACTCCAGAAAGTGTTAGATACCTAAACACTCCAGGGCTAAAATGAAGAAGCCATTGAGACAAAAATACCCCTGTACAGCAGCATTACACAGTCCAGCAATTATTCCACTGCAATTATTCACCAGGATCACAAAAACTAAAAATTGAAAGTGCACAGGATACTGGGGAGATTTAACAGAAAGAATAAAGAACTCAACTTACCTCCATTCTTGTGGCTTCTCCTCCTTTCACAATGGGTACTGTTTTTCCTGCATGTATCCTATACGGCCCAATGGAGTGTCCATTCAAATTGCGAATTGGCTTCACTTTGGAAGAAAACATTAATATGACAGGCAATTTCCTAACAAATGGTAAACCCTTTAGGGCAATTTGGTTTGTTAACCCATATTGAAAGTACAATAGTGAGTCATCATATTGCAGAGGAACCCAACACAGAACTATCTACACGTCTTGTACAAACACCAGCCAAGACACGAGTTAGTTTTGTCCACTTTAGCAAGGCTTCATTATTAAAGAGCAGCAACTCCCACAGTAATAAAACCTTATTAATAAAGCCAAACAGTATCAAAGTATCAAATTATCTGTACAGTTCAAAACTTTTGTTTAGCATTCATCTTATCTGTTAAAGATATAATACTTGGAAGGATAAGCCAAGAACATCTCTCCAAAGGAAAGGCAAGCCAGCTGTAAACATGTATTTATGCAAGACTCATACCACACTTCTAGCAGAAAAGCCTTTTCAATATCCTACATCAAAATCAGTATTTGTACAAATCTATATACAGATACACACTTCTAAACAACTATCCCCATATAAAGAAAAGAACTTGCCTTGGTATGTTTTGCCATCAATTTCAACTTCATAAGACTCCATAACTTCTTGTATGGCCTCTCCCACATCACAGAGACGTACATCTATTCCAGCACACTGAAAATAAAGTGCAAATATAAATGGAAAATAATCACAACGCTTACTGAAAAAGACTTTGTAAATTACTTATATAATGATCATACCTTTATTCCAGTATTTGTGGCATCCTTTACAGCTTGTAATAGTCTGTCATATT
The DNA here is from genome assembly GCA_013400495.1 of Nicator chloris. Taxonomy (NCBI): domain Eukaryota; kingdom Metazoa; phylum Chordata; class Aves; order Passeriformes; family Pycnonotidae; genus Nicator; species Nicator chloris. The sequence goes on along the minus strand of WAAE01017531.1, from coordinate 12,445 downwards.
TTGGATTGAATGTGACTGTAAAAGCACAGTCAATAATACGACCTGAAATCAGCAAAAGTTAGTTAGCTTCACAGTATTTGCATTGAAGAACATTCTCAAAGTTTTAATAAATAAATGAAACTAACCACTAATATGTGTTCCAAAATCTATTTTGCAAATATCGTTGTATTGCAAGACTGTTGGATCTCCAGCATTGGGAGTGTAGTGGGCAGCGCAATTATTCAGAGAACACCCCGTAGGAAATGCAAGACCTGCATTTAAACCATTTTCTTTTATCAGTTTACGTGAGCAGTCTTCTAGTTTTTCACTAAAAGGCAGAGGGGAGGGAGAAGAAAAAAAAGAATAGGACAGTTGTCATTAGTATTTCTTATGATGACTTCAAATAAATCAATGCAAGAACAAAACCTCAGAATAATATTGAAGCAAATGTTTTTATGTCAAGTCAAACTATTTGTATGCTAAGTAGACAGACAACCCTAGGCTGAAAAATATAGGCACAACACAACAATCTTCAGTTGTGTTGTTTCCTCTACCCTTTTTCTTGGGCAAAAATGAGTCCTTCTCTATTGCTTTCAATCTAAGTTTAAAATATTTATCCTTACAAGCATATTAAACCCACTCTTCTGGAGCAGCAGAGGTTAGACAACCAAAGTTTAAGCAAATTCAATGCATTCTTTACAATTACTGTGATTTAAAAGGAGGTGGGAAAAAGTAAGTAAAACCTCCTATTTATTAAAAAAACTTCGATTATAGAAGGACCTTCTTTAAAAAATTGAGTGATAACAATGATAAAATAAAACCTTGTGAGACTAGCATTTGTTTTTTGGTTTTGGCTAATCTCAAGATGCTAGCTACTGCAAATCCACAAATACATGTCCACTGGTGCATTCTCCTTCAGTGTTAGTGAATGAGGTAAACTGCAGCTCACTGCAGTGCACCAAACTCTCATTTTAAGAAGAAAGCCAGAGAAATATGAAAAAGGAGAGCGTATTTTAATCAGCAAGGCCCCATAGCCTGAGGTACTTGAGGAAGAATAGTCATGTTTTGAGAAAATGACTGCTTAGAACAGTCAAACTGTATAATTCACTATGACAGATTTGTTTCACCCAGACTAGTGACTGCCTTTCTTCTATTTTGCCCTCATGGTATATTAGGTCTTTCTGTTATCCTAGCACAGTTACCTTGGGGATCAGCTCTCATTAGCTTTCTTACTATCCTACTCTTGTCAGCACAGTCCTCAGTCACACCAGGCTGAAAGCACCTGATTTTGGAAGCTAAACTGTTCTGGATCAGTGCAGTGCTTGGACAGTAGACATTCAATCTAGATAAACTGAAGGACAAAAAAAGTAATAGTTGGAAGAGTCACAAAAATCAGTCCAGGCTAATTATTTCTTTAAAATTAATCAAACTCACTCATCTGAATCCATTTGCTCAGGTATTTCTTACTAACTGAGAATAATAAAAAACCCCACTGTGTTTCCACCAGAAACATCAGTCAGTCCATGAAGACTAAACATAGTCCAAACCTTCCTGCCCTGGACTGAATATACAGCCATGCTCGTTTTATGCCTCTTTGCCCAGTCCCAGGCACAGACTGCACCTGCACTGTTCATGTGGCATTTCAGAACAATTCTGGCAAGCAGCAGCAGTGCTACTGCTATTGCTGCTTCTCTCAACACTGCTGCAGAGTAGCAAAGGCACTGAAATCTAAATGAAGCATATAATCAAAGTAAGTGAACATTGTAGAAAGCTTTGTTTAAAATTCAGTATAATCCCAGGCCCTGCAATGCTACACAAGCTAAAAATACAAGAGGAAACTTAAAGGAAATAACTGGCAACACTGGTTGTGTACTTCAAACACAAATCTCCCCAACACTCATTACACAGTGAATTAAGCACACAAAACAGAGACCAAATCTCTCTCCCTCTGGAAAATGAAGGAAAAAATCTACAGCAGAGGTCTTCCAGAAGATGTGTGTCCTCACCAGATTTCTATCATTGTCATTCCAGGTTTTATCCAGCTCATAACGTATTTCCTCACTTGTCTGTGTGCCTCTGCAGCCTCCCGAAAATCATTCCAGATTTCCTCACTGGCTTGGTCTAGTGCTTTCTTTTCTTCACTAGTTGTTCTCCAAGCAGCAGTTCGTCTTGAAAATAAAGGAAATGTTTCAAACAAGTTAGTATAATCTCAGCAGTTATTACAAATTCTGTCTAAAGCCTACAAAGTGTTTATTAACCAGTCAGGTCTACATTCCCCTGTGTAACAGAAAAGATCCTGATTTATACAATTTTCAGAATAAAGGCAGCCTATTAAAAAAGCCTAAACCTATCAGTACCACAGACTAGCAGCTGTGAAAGGCAATAACATCCTACCAAAGGCCCAGAGAAGCAGGGTGCTTGAAGGATGCCCAAGTTTTCAAAGAGACAGAACAGGCATATAAAATTCATATTAATGCCTGCAATTCCACCTTAAGTTTATCATGGCAAAAAACTGCAACTCATGCAAAAAGCTTATTTTTTTTCACAATCTTATTCACTCAGACAGCGTTGTTCCTATATAGAGATGGACCTCAGCACTGTAGTGTGGCTGCTTGGCCCAGAAACTGTTGCTGACACAGACAATAAGCATCTTCAAAATTTAAGGGCTTGCAGTTCCAGTATTATTTTCATTCACGCTCAGAATATTTCAGTAATAACACCTAACACAGTGCATGCTATGACACATGCCAGAATGTTACTTTCTAAATAAGCTGGACAGTGAATTAACATTTGTTATGAGAGAGCACCACTCATTCTTGCTCTTTGGTAGGTTCTTAGAACAAAGACACAAATATTTTTTTAGTACAGGATTAAGTGTAAGATTAGCTTTGAATATATTCTGCACTATGGAAAAATCCAATGCAACTAAAGTTCCATGAAAGCAAACAAAACCGTAATTTAAGTACTCCAACAACTGTCAGAACTTAGCTAGAAGACTACTCTGACTACAAAGCAGAGATAACACTTCAAATGGTGAAGCTGCAGCCAGCCACATAATAGTGCAAAAAGCCCTAGTGATGACTCAAAGAACTCTGTACATGCTATGCAAGACAAAAACTACTAAGAACAATACACAGCTACACATGCTGGCAGGTGGGTCTTTAAAAAAAATGGGTGGTGGACAAGATGGACCAAAGATGCTGAAATACACCAGTTTTCAAATTTCGAAATTAATGCAAATGAGTTGATTCTACGCAAACAACTGAGTACACAGAATGTAAAGGATTTGGTTTTGAAATCCAAAGGTGTAGCTTTTTGCCTGTTTCATAGATATGCAACTTAGCTCCACTTTGAGTTTTCTTTACAGTCAAGAAACAGGTACAAGTGAACCAAGATACTATGCCCTGCCGTTTTGCTGCATTTTGAATTAAGAATATATACTTATATGTAAATTTGTAAGTATATATAGTTATACTGAGTATTTCAAAAGAGTTGAAAAAGGAGGATAACAGGCTATTCCATAAATCTTTCTCAAGATGATCAGAGGATGCAAAATATTTTGAGACCCTTTTGCTTGTTTCCATTGAACTTTCTGCTCCTTTTCAGATAAAAGTGCAGAGGAGGAATCCCACATTTACCTTTCTGAGCGGTTTTCTTGCTCCAATAGCAAGCGTCATACGTACTACTCTTACAATTTGCCTCAATCTGGCAAATTCTAGCAAAAAAAGAAAGCAATGGGCTGCAAAACCTGGGCCCCTGCACTGCCACTAGAAAACTGGACTTCAGCCAGCACAGTAATCATTGAAGATGGAAAAGGTGCACTGCAGAAAAACACTGGGGGACAGAGACTCAAGGATCCTTTCAGACTGTTCTGGATTCCAGCAGCAAACACCCCTTGGTAGCAAGAACTGCTGACAGAGTCTGGGCAGCTGCTCTGCCATCTGTCACAGACTTGAGTGCAAACTCCAGCAAACTGGCAGGAAGCCATCGTCACTCTGTCTTACTGTATTTCAGCATACAGTCACCTCACGCAAGTCAACTGGGGGACAGGACAGCCTCTACATGTAAAAACACTGCATCAGACACAAAGCATTTTGCTGACAAAGCTGAACCCCTGGCAGCTCAGGAAGGAAGGCAACAAGAATTTCTGCTAGGGCCTAAGCACTTCAGGACACGTGAAAAATCAGCTGGTGTCATGAAGGCCTCACACCAAACATCAAGTCCTCCAACAGGTACATGAGCTAACAAGCTTTTGGCAGTTTCCTAATGTGCTGCCTGCCACATGTCAGCTGAAGAAATTCAACTCTTGCTCCAAGTCATTTGGTCCAGCTTTTCACTCCAGTTCACAGCCTACAGCTGTCACTAGTACAAATCTTTACAGGATCACACTGTAAACTAGGTTCTAGTGAATTCCAGAAAATAATTTCCCCAGATTATCTTCACCCAGATAATCCAGTCATGCTGGAGGGAAGGGACGCACCATCCAGAGGGACAATTATAGGCTTGAGAGGTGGGCCTGTGTGAACCTCATGAAGTTCAACACGGCCAAGTGCAAGGTTCTGCACCCTGTGTCAGCACAATCCCATCACAAATATACGCTGGGTGAAGAATGGATTGAGACCAGCTCTGAGGAGAAGGATTTGGGGGTGTTGGTAGACAAGCCAAGTGACATGACCCAGCAATGTGCACTCACAGCCCAGAAAGCCAAATCACACATTGGGCTACATCAAAAGCAGTGTGACCAGCAGGTCAAGGAACATCATTCTGGCCCCCTACTCCATTCTTGTGAGATCCCACCTGGAGTACTACATTCAGCTCTGGGGCCCCCAACATAAGAAAGATGTGGAGCTGTTTCAGTGAGTGCAGAGGAGAGCCATGAAGATGATCACGGCTGTAGCAGCACTCTTATGCAGACAGGCTGAGTAGAGTTGGGGCCGTTCAACCTGGAGAAGAGAAAGCTCTGGGGAGACCTTATAGCACCTTCCAGAACCTGAAAGGGAGAGCGTTTTTTCCAAGGTCATGTAGTGACAAAACAAGGGGTAATGGCTATAAACTAAAAGATGGTAGGTTTAGATCAGAAGCTAGGGAGAAATCCTTTAGTGTGAGGGTGCTGAGGCACTGGAACAGGTTGCCCAAGAACTTGTGGAAGGTGTCCCTGCCCATGGCAGGGAGGTTGGAACTGGCTGGTCTTCAAGGTACCTTCCAAAGCAAACCAGTCTGTGACTCTGTAACAGCACAGAGGCAGAAACGAGTAGGCAGGGTCAAGAATTCCTTAATTCTACTTTAACAAAATTGGTGTATCATAAAATATTGCTTATTTATTTTCTGCCTTCCCAGTTGTATCATTTCAAATTCCCATGTCTTCAAGAAAAAACACAAGCTTCAAAAAAAAAAAATACTGGAGATATAAAAAATGCTCAACCTGTTAGTCTGATGTCTATGGAAGTATTGATTATCCGCTTTTTTTTTTTTGGTTGAAATTTGAATGACACCCACTTCTAGTTGAACTTCTCACAGAAAATACACAATTGTAGGTTGATGAGAGGTAACTCTAGAAAGCACATGACATCAACAGTTAAGAATAGAAGTGCATCTCTTAAATCAAAGACAAAACCCTACTGACCTCAGTATGAATAAGACATGGCACAAAATGCTCCAGTAATATATAAAATGAAGCTATTACTCAGAATATTAAATACCCTGGCCTTTATGTCAGCTAATAATTTAAGTAATTGCTTATGTTAGGAAATACTAAAGTAGCACAGTAAGATTTAAATATTTAAATTAGGAAGAAAACGAAAGCACATATTTGCTTAAGCACATTAAATGAGGAAACTATTTTAGGTTCCTTAGAAGCGTATATTCTTTCCTCCATAGCAGAACACTGCAGTACAGGAAAGACACCCCACTTAAATCCTCTTATGAAAGGAAGTTTGTTTTTATGGCTTTTGTCCTTTTTCTTTTCAATAAATAGTAGTTAAACCAGAGCAAATATTTTAATCTTCAATAGCTGAATATGTATTAGAGGTGTAAAAACAGTGTTATTAGTTAATAAACTATGTACATGCCTAAGTTGTTTAATATCTAATTTCCTGGTTTACTTAAATCATATTCTTATGAACATGGCACATGCTAAATATTTAACTCTTAAATATTAAAGAATCGCTCCTGGATCAGCCTATCAGAACTATCTTGACCAAGCTCTTCATTAGCATGCTGATCTTGTGCATGCAAACAAGGCAGTCATTTAGGAGTACACCTTGTGTTCAAACTGAAATAATGAAAAAGAAGAAAAAGCTTCCTTAAAAGCAAAATTTTATCTCAAAAAAATGAAACCATATTATCTGAACACAATTTATAGTGGGTACTGGAGTCTTACTTATTTTACTTACATTCTATGAAAAACTGGCATTGACTTGAAATAACCAATAAAAAAACCCATTTCAAAGTAATTTGAAGATTCGAAGAAAAAGTCATTGAAAACTAGACAATGCTTTCAGACATACAAATATTTACCTACTCTCTCCCTTTGGTTTAAAATATTTTTTCAGAGCTTTCATTCAGTATTTCCTGGGAAGTTTCAAAGTTTTCAGTAATATTTGGTCTTTTCATTCAAGTTTGCATACAATTCAAGCTAATTCTATGCCACGCATCCTGTGTCTCTCCCAGGTAAAATATGACCTTCCACAACACCAGGAAAACTCATTCAAGTTGGTATGCCCCAGTTCTAACAATGCATAAATAAATAGTAGTCTCCTGTAAAAATATATGGGTGCAGATCTCTGTTCCAGTGAACCACTGGAAGCTGTTGCTTGTTTAGTGGAATTCTACATTATTCCCACATCACTATGAGTTACAAAAGCAGGTGAGGTTACAATAACTATATATTCATTCCAAGAGAGAGAAGCAAAGTACAGAATATACCATGTAGGCTTTTAAATTAAATGGAGAGATTGACATGTCTCTACCAAAAAAATAAGCAAGAAAAATTGGCATCTCAATGGTCACAAAACTGCTGCATAATAGTGTCTCCTCTCCCTGAATTTTAAACCTTCACTCACTTCTAATTCAGACAAAGCTTTTCTTACTAACTGCCTAGTGAAAGTCTGTTGCTACCACTGGTCTCAAGGGCCCCCTGCCTCATGGCAATTCTGCTCATACTAGCTACACCTTAATTAAAAGGGTAGAGAAAGACAAACATTTCTGGCCTGAAGACTTGTATTCATTGAGTTCCCGGATAATCCAGTTAAAGAAAAAAAAGGGCAAAACCCAAAGTACATTACTCATTTTGTCCATTTAGTAGTACATTAATATTTTTTTCAGCACATCAAAATGAAAGCATTTATTTCTTAAGCGTAAAACACTCACCCATCTTGTGTTGGTGGATATTCACATTCTTCTCCCTTTGGGAATACATTGCTGGGAAACAGATCGCATATTGGAATAGAAGGTGGATCTGTCTGGACCTTAGCTGTCAAGTATAATTTAAGAAAGTGTTACACAGGATATTCTGGAAATACTAACCATCTTATTTCAACCATAAAAGTTAAACAGCAGAAGTTATTTAAGTGCCCTTAACTAGAATCTGGGCTTCTATCAAGACAACATTGTATCACAATGCCCTCATATGACTTTATTTAGCCAATGCACGCCCTCAATGGCATTCAGTGATACCAGAAAGAAGTCAGCTTGGCCAGACTTAGCCAACAAACACAAACTGCACCCCTAAATTTGTTTCAGCTGCAAGAACAGCACTTGCACACACTTAATACCAAATATTCACATCGTCTGTATTTTTGGGCTTGATACCTACGTCCTTTCTTCTTTTTCTTCTTCTTCTTCTTTTTCCCAGTTGCTCCATCTCCTTCACCCTCTCCATCTATAGGAAAGAAAGTGCTCAGCTGAACATAAAATCATCTTAGAAGAACCGAAGAAGTATGACTAGAACACAAAAACATCTGGACTATCTGGAAACACTTCTCTCCCAGCAGAATTTAGTTTTAATCCTAATTAATTTAGGATTAAAAAACAATATCAAGAAGCTGCCACCAAACCATCAGCATATTCAGTCCCTACACCAAACACAGACCTAAGAAAATAGTTTTGAAGTTGACAACAAACACATCACCAGAGGAACAAAGAGAGCTCAGGTAAAGCGTTTTCAGAAAGTCCTACCTCATATTCCTGTTTTCAGGCAAATAGATGCCTGGAATTGTTGAAGGACACGAGAGAGAACCGTATTAGACACAAGAGCTAACAAAAAGCTAGTAACTACTGCTTCTACCCCATCTTCTGATGCTTCAGCTTAAAGAACTTACTGCATCTGGAAAGATAAAGATCCCAAAGAAGTAAAGATGACAGCACTCTAGGCCAGAATAAGTTTAATCTTGAGATAACAGGGAAGGTCACAAACAACACTCAGCAAAACCACTGAATGTGGGAGATACAAGGGTGGTCAAACACTGGAACAGGTTTCCCAGAGAGGTGGAAGACGCCCCATCCCTGGAAATAGTCAGGGACAGGCTGAACAGGGCTTTGAGCAATGTGCTCTAGCTGAAGATGTCCCAGCTCACTGCAGGGGCTTGGACCAGATGACCTTTAAAGGTCCCTTCCAACCCAAAACATTCTATGAATCTATACCAGTGGGTGGTTTCCAGGGAGCACAGCACATAAGCACCAAGAATCAGTCACACCATTTACAGTCACATTTGGGAGGTAACAACCCTGCGGACTTCATGTTTGGCTACATGTAATGCCTACTTCCTTCATACTCAGTATGTCAGGTGCTATCAGTTACCTAAACCTTCTGGCCCTAAACACAAATTCTTTTCAAAGTAGACACACATGATTCATCTACATGTAGAACATTTTCAACTACAGCAAGAAGTAAAATTAAAAGAACTTCTAAAATCAAGTCAAAGCATTCAATTTTGAGTGTATTTATACAGAATTTTGTATTTAAAAACAAAACCAAATCAAAACACTGACCAGCTGCTCCAGTCACTAGATTTCAAGCCTCTCATGATGGTCCGTATCATTGGCAATTTTATGCCATGATGAGTGCTATAATCCTGCAGCTGGGGCAAATTTCATAATGTCACTCCTGCTCCTCCCCAGCTCATTTTGGCATTAAGTATCTTAGTTTAAGTTTCTGTAAAAAATTGCAAATATAAATACTTTGTATCTATAACATGGTCCCAACCTACTAGACTCTTCATCAATCTGTATTTCATAGGCAACCAAAAATCCTTACCAGTGCATATAAATTTCTTTAAAATGTGGTAACTTTGTCACATCTGTCTTGACCTTGAGCAGTGTCCAAACCATTCATAAAGAAATTAATTAGACATACTCCAGTTCATTCACCAAGTGATTTTTGGATTTTTTTTAAAGGTGAGGCCTAAACTGAAGGGAAAAAAATACCCCAGCATTTATTAAATATTGTTGCTGTTGCTATCTGCGTATTATAGCTTTTTCATACATCACTGCACGTGAAATTGCCAACTGCAAGCCAAACTAACCCTGTCTATGCTTTCATGTCCTTGAAGACTGCTGCAGACTAACTGTGCTGCCAGAAACATAACTACTGCATCTGACTGATACTCCGTCTCCAGGTTATTTGGCTGCTAAGGAAAAAACTGTCACCAGAAAAGCAATTTCAGATCTTTGCAAAACAGTAGTCCAACCTTATATCATTTTGGTACAGCCATTTAATAACTTAGTACAGTATCAGGCAAAAATGTTACAGACCAGCACATTTCAACATGGCAAAGGAACTCCAAAGAGCACTTCCTAATCTCTCCTAGAGTTCAAAAGTTATAGAGTCTCCTTTTTAAGGCCACTCAGTTACAGGCTTATCAAGAGAAAAAAAAAAAAGGGGGGAGTAGGTATTTCATTGATTTTAATCTAATGCAGCATGTCTTAAAGAAACAATTCTGAAACGACATAATTAAGATGGCAAATAGTGAGAATCAGTACAGGCAAGAACACAGCTGTCTTCAAAAAACTTTCATTAGTTTTAATTTTTCTGCAAAAGTATCAGTTTTACTATAAACACGTCCAAGTCTAATATGTGGAAAAAATGGAAGATTATTAATTCAGTCATAGCATCACTTCCTTTTTTATGCTTTCAAATACTGTAATACAATTGCTAATACTGTAAAAAGGATAAGAGAGCACAGCATTTGATCTGCAACTATCATTGTTATTTCTCCTGAGATAGAACTCTAACTATTCTAATGATTTCAGAGATTTCTTTTCATTGTATACAGTTTTCACTACCCTCCTTGATACTTCTTCCTCAAGTTGCAATGATGGCAAAGCACATACTGCATTAATTTCAACTCCATAATCTGAAAGATACCACACAACAAACCATTGGACTACATCTCCATGCAAAATACCTGCATTAAACTTGATGCTACAGATTGGTAATGGTCAAAGATAAATTTGTTGTTTAATACGTCTCAGCGCTGGGATTTAGTTTTTTAAAACTTCCATACCCAATTCATGAAAATGAAATTCCAGAAGGACAAATTCCAGCAAGTGAACTAAGAAGATTTCTAAGCAGACTGCTCAAAGTGCTGAGCCAATTTTATATGCTAATTCAGAAAAATGAAACTAAATTACTGATTTAAGACATGTGTTTTCTTAAACCACTTCTTAAATGGTTTCTGTTGAGAACCATTCGTCAAATCAAAGGAAATACAGTACCTTTATCTGATATTCCTACAGAAAAATGGACCCAGTCTGGATTTCAATACAGACAATTTCAAGGTTCTTGCTTAGAAAACCAACTACATAGCACAAGCAACACACAACGCATGTATCTTGCTTATGTATTAATCTCTCCCCAATTCAATTTTAAGTACAGATGAGCATGTTTCAAGTCACTGGTAAAGACTAAAACCTATGAAAATGCTCTCTTAAAATTTTCTCTGCATGTTTTGTTTTAAGCCAAGTATAAGAGACATAATTTGGAACATAAATGTCTACTGACCATAGTAATGCAAGTGAGAGTGATTTATAGTTTACCTTATCTCAAACTAAACATTTCCCTTCAGCAGGTAGATCCTTGAAGACACAAACCTTTAACAAAGTTTGTATTCCTGTTATTTTTTATATGTACGCTTGCGTGACAGCAAAATCGTTGACAAAAAGTAGAAAGTATAGATAGTTGCATCTCACCTCTCCAAAAAGAAACCCAACCAAAATCAAACCAAGTAAAACACCTGTAAACAGTCTGTTAAAAGGGAGTCTCAGAAGAAGCTGAAACTGGAAATGTTAAGAGAAAATGTAAGTTATACTTGCCATCATCATCATCATCTTTTTCTTTCTCCTCCAGTGCTTGCTTGTCCAACTGTCTTGCTACATCATCAAGAGCACCTTCCATTTCTTTATCAGTTTCTTGTCCTGTTTGTAAAGTTAAAGTATGACTTACAGTAAGACGTTAGCTCCACGTTAGTAACCAAGAGCTCCCAAAACTTTATATAAACACTATGTTGTACTCATCCTACAGACACCTGAGTACCTAATGCTTTTTTCCGTCTTAAAGTAGCCCCAAAGTGTAAGGCTGTAGGACAGTACAGTGACAGGTGCTGTTAAAGAAACCTGCACATAAAGATAGATTACCCTGACATTTCTGATTACTTTTTTTCTGCCAGGGTAACTAATAATTCTTCCCATAGCAGCAGCCTGCTCTTGTGCGATAATATGGGCGTGAGGTAGATAATTATAAACGCAGAGCATGATCATCGCTAACTGATGGCCTGCTAAAACAAACCCAAACCATCGCGCCTTCATGCTATTTGCCCAGACTTGCTCCAGCTTTCTCCGAGAACTTGGGAGGGGTGCAGAGTCCCCATCAGGCGGGATGACTTTTACAGCAGCAGTCTCACACCTTTCTCCCCTCGGGGCATGGGAGAGCGTGAGGGAAGCGATGGCTTCTCTTGGGCACACCGGAGCGAGAGGACATGCCCAGCCCCAACCGAACGGCAACAGCATCCTCCGGGCACCGCGGGGATCCCCCTCAGCCCGCACCGCTGCCACGGGCCGGACAGCAGGCTCGGCAGCGCCCCGCATCCGCACGCCGGGACCCCTGAGCCACCCACGTCCGCCCACCGCCGCGCCCGCTTCCCGGTGTGCCGGCCCGCGGCCCCTCACGCCGCCCAGCCTGTCAGCGCAGGATCGCGGCGCGGCCCGGCCCCTACCCGCGGGGCCCGCTCTGCCCTTCTTCTTCTTCTTGCGCTTCTTCTTGGCGCCATCCTCGGCGCCGAACCCGGCCGCGCCGTCCCTGTCCTCGGGCTCAGGGGGCAGCTCGCCGTTCAGGTGCTGCTCCTGCTCCTCCGCCCGCCCCACGCCCGCCATGTCGCCGCGGCCGCGCGGCCTCGCGCGCACGGAGCGAGCCGGGGAGAGCGGCGGGGCCGGCACCACGCTCTGTGGTGCGCGCGGGGCACGCCGGGACGGC
>WAAE01017528.1:0-10879 GCA_013400495.1 Nicator chloris | reverse complement strand
ACAGATTGCCCAGTGAGGTTATGGAGTCTCTGCCCTTGGATATAACTAAAAACCCAACTAGACATGGTCCTGGGCAATCTGCTCTAGGTGATCCTGCTTGAGCAGGAAGTCCTCCGGAGATCCCTTCCAACCTCAGGAATTCTGTGGCTTTTAACTGGAGACTTACTTGTATTTTTTTTTTTTTCTTTTTTTTTTTTTTAGCTGGGTGTTTTTTCTAGCACAGAGAGAAAAATAAGTCAAGCAAGGTAGGGTCTTATAGAGAGGTTTAAAAACTGAGAAATGGCAGAAAGAAATGCAAGTGAACAGTGTGCATCCTACCAAGCTGATGGTTGATGGGCTGAGGAGCAATAAGAGCTTGGAAGGGCAAAAGCACATCTGGCAAAGCTGGTCTTTCCAGAATGGTGAAAAGGTATAAAAGCTCTTCATAATGAAGAAAGTATGAAGCAGGAATATTTTTGGTTAACTTTTTATTTAGCTTTCTCAATGTTTTTAGATTTTTCAAGGACATTTCTTTCAACAACATCTGGTTTTCTCAGTTTTACCAAAGACTGAGTGTTGTTTTTCTGAAAAGCTGGAAATGCTACTTACTGTACATGGTTTACTGATCTTTCCAAAGCTGCTCACAGCTGACACGCACAGATCCGTCGAGTGAGTCATAAAGCCCAGTCAGCTGTATCTTTTGCTTGTTCCTAGGTGAGATTTAGTGGGTACTCACTTTGTAAACTTTGAAAGCTGGCCAGGAGCTTTAACAAAAAACAACCTGAATGTTGCAGCTAAAAAAAAAAAAAAAAAAAAAAAGGCGCAACATTGGTAAGTTGCTTTTTCATAATCCAAACTGTATTTTCTGCTGCAAGCAGGTGAAATTAAGTTGTGAGGAAAGCCCTTTGACTAATATATGGTGAGATTTGGGATGGATAGAAGATTGTCTTTTGAAATGGCATTGCATTGGCATGACAGAGCCTTTAATTTTTTTATTCTTTAGGGTAAGTAGAATTTGCATTGGAAGAAGACTTATAACCCTCCCTTAAGGAATCTGTGGGTCACATGAGATTGAGATAACGTCGGACAACCTGACCCCTGTTCTCTTTCTCCTTTTCATGTCTGCAACTGTGATACCATGGATTTAGTTGGAAGCCTCTTTAAATATGGGTGTTTTCTTCCATGGCAGAGTAGGAAGTTGGGTAAGTCAGTTAAAGGAAGAACAGTTCATATACCTACCAGGGGTATAAATTTTTTCTCCTCTCAGTACATTTTGTTACTTTAGACCAACTGGAGGGACTCTGTACTCTTGCCAGTGGAGAGGAACTTAGTCTCTATATGAGCTTCCTAATGCTAACAGTCTTTTTGAAAGGCTACAGTTCAGATGTTCCCTGTTTTGAAACCTTTTATTCTGTGCTTTTATCATGCACTGTATTTTCCTCTTTTGTCTGAGCTCCAAATTTACTTGTAAGTTTTTTACACTTTGGAAAAATTATCAAAGATTGAAAGGTAAACGCTTAGAATTAGAAATTTCATTCTGCAGTTGGCAGAGCTTTATTTCTTTGAACTATTAAATTATAATAGGCCTGATTCTTACTTAGAGAAGTGATCTATGGTTTTAAAATGGTGGGAATCTACTGCTTTTTTAAAAAAAACCCTAAACAAGTTCATAACACTAGTTTATGTCAATGGGAATTACACAATAGACAAAATTTTGGATATTAGATATTTTAGCTATTATGCCTCTGGTACACCAGTGCACTGAAAATCTTTGTTGTTCTTCGAAAATGCCATTTACCTACACATACCAGTAGTTTCTGGATGCCAAATACCTTTTCGGAATAAACACTCAGGAGATGGCCAAAGGTTCAAGGTCAAGTGCAAAGTAGGACAGGAGAGGGAGGACATCATTTTCAAGTGCCTCTGGGTAAAATAACCAGAGAAGACAGTAAGCCATTCATAAGGATTAAGGCTAATGGGTGAAAGTAAATTGTTTTAATTAGGTTTCTGAGTTTTAATCCAAAACAAAACTTGCAGGAGGCGTATTGTAGATATCAGCATTTGATCCTACCCTATTAAATACATTTTCAGCATCTCAAGAAAAAGCAGCAATGGGATCGTCATCATCTCTCACCTCTCATAATATCTGTAACACTCTTCTTAAATTATCAGCTGCCTCCCTGCCTGGCATGAAACTGCCTTGATCTTGATTTACATTGGTGGTAATGCTTTTGTTTAGTCTCGTGGTTAGCCATTTAGTAAATATTTTTAAGACTATATTTAACAAAGATACAGAATGGTAATCCTTACATTTACTGAGACTTTATCAGGTTTCAGAGCACACAGATTCTCCTTCACTTTTCATTGATAATGGTATTGCACCTTTACCTGGTTTTGTGCAAGGCATTTTGAAGGCACCGTTGTAGGTTAATGTAGGGTTTCTGACATATATCCCCTGCTGTCACCCACCCTGATCAGTCCAATTGCCAGACTCTGATTACTGTGCCATTGAATTCAATATGTACAAGTAGAGTTGCATATTCCTTTCAATTTGCACACATATGGCAGCAGATAGCAGTGCCCCAGTGGAGCTTAGAGAGAAGCAGGTGGAAGAGTAGGCAAGAAAAACACGTAATTCTTTAAGCACTTTCTATAGTGGTCCTAAATATGATATAGGCAAAGAACAGAACTTATCTCTCCCTTCTGGTATTGCCAAGGAACTCTTCATGAGCCTAAAAAATGTGAATGATGTGGCCAGGGACATGAATTTAGCACTTTTCCATACCTGGGGGTTGTCCAATAGCTAAAAAGCAACAAAAGCTTTCCTCAAGTGTGCAGCCCTTGGGACTCCAGGAAAAAAACAAGGATGTATTTATCTGCTTATTTTTTCTTCCTGTATATCATTATTCGGTGGCACTTGGATTAGTTTTGTTTGCAATCAGTTCTTCCACATTTAGATCGCTCCAAATGTGCTTGTCCTGAAGTATGATAAAAATTCAGCTGAAGAAACTTAAATTGAGCAGTAAAAGTTCTGAAGATTTTCAATAACAATTTTTAATGGAAAAATCATTGCTTCTTCTACATCAAGTGGATGCAAAAAGTGATGGTCAGACTTGTTTGAACCCTACATAAATGAACTCCAGTTTTTAACTGTTCTAAAAGTTCTGTGATATTTTGTTTTGTAGTCAGTAGCCCATGCATCTGAAACGTTTATATAATTTAGCAACATTTTACAGCTTAAAGCCTTTAATAGAACTCAGTCAGTTGTAATGCACCTCACTATCTGATTGGGTGGGACATACAGGAATGAAGTGTCCATCCACTGAACAGGAGAAACGTGAAATGCTTTTCAAGTTTGGAGGGACACTAATGAAAATTGTGGAGGTAGTCCTTTAATCTTTATAGAGACAATATTTTGAAATTAGAATTCCCCAAAGTAGGGTGATTCAAAGCTTAGCAAACACATTCTTACTGAAAGTACCCCTCATGACTTATTCCTAAGGATAATCCTGAATTTAGTGGTTTTGAAAGAGTTAAACCCTTTACCTCTGAGAAAACATTTGCTTTTAGAGTAATTCCTTATCTTTCAGCAGTATTCAAGGAAACTGGGTGGGAGAACGTACTATAATCTTGAATAAGAAGGAGCTAAAGGAAAGCTTCCTTCATTTTCTTGCTTTCCTTGCCAGCCTGCACTGCAGCTCCAACCTTCTTTTCCTTGGCAGGAAGGAGAAAAGAATCAAAAAAGCAGTGGATTCCTCAGCATAACTTCCTCTGTTCCTTAAAGTTTAGCCACTGGTCTAATCTCTGAAAGTTTTTCCTGGCTTGCATTGACTTGCTGCTCAGACAATGAGCACTTTTTTAACCTGTCAGGAGCTGACTTGCTTGGCCTGCTATCGGGCTGACAGTGTGCTGCTGTTTCTGGGACCAGTCTGTTCCTGAGATGCAGTGCTGACACAAATCTGTACAAGGGTTGATTTTGTGAGTGCCCCAATGGAATCCCCTTCAACCGCTGTCTAGTTAGTAAGGTTCAGTGAATACTCAAGGGGAGACTCCTTGGCAATGGATTTTGCCTTTTGCAGGAATTATGTGTTGGAATTTTTAGTATAGGATGGCTCTGTTGGGCTGTGCACTCTTTTTTAAAAAAAACCACTCAGCTTGCAGTTAAAGTTCTGTTTATGTTTCTGCAGTGTTTAAAGTTGTTCCTTATCTGTTGCCTATGCTCTTTATCATTCCTAGGTCTGAGGGAGATGGAAAAGACCTGCTGGGTTTCAGGGAGGGAGGCAGGCAAGCCAGAAGCAGAGACAAAGGTAGGCTTGGTCCTCAAAAACAGATAACACAGTAAAGAATGACATTTCCTTATTAAACTGTTTTTTGTGCCCCCTACTGCAGTATTTTCAACCAGAAATGCATGTGTATAGATATATAGATAGATAGATAGATATATATACACACACACACCTGCATATGTGTCTGTGTAAATACAGGCTTCATGACTGCTGAAAGTCTGAAACCTGAAGGACTGAAACTGTATTGATGTGGTTTCAGAGGTTGAATGTCACCCACCTGTAGCTGCACTCAGGAGATTTCACACCACCACACCAAAACACACAGAGTTCACTGCGGTGTTTGACAGCTGACATCACACACAGAGCACACCCAGACTGCCCCAAGCAGTGTCACACAGGGGCTGCCCCTGCACCAGGCAGTGAGAGGGCTGTCCAAAGTGACCTGCATGATAATTCTGTGCATTATTTGCTTTGCATTAAGCTTGGTGGCTCCAACTAGCATCTGGTTCTCGTTGTGTTTAGCATTTTTTTCCAAACACATAGGCAAATCCATGCTCTGAAAATTTTATCTAACAGTATTTGGGTTTTCTTCTCATGTTTATATGTACTTTTGGGGGGGCTTGCAACGGGCTTTTCAGCTCCCATTTGGTCTGTCAGAAGCAATAGTTTGTCATATCTTTAGTAGGACTGAAAAGATCACTTTTCCAAAAGGTGAGGCTGTTTAGATATTTGCCTCACACTTACTGTTTGATTTCCTATTTCCCTGCTAACTAGTGGTTTCTTTAAATGCCGTGCTGTAGAGGAA
Organism: Nicator chloris; assembly: GCA_013400495.1. Classification (NCBI taxonomy): domain Eukaryota; kingdom Metazoa; phylum Chordata; class Aves; order Passeriformes; family Pycnonotidae; genus Nicator; species Nicator chloris. The sequence goes on along the minus strand of WAAE01017528.1, from coordinate 5,809 downwards.
GGTTGGGCTTCTAAGTCTGTTTTAACTTTTATCCTTGATAGCTTTCATTTCCCAGTACGTGGTAACTTGCAGGATTGGGTCCGTGCTGTAGAATTTACACAAAAAGCTCTATGAGATTTGCTGGGCACAATTGTGAAAACTGTTCAGTATATCCTGTTTTCTAAATGTCAGCTTTTTTCTTTTTTTTCCTCTTTCATAGTGGGTGGGCTGACTAAACAGAGACTTTTTTACATGGTACTTTGCTGTTTTCTAAACAGAGCAGCTATGTATGCTATCTAGTTTATATACAGCTTCTTTTTTTTCTTTTTCTTTTTCTTTTTCTTTTTCTTTTTTTTTTAAGCAGGGTACCCTTATAAGTATGTTGGATTTAAAATAAGCTAGTCCTACAGAAAGTGCTTTGTTTCTAGTATCTAAAACTTCTCTTGATTTTTTTTCTTCATATTTTATTCGTTGCTTTGCTGTGTGCCACTTTCTCTGTGTTTTGAAGTAATTATGCATATGTCCTACAATACAAAAAGGCCAATGTTTGCAAGAGTTTTTGTTCTGATATACGGCATGGAATGGAGCTAATCAAAACCTAAGTGAGGACTTTGCACTCACTGCAGCTTTTAAAATACATAATCGACCTTATTTTGGGCCTTACGACAGCATTTGGCTTTAAAGCATTAAAAAAAGACCATTCCAAATTAGGAAAATTAGAACAAAGAGCTATTCTAAAAGAAATAATTAGTATTCTTAAAATATATCGGCACATAAATACATCTCGGATAACTCTGCCACTTTTGGGCTTCCTGGGGAGTGAAAGGAAGACACAATTAATTAATTAATGCCTCTAAATGGACCACGTACAAAATGATTGTCCTAAATAAGCTGCATAACCCTGCAGGCAGCATATCAGACCAGGTTTGAGGTACCGCATGGCAGAATTCAGAGTGGAATTAAAGCTCTTCTGAGCAAAACTGGTTCCCAGCCAGGGCAGCCCTCATAAGCACTAGGAAAGTCAGCTGAAAGTTGCCATTGGGGTTGTTGCCCAATCCTTTTTTCACTCTAAATCTGAAAACAGATTCCTCTGGATCTGTTGGGACCAGGTCTGTGTGTACCAAGAACTGGTAAAGTGTGTGCTGAACTCTCTTCCTACAGCTCTGCCGATGTCGCTCCATCTATTTCCATGCTACTCTTTTTCTTTGTAGTTTCTTCTGGTTTGATTTCCTTTTCTTGATTATTTCTTGCCTTTTTTTAGTATACTGTCCACTCCTGGCAAGACTGAACTCCTTCTTCTAGATTTCAGCCATGCCCCACTATTCACATAAAGGTTCTTGACTATGATACTTGATTTGATAATGCCTGTTGAGTGGCATCTTAGAGTTGAAGGCAGTGATAACCAAGCAGCTAGCCAGTTAAAATATTCAGCTTAGGTTTCCATTGGAAATTATTACTTAGGCCTGCATCAGGCCTTTCTGTTTTGTTGCATAGTACATTGCTATTTCTGTGTTTTAGAAACTGTTTTATGAGGGTGTGCACTACTCTTAGATTAAACCTGGTCTTGATCCTGTGACAGTGTGAGTGTTCTGGCCTTGATCCCAAGTAACAGTTAACATTAGGAGCACAAAGAGTTTCTGTGGGTTAATGGTACGAGTCTCATATTGAATGTTCTGTTTCTTTGATGGAAAAGTGTTTATCCAGAAAGACACTTTGGAGAGAAATTTTTTTATTCGGTAAGATTCAGTTTGATCAGTCATTTTTGTTGGGGAGGTGATCTTTGATGCTTTATTTGGTTATTTGCACTACCACAGAAGTATTCCTGGGGGGTGATTGAATTTTAAAGGAGAGCAAAAGGCAGCCTGTTACGTTTGCTTCCCGGGTTCCACTGCCCACAAAACAGCATCACTCCGTGGGGAAGTAGGAGGTTCTAGCATTCCTTGGGGTGTGTGGGAAATGGCGTGTGTGTTTATATGGCCATGGTTTCACCTTACACAGGGACCACCAGGTTTTAATGACACGCTTAGCCACAGGAGGTTCAAGCCACTGACCACTGTGTTTATTCCAATGAGCCAGCCCGTTGGCACTGGGAAATCTTTTACCCCAGTTTACACCACGACATAAAAATAAGACAACGCATTTCTTGTCCATAGTCACATTTTCCAATATTGGCACTGGAGATTCCTAGGGAAGGCTTTTTTAAATTCCCCCACCCCAATGTACTACCTGTTAAAGGCAAGTACTAGGGAGGGTGTTTTGTCAGAAGGATGCAGGACAGCCTCAGTGTGCAAAAAATGAATTTAGGCAGCACATCTTTAAAGAAGCTTCTAGAGTGTGAGGTGAAAACAGTCCAGCTCTCCATGATGTCCTGTTTCTAATGAATGCTTTGTTCCACATCAGATTCTTGCTTTTAAAAGTAAATAAGGCTGGATACTGGAATTTTCTTCAGAAACCTCATGTTTGTTAATACAGTTTGGGGGAGAGGGAATGGGAACAAAGCTTTTAATCAAACTGAATTATTAATTTGAAAATGTTCTCCATTAATTTTTTTCAAATCCGTTCTTAAAATAACTGAGGAGAGAGAGGAAAGTCAGATGTCCCAGCAATTTCAGGCAGATTCTTCTCTTTACAAAAAATGTATGTCCCCTCTGGTATTGATGAATAATGAAAGGCTGTTACCTATTGATGTATTGATGCAATATTGATTGACAAAATTCTGATGTAAAGGAGGGATTAGATGGAGGGAAATTATATAGGGCTAGTAATGAAATGCTGTGTTATTAAAGTGTGGTAGAAAATGTTCTTGTGGAATTGGTTTAAGTCTGGATATGTCTTGTACTAGAATCATAAAGCTTAATCTGTTCTTGATTAAGTCAACTAACTGAAATATCTACTTGGAGACATATGTATATTTGTTATTGAAGTCAACCCTGAAAACTTGTTGTGGGATTGGTGAAAGCCTGGTTGTCTTTGGTTTAGACCTTTTAACCATGCTTACCACAAACTACCTAAAATATAAAGAGCCTCCTTTTTAGTCAGGCCTTTTCTGATGTTAAAAAATATGGACTGTTTGGCAGGGCAACATGGTGGAAGTGCCCTCCTACTCTCCTATATTGTGGAGTAATGGCAAGATTCATTTCAATGCTTCACAAGCTGTTATTCACAATTACTTGTTTTAAAAGGTTTGAAAGGTTTTCCTTTCCGGGGTCTGGTTGTTTTAGACATTTCCACAGTGGTGAGGCTTTAGTTTTTATAGTGTGTTACCGAATTTGCTTCTCTTCGCTATCATTCTTCCTCACTCGTGTTTTGACCACTAAGAATACATTCTGCCTACATACTGCACGTATTTATTTTCTCTTTCTCAGCATATCACCAACAATGGTTGAAATATGGACTGCACTCAAAAACACAGAAGCATTCACTGAAGTTCTTCTACTGACAAGAAACTTTTTTTTTTTTTTAATCTTTAGCACCTCCTTCCTATCTGCAATTCTGCCACGCTAGAAAAATGAGAGAGCTTGGGATGTCTGCACCTACATTTTGTCACACAAATTAAATACATGAGTTATTAGGCAATCCCCAGTCCCACTAGTTGCATTTAATAATGAGACATTTCTTGAGAAGTGCAGTAAGGATCAATTACCATTTGGTACATTGAACTTGCAAAGTATAAAGGCCCTAATTCAACACTATTTAAGCATGTGACCAGCTCCAAGCACATCTGCTTTACTTCCATAGGAATCAATGGAATTTAACCATGTGCCTAAAGTTAAACTTGTGCTAAATCATTTTTCTGAGTACAAACAAACTGTAATTTAGAGCTTATAAAAGCTATCTCTTTTCGCCCCAAGTTCTACAGAGCAATTTCTAATCAGACTGAAGAGAAGAAGCTCTCTCTTTTTTAGAAGTAATGTTCCATTTTCTTTTCAAAGTAGGTTTAGTTTATTTTGATCAATATACTAACTTCAATGCCCATGTTTTCTCATAGGAAATTTCTTCCATCTATTAAAAAAAATTTCACAACCACTTGAAAAGCAGTAGAGTGAGTTACAAAGCTTGTTCAAAACCATCACAGATTCTCATTTGTGTGCAAGGAAGTATTTCAGGTTATACTAAAAAAAATTACCAAAGGGAGTTTGTCAGAAAAGTGCCTTCTTGTGATTCACACTCAGAGAGATTGGCATTTAAGTAAGATATTCTACAAAATAAGTAATCTGATCAATGGTTAAATAAAAATGCAAATCTGTAATTTTTATTAGCTCCTGCTCTTCTGTCCCAAAAGACTTTGAGACCTGAGTCATTAATCCATGGTATCAATGATATTCAGTGTGTACTCAATTCTTTAAATATTTGTATTTCATGAATAGTTGTCGTGCAGAACTCTTAGAAGAGGTAACAGCAATACTTGGCAAACTGATGGCAGTATGATTCTTGCTCAATGAAGAGTCTTGTAAGATCAGTGCTATTGTCAGAAACCTGTTCTGGAGAAAGCAAAGGTGGGAAGTTTTATAAGGGAGACAGTCAAGTCTAACAGAAACTTCTCCAAGTGAGCTACATCCTGTCTTTCTGTATAGCTGCAGCAACTATTTTACCAAGAACAGGCAAAATCTTCTGAGCCTAATTCCACTGTCTAGGAAGTGCAAAGATTTGGTCAGCAGTTGGAATCTCTAATATCCCAGGACTTTGCAGGCTTCAATAAATTCCTACAAGTAGTAGAAATTTCTGCAACAGCAAACACAGCATTTCTTTTCTCCAGATGTTAGTCCATCCCAACAAAATGGGAAATCTGGAAATGATCAATCTTCTTTGTGAGAACTCTAGTAAACACATGGCAGCTTCATTTCCAGATGGTGAAATCCACGTGCACCAGGCTTTCCACCAAGCAAACACTCAGATTCACCTGAATGAGGCTCTGTGTGTGCTCACCCTCTTTCCTGCTCCTGCACACATCCCCCCTTCCCTTCTGTGTCTGTTCAAAGAAGGTCTTACTTGCAGGCAGCCATACTCAAAATGTGAACTCACTGACCATCATCTTGTCTCATGTTTTATCTGTAATATTATGCACATGATGAATTATGGCCTACCCAGTTAGCTCTCCTGTGCAGCTCAGACAGTGACATCTAATTTAGTAGTCATTTTTAACCCCCACATCCCTTTGTCCCTCCTGCTTTTTCCAGTCATTAATGCTTAAACATCTGCAATGGTTACCTGCACAATGACATACAGAATAACCAGGGAGAACAGGAATAGTGGATTATGGATTTACTCTTCTTTGGCACAGCCCCCAAAGTCCATAAGGAGAGGGAAACATGGTGGAAGTGGAGAGAGAAAAGGGGATTCAGAACTACTTCTAAAAAGGATGTTCCACCTTTACCTATGCTCTGAAAGTTGACTACATTAGATAATGGTGTATAATTAGAAACTAAATTAAGTAGCATCTAAGTAGTATGTTTAAAATATAATCTGAAGTCTACTACCAGTAACAACACTCGTTTAAAATTCTTAATTTGTGTTAACTATTACTTAGTTTAATGTCTTTGAAAAAATCAAATGCATTTTAAAGTACTTTTTCATTCCTTCTGTGTGGTATAAACTGCCTAATGAGATTGCTCCTGCCCAACAGAGTTATCAGTCTATATAGACAAGCTACAAAGAGCAGAGAAAGTATCATTATCTCCATTTTGCAGCTGGGCAAACCTGAATTCACACATGTGAAATCTCTGTCTAGAATGAGGAACTGGGGTGAGTTTAGCAGGTTCGTTAGCTAGCACATTTTAATAAAATCTGGTTTTAGTCATCTTTTGATGTCCAGAATGTACAAACAGATTAG
>WAAE01017527.1:0-20511 GCA_013400495.1 Nicator chloris | reverse complement strand
GATGGGGGTGAAGAGCACCTACTAATTGTCTAGCATTCAGAAAATAATCCATTCAGCTGCTCAAAGAAAAGATCAGTAATATTATGACATTATTGTCTGTTTGGTTACTGAAGCTGCCCAGTTACATATATTTGTATGTATATTCATCTCACTGTTTCAGGATGACGTTGACCAGCCTTCTCCTAAATAGATGTTGTAATTTCTGACTCTGAGTGTCCATGTTCTGATGTTGTCCAATGTTCCTCTTCATGATCCTTAACAAATTTCATGCTCCTGATTCATCTGAAATTTCCAAAAATTTATTCAATTGAATTGACAGCTTCTGATCTAATTTCTTTTCTCTGAAAATTGATACCTGTTCTTTATTGCTAGTTTCTTCTTTTCATTATTAATAAACAGCAAAAAATACAAGGATCATTTATTTAAAATTTGTTCCTACTTCTGTTTGAAAACCTCATTTTTAAAAGTCAAAGGTAGAATATTTCTGTAGTTTTTCAATCCTCTTGAGGTCCTTTGTTCTCTCTATGGTACATTGACAAGGGAAGTCTATGCCAAGTAAATGTAATTTTCTCTCCTCAAATGTTCTTCTAAATGATTAGAATATTCCTTTCATATCTTTTTAATTAATTTAGCTGCAAAAAGATTGGTTGAAAGCTATGTGGGCCTCTACTGCATGATTAGTTTCTTCCTTAAAGTAAGCAATGCATTCATTCTGTTTCTACTTTTTCAAGCTTTTTTTTCTGCCTATCCTCCTAGCTGACTATTTTCCTTACTAATCTATAACGTTTTGCTTGTGATGATGCTATCAGCACATCACTGCAGAGAAAAAAGCATATGAAAACTCTGAAATAACTTTGCAGCAAGAAACCTACATAGTAGGAAGAAATGCAGCTTTCCATTACATAACATCACTCAGATTATTGTTCTCATGTCCATTATTCTTATATCCAGAAAAAGAACAATGTCATTAAAAAAGAAAAAAAAGACACTTTCCGTTATGAACAATGTGCATTTGAAGTTGGTGGCAAGCCAGCTTCAGAATAAGATAAAGCCAAAAGGAAAGAGATGGATGAAAATGACATTATGTGGTTAGCATACACTGTCTTTGCTAAAGATAAACTATAAGACCCAAGAAGGAAAAGAGGAAAGGGGAGGATGGTGGCAACTGTTGTTTTTTTAATAATATTCATGTGAAATGTCTTCTTGATTTTTTTAATTTCCAGGAGTTTTCTTCATTCTTATCACAAACCACAGATTCTGTGAATTTTAGCAGCAGATACTGGACATCCATGACAACATTCCTGGTTTCTTATCAGAGCAAACATCATTATTTCTTAATAGTCTGAAAGAGAGAAAAAACTGTCTGTCAATGTGATTTCATCTCCAGCTCCCCCAGTTCAAGTTAACATTGGCTTCTTTCCAGGTGGTGCCACAGCTCAGGAAGCTTTTTCAATGCTAAACTTAGCTGAAATCCCATTGTTCCCAGAAGAAAAAATATTCTAAATTCAGTCCCTGTATTTGCTAGAAATATCCAGCCAAGGTAAAATTGACTAGTTTCTGCAGCAGATTCACGAAACAGATTTAGCTGTGGTGAAGATGCCAGCTGTTTCCCTGAGCAGCTGTGTTGGACTTAGAGGTTTCCAACTGTGGAACAATTCAACCTGCACCTCTTCCCCAGGGCTGGACTCTCATGATGGCTCCCAGTTGCCAGTCTGTGTGCAGACCTGCCAGAAATCCAATCATCAGACTGTACAATCTGCTTTAGACCTGTCTAAATCTTATTTAATTAAACTATTCAAGCCTAACCAGTCAGCATTAAAAAAAAAAAAAAAGCAAAACCAACAACAACAACAAAAAAAACCTGCAAAACCAAACAACAAACAAAGAAAGCAAAAAGAACTTTACCAATGCTGTCAACATAATCTCAGAGAGGAATTATGGAATCTTAAAAAAACATCACTTATTGTTGGTTTTGACACTGGTGGACAAAAAATGCAGAAAGGACTCTACTTTTTCTAAGAAAATGCCTAACATGTCTAATATATTACAAACATAGGCTTATTATTTTCAAGGATAGAACCTCTACACTCACAATAATGTCAGGATAAAAAAAAAGGAGATTCTAATATGAATGGAAGGAGTCAGCCCGAGGAAGTCATGGATATCCAAATATAAAGGTAAATTTATAAGACACCTATGAAATTACAAAAAGGTCATATGCTTGCAAGGTCCCCTGTTTTTGTTGTCATCCAGCTCTCTTGAATTCTTTACTTCTAAATAGTACCAGATATGTTATCACTACTGTCCAGTAGTGGGGATACAATTTTTTTTTCTGAGTTTGCTTTCATTGGAGAAATCCAGTTAAATAAAAAACCTTCCAAAATATATGTTTTTTTCTTAATTTTATGCAATTAAAATTCATTTTTTTTTGTTTAGAATAACCTCTGACATATAGAAAAGGGGACTTGATTTGCACTTATTGTCGTTTATGTCCTTTCTACAAATATTGTGGTAGAACAACATGACACCGGATGATTCATAGATATTTTGTAATTCTGTAAACAAATTAAGTATAGGAAGCTTGTAGAACCTAAATCCATTTTAAAAACAAACCCAAATAAAGAAAACTAGTTGAGAAGTTTTTCATAGAGTAATAAATCAGCTGAATATTGGACAAAGAGTAGCTTGGTGGCTGTAGTAATCTGGAAGAAGCAACTTCTGTTTCCCTCACATTTGTTGTAGTGACAGGTAAAATTGATAGCTAACTGTCTTAGTGCACCAAAGACCCCAAAATGCTGCTGAACTAATAAAGGTACCAAAATTGCAGTATAATTCGTAACTACTAAAGATTGTCCGGAGTATATTTCAGAGAATTATTTAGTAAAAAAAAAGGAAAAAGAAGTACTATGACTAATCAGTAAGGTTAAGGTAAAAGAAATTGTAACAGAAATAAGGGGCATTTTGAAGGCACAAGTCTTATACTGCCATAGACTTAAAGTAGAGAATCATAGACTCGCCTGAGTGGACCCACAAGTTCAACTTTGGAAATTCAGCTCCAGGCTGTGCACAAGATCATCCCAAGAATCAGATCATGTGTCTGAGAGTTGTCCAAGCTCTTGAACTCTGGCAGACTTGGTGCCATGATGAATTCCCTGGGGACACTGAGAAGTAATCTTCCAGCCTACAAAAGCGATTTAGCCATATCTAAAATTAGAATTAAAAATGGAGGGAAAAAAAGGCAGCTCAAGCTGATAACACAGATTTGTAAAACAGAATAAAGACACCCATTAATTACTTAGATGAAGGCAGAGTGTTGTGTCCAGTCCTGGGCAGAGACACATGGAGCTTCTGGAACAGGTCCAGTGAAGGGTGACAAAGATGATTAGGGGACTGGAGCATCTCTAGTAAGAGGAGAGACTGAGGGAGCTGGGCTTGTTCGGCCTCAAAAGGAGATGGCTGAGAGGGGACCTTATCAATGTCTATCAGTATCTGAAGGCAGGGCATCAAGAGGAGGGAGCCAGGCTCTTCTCAGCAATGCCAAGCAATAGGACAACAGGCAAGAGGCAGAAACTGATGCACAGGAAGTTCCACCTGAATATGAAGAAGAACATCTTTACTGTGTGAGTGACTGAGCACTGGAACAGATTGCCCAGAGAGGTTGTGGAGTCTCCCTCACTAGAGACATTCAGGAACTGGATGCAGTCCTGTGCCATGTACTTTGGTATGACTCTGCTTCAGCAGGGAGGTTGGACCAGCTGACCTACTGTTGTCCTTTCCAATCTTACCCATTCTGTGATTTGGTGTGTTTAGAAGAACAGGCATGAAACAATGCCTAGTATGGCCAGACTGTTACTGTTGCATACCTTGAGTAGGTCTGCTTTGATTTTATGACAAGATAAATACCCATACTTAAAATGAGTTTACTGTGAGTAGTTTGTTTGAGTTGAACAGGGCTACTCCCTATAGCACACAGTACAGGGCTGAGGACATCCTTGTGTCTTGGCGGATCTGAGGCTTTCTAGTGTAAACAGCTTCTTGGATTTTGGTAAAGCCAAACTTGAAATAAAAATTTATTGAGTAAAAGAAGAAAAAATAATCTCTAATTATGGAATTCATCTCTAAGGATAGATATTCTGTTTTACTATGTGAGTACAAGGTTGTAAGATAATGTGTACCAGAAGATTATGCAGCCTTATACTGCTGCAGGTGGAATAACTCTTAAGTTCTCCTAGCTGCAGAGCTGAACCTGCATATTCTCTAGGACCTCTCTTCTGTGACTCAATGAAATTTGGAACAACATTTGCTTCCTGTAGAATGTCTCTATATGATGGAAATTATGCAGACAGGAGTATGCCACATTTCTGAGAAGCTAACACAATGGTTATGAGGTTCTGTTACTCTCCAGACTCTTGAGGGTAAGGGCAGCTGCCCTTACGAGATGCTTGTGCTGAAATGCAATGTTTTCCTTGAGCATCCATATGCAGGATGACAATCTAAATAGTTTCAGCAGACTGGTGGTGTCAGAGCAGACCTGTTTTTTCCTTTGTTAGCTATTTCCTCTGATATGCATGAGTTTGCGTGTTACATCTCACAGCTAAAAGTCTAGACTTTTAGCCAGTAATAAGCAAAGAATTCAGCAAATGCACGAGGGAGCTGAGGCTTGTTCCTAGATGTCCTTTATTCCTAACAACTCCACTGAGGGATTTGCCAGGAATTGTGGAGGAACAACAAAGCTATTTCTTTTTTATAGACATTAATAAGGGATGGTTAGGAGTGTGCTGCTTTTTATGCTTTGTACTTTAATGAATCATACAGTAATGGCTCACACATACGTAAAAATTCAAGTTGATTGCTTTCTAATTCAGAAAAGTAATTTTAAATCTCATTTGGAGCTTTTCACTCTGTCTATCATTGGTGAATTGTAATAATTCAATGCCTTCTGTAGCCTGTGCACAGTATTGGAAATTAATATTTTCTTTCAACTGTCTTCTAATAGAGGCACAATCAAGATTCCTGATACATAATACATGCTTGGTCGTTTCTCTGAGGTAATCTGAGTTACTCTACTTCTACCAGATAATTTACACTAAATAACATGGGATGAAGCATAAATCAATTAATTTTCAAATGCATGAACTTAAAATCATGTCTCAGAGTTCCTGATCCTTTGAAGAAGACTAAAGGTCTATTGTATCCCAGAATTGCTGTGAGGGAAAAGAGTGTCTAGCTTTGTTTCTAGAAAAATAAATCCTTGAATGCAACTGGGACTTTGTAGCATTATTAGTGAAATAGGGCATCCAGAGCCTGAGAATTCTAAATAGGGGGAAAGGAAGAAAAGTCCAAGTCCTAGAGGTACTATCAACTAAAACTTAATATTATGTTATGTTTATTCCATCAGATCCATTACTTGTGCAATGCAAATCCAAGACTACTGTAAAGAATTTGGAGTCTCTCATTCATCATTTGTTTTAGCCAGCTGGTACTTTTTATAATACTTCTGACCACATCTACTGGGGTCTGTGTATGAAAGAAGACACATCTTATCAGAGTGTGAACTCAGGACCAGACTTCAGAAAAAAAACCCCATCTTTTTTTGGATTTGGGGCTTAATAATTAACATGGCTCTCAGTTAAATAACCAATTTTCTCTAGTACTTGATTGGCTAAAATCCCTTTCCCAGCCTTTTGAAAGTCAGAAATGTGCATTATCCTAACTAGCTCGACATTTTCCATGTGTAATTAAACACTCCTTTGATACATGTAGAGAAAATGTCATAACTATACTTAGGATTATAAGTTAACAGCCTGTACAATTTAATTTAAAAAAATCAAGGTGTATTACTTTGTCTAAAAAATTGGTCCCAGTTTGGAACTTTATATATATCAACTTTCATGCCAGAGTGATTTTTTTTAGAGAGGCAAGATAACAGCCTCTCAGAAACATTGTTTAAAACTGAACTCCTTTCACAGCTTTGAAATTCTGGTTGCCCTGCAAATACAGGGAAGAGTGTTGTTCACTCTATTAAATCTATTTCAGTTGATTGTATGTTCAAATGTACACACATATCAGCACTTTTATGTAAATCCTTCCTCTTCCCAGGACGTCTTTCTCCAGGAATAAACGTCTAAACTAACATTGCTGCATTATATACTTATAAAATTGAAAAAATAAACCCTTCCTCCAAACTTTCTATTTAACTTTCATTTTAAAGTAAAATTGTACTTTAGACATTTTATTCCGCTTCAGTTTTTTAGTCCAAATTTTCTAAAGCTTGAAAATTAAATGAGAACATGGAAAATACAGATGGGTCAATGAAGAGCTAAATCCAGAGCATGTTCTCATTGTTCTGCCTTATTTGTGCAGCTAAGGAGACACAGCAGCCTAAGCAAACTCCAAAAGGTCACAGCAAGTGGCATACAGAACCACAATACTACCTGAGATTAGAAGGAATTTTTGTGTGCCTAAACTGCTGTAACACAGGGTCTTGGATGTATGAACAGAAGATTCATTAGCTATTCTGTTCTGAGCTAAGTGCTAAAGCCCATCTGTCTTAGTGTGTTTTGTGTTTCTCAGCATTTCTAAGTTCCTGCCATTGGCATCTAGCTGGAAAGGAAAAACTGAGGAGTTACAATCTCTAAAAAAGGCTCTCATTTACCACTCTCAGACTTTTGTGCAAGGTAATTCACAAATGATGATGAGTTAAAACCAAGATTGTGGTTTATCCCAAACATCTGAAACCAAGAACAGTTTTCCTTCCTTTTCTCACATCACAGCAACCCGTGGTGATCTGTGTGTTTTCAGGGCATATGAGGAACAAGATAACCAAGAAAATAGAGTCTCTTTAAGAATTTTTTTAAAATAATATTTCTAAAGAATGACTTAGCCAAAAGGTCATGTTGCAAAACATGCAAATAATTTATGAAAATCGCTGGGAATCACTGGGAATCCCTCGGAATCACTGGGAAATGAATTATTGTGATGGACAGTGATTCCTGTGCAGTATGCCCAGGAGTCCTCTCTATCCCTGTCCCTGCTAATATTAGATATTCAGGAAGGATAATCAGTTAAAAACAACTGCTACCATAATTGACAGATAGTACTTGGTTGGGAAGTCTTGCTACTAACAGGTATGCATTTGTTTAGCACACAGCTAGATCGTGTCAAAAAGCAACCCATCAACTGACAAGCATTGTCTTGCTGCAAAGCATTCTGTGCTTTGTAATTATTTAACAGAAGAGGAAGTAATTTGATGATGAGAACATATTGTACTGTGGCAGGACAGTCAGCTCACTTAACGGGTAAAGAAAAATTTCAGGATACTTGCACTCTTATGCTAGCAATTAGAAATATTAATTTTCTTCTGCTATTTATGTTAGGTATGCAAGTGTATGTGTGTGTATGGCTCATTGTAAAACATGCATTTTCATTTTTGTTCTGCTATGATTATGGGAAATCAATTTGGATCATGTACTAATAAAAAATCATGTAGAACTATAGTCTTCCTTCTTCACTGCAGAAGAGAGGAAGCCTCACAATTAAAATCTATAAAGTGAAGATCAGTAAAACTATTGTAATTTATAACTTTTCTTGTAATCATTACTATGCTATGTCATTTTCAAGACCTATAGCAATTTTTAATGTGAAAATTCGGTGTCGTGGGTTTTTGCTCTTTTAATCCTGACAATACTAAAAATAGCTCATTATGTAAATTAGATTTCCATAATGATTCATCTACTGTTATTCAGAAAAACATAAATAAAAGAAAAATAATCACAGAATTCACAGAATTCATAGAATTCACAGAATGTCTAGGTTGGGAGAGACCTCCAAGATCAGTGAGTCCAACCCATGCCCTAACACCTCAACTAAACCATGGCACCAACTGCCATATCCAGTCTTTCTTTAAACACATCCAGGGATGGTGACTCTACCACCTCCCCAGGCAGATCATTCCAGTGTTTTATCACCCTTTCTGTAAAGAAGTTTTTCCTAATATCCAACCTATATTTCCGTTGGTGCAGCTTGAGACTGTGTCCTCTCGTTCTGTCACTTGCTGCCTGGTGAAAGAGACCAATCCCCACCTGGCTACAACCACCCTTCAGGAAGTTGTAGAGAGTGATAAGGTCACCTCTGAGTCTCCTTTTCTCCAGGCTAAACAACCCCAGCTCCCTCAGTTGTTCCTCCCAGGGTTTGTGCTCCAAGCCCCTCACCAGCCTTGCTGCCTCCTCTGGACGCACTCAAGCGTCTCAACGTCCTTCCTAAACTGAGGGGCTCAGAACAGGACACAGCACTCAAGGTGTGGCCTCACCAGTGCCCAGTACAGGGGAAGAATGACCTCCCTGCTCCTGCTAGCCACACTATTCCTGATCCAGGCCAGGATGCCGTTGGCCTTCTTGGCCATCAGGGCACACTGCTGGCTCATGTTCAGCCGGTTTTCACCAGTACCCCCAGGTCCCTTTCTGCCAGGGCACTGTCCGGCCACACCGCCCCAGCCTCTAACATTGCAGGGGGTTTTTGTGGCCAAATGCAGTACCCGGCACCTGGGATTAAACTTCATCTTCTTGGACTCTGTCCATCCATCCAACCATTCCAGGTCTCTCTGCAGAGCCCTCCTCCCTTCCAACAGATGGACACATGCTCCCAGCTTAGTGTCATCTACAAATTTACTAATGAAAGACTTAATCCCCTCATCCATGTCATCAATAAAAATATTGAACAGAGCAGGCCCCAGCACAGACCCCTGAGGGACACCACTGGTGACTGTCCCCAGCTGGATGCAGCACCATTCACCACCACTCTCTGGGCCTGGCCATGCAGCCAGTTCCTAACCCAGCAAAGAGTGCTCCTGTCCAAGCCATGGGCTGCCAGCTTTTCCAGGAGTGTGCTGTGGGAGAGACAGTGTCAAAGGCCTTGCTGAAGTCTACAACCTCCACAGCCTTTCCTGCATCCACCAGGCAGGTCACCTGGTCATAAAAGGAGATCAGGTTGGTCAAACATGACCTGCCCCTGTAAATTCTGTGTGATGACACTCAGTACAAGCTGTTCCATTACCTTACCAGGTACTGAGGTCAGGCTAACTGGCCAATAATTACCAGGTTCTTCTTTCACACCCTTTTAGTGAGTGAATGTCACATTGGCCAGCTTCCAGTCATCTGGAACCTCATCAGTGAGCCAGGACTGTTGGTAAATGATGGAGAACGGCTTTGCAATCTCATCTGCCAGCTCCCTCATCACCCTGGGATGGATCCCATCTGGTCCCATAGATTTATGAATATCCAAGTGTCTCAGCAGTTCTCTGACTACCTCCTCTTGGATAATGGGATGACCATTCTGTTCTCTGACACCATCAACGAACCCAAGAGGACAGTTTTCCTGAAGGCAAGTTATCCTCCCATTAAAATCTGAGGCAAAGGAAACATTAAGCACTTCTGCCTTCTCCTCATCTGCGGACACTAAGTTTCCTCCCTCATCCAATAAAGAACAAAGGTTGGTCTTACCCTTCTTTTTACCGTTAATATATTTGTAGAAACATTTTTTGTTATCCTTTACAGAAATTGCCATTCTAAGTTCAAACTGAGCTTTGGCCTCCCTAATTTTTTTCCTACATGGTCTAGCAGTCCACTTAAACACTTCCTGAGAGACCTGACCCTCCTTCCAAAGATGATATATCCTCTTTTGATTCCTAAGTTCCTCCAAAACCTTCTTGCCCATCCAGACTGGACATTTACCCCGTCAACTCATCTTCCAGCATGCAGGGACAGTCTGTTCCTCTGCCCTCAAGATCTCTGTTTTGAAGCATGCCCACCTTTCCTGGACTCTTTTGTTTTTGAGGGCTACTTCCCAAGGAACTCCCTGAATAAGTTTCCTAAATAGGCCAAAGTTTGCCCTCCAGAAGTCCAATGTAAAAGAATTAGAAATCTTTTGAAATAGAGCAGCCTTATGAGAGGACAAGACTGAAGTACAGATCATCAATTCAGTACAACTGCCCAAAATTTCCTGAGAGAGCCTTCGATGGTGAAAGGCACACTTTTGATTCAGGATCCAGTCCTAAATTGTGTTTTGGGTCTTTATTCAGAATCATACATGAAGAGAATAACAGAATCACAGAATGAGTAAGATTGGAAAGGACCACTGTGGATGAGCTGGTCCAACCTCCCTGCTGAAGCAGAGTCATACCAAAGCACATGGCACAGGATTGCATCCAGTTCCTGGATGTCTCTAGTGAGGGAGACTCCACAACCTCTCTGGGCAACCTCTCTAGGAACCTCTCTAGGCAATCTGTTCCAGTGCTCAGTCACTCACACAGTAAAGATGTTCTTCTTCATATTCAGGTGGAACTTCCTGTGCATCAGTTTCTGCCTCTTGCCTGTTGTCCTATTGCTTGGCACTGCTGAGAAGAGCCTGGCTCCCTCCTCTTGATGCCCTGCCTTCAGATACTGATAGACATTGATAAGGTCCCCTCTCAGCCATCTCCTTTTGAGGCCGAACAAGCCCAGCTCCCTCAGTCTCTCCTCTTACTAGAGATGCTCCAGTCCCCTAATCATCTTTGTTTTTTGCTGGACCCACTCCTGGAATCCCATGTCTTTCCTGTACTGAGGAGCTCAGAACACGATACAGCACTCCAGATGTGGCCTTGCTAGGGCTGAGCAGAACTGTGGGACCAACTCCGTTGACCTGCTGTCAATGTTCTTCCTATTGTACTTTGTAAGGCTATCAGATATCAGAAAAATGTACTTTAAGAAGTTTGCTACCAGTCATGGCCAATGGCACATCATGGATGGGATTACTCTATTCATATCACAGAGACCCTCACAGGAGTAGTGTATTGAATTATTTTCTTTCCTTCAATATCTCAATTATGCTGGTAGGCTGTTTCCTAAAATCTGGCTCCATAACAAATATGTGTGAATATCAACACAGATTGAATACACACCTTTACAGACAATAATGTTCTATGACTGACATTGCATGATAATGAATATGACAAATTCCTGTGACAATATCATTAAAAACGTCTCTTGACTATCTAAATAGTCTATAAGTAAATATGTAATTGACCTACTTGGTGAAAAAATACCCTTTTTTATAGTTTGTATTTCCTACTGAAGGAACTTAAAGTTCAGGAAATTGCTTAAGGAAAGTTTATTTTTAACAGGAAAACAGTATTTATGTTTCTCAGAATTTCAGTCCTAGAACCTCATGGTGGCCAGATAAAATCTCTCTTTTCTTGGATTTGTCTAGATCACCTCTTTTGCAAATGTAGTTCTTTTCTCATAAAACTTTTTGGCTGCTACTACTCAGACTCCACCACTAAGACAGTGGTCAGTTGTGGCATTATTATCCTCTCAGGCACTGCAAAGCAGCAGGTAGCAGAAAAGTTCAGTGCAACAATCTTCTGTGTGCTCGACAGAGCCTGAAGTGAGAAATGTTCCCTGTGAGAGAGGGGGTCTCTTTCTGGTCAGATCAAAGGACCTCTGAACCTTCAAGGCTATTGTCTGAAAGAGCCCATAACAAATGCCTAGGGAAGAGTAACAAGACAGAGCAAAGGCACAGCAGGAACTGCCCTGTGCATCTTCCTACCAGCCAGTGCAGGGGGCCTTCCTTAGTCAGGAGTGATATGCTTGTACCTAGCTGCCCTCAAGTAGGTTTAATGAGTCTGCAGATCATAAAATAGCCTCATTGGCCACATAATCAATATTCTAGGGAAACTCACACAATGTTTTTCATAATCCATGGCTTATTATTTCTCTAACATCAGAACTTCTTTGCACTCTTAGTTTATAAGAAAAGTAAAAGATCATTTAAAATAAACATCATTTAAAAGTAATTTTCCTGTAATAGGTATTTTTTTATTCTGTCCAAAATACTGGGTAATGATATACAGGCATGCCTTAGATATGAATGTAAAATATTTCTACCCATATCACTGAACTGAAAGTGTGTTTATTGATTCTTATTTTGGGCTGTTGAATACTCTGGGTAGGATATATTTTTAAGGTGCATATGAACAGAAATAAGTGAAAAATGAAGAAGGAAAAAAAAGTCACTCTAAGGATTTCAGATAGAACTCAGAATAGTCTAATAAAAAAATCATAGCTTTGCCTACTTTTTTCTGTTGCTTTGAGATTTTTTTTTCCAATTAGTTTTTAACATAGCTCATAATTTCTTTGGTAAAATTGAATCCCTACATTTTCATTGTTTAGGGTTATTTTTCCACTGAGGAACTCTGACTCTGAAGAAGGAAGCTTTGTTTCTTCCATTAGAGCAAGGCTTTGCACTGTTGTATTTCAGGACAATACTGTTAGTGAAGTTCCTGTTGCCAGTCACATCTTGCATTACAGCTGAGTTCTCCTTTGTCTCAATGATGGCTCTTGAGTTTACAGCGTCAGTAAATTTCAAGAGGGTACTCTAGTTTTGATGACAAGGAAATGAATGAAGAGTTTTAAAGGTTCTCTCTTGATAGGTGGATGGAACTCTCCTTAGAGGGCTGATAGATTGCAAAATATTCTATATATGCTGTTTACTGTACTTGAAGAGAAAAAGAGAAGAAGTGAATGCTTGGGATGACTGAAAATATTGTATTTACTCTCCTATTGCATACACGGCTGATCTGAGAATCTTTGTTTTAAACATAAAGCAGAGTGCTGGCCTTTAAACTTGGTTCTTGTTCTACAGAATTTCATACATTACTACAGGAACTGAGCTCAGGGTAATATATATATTATGCCCTTCTAGGAAGAATGCAGTTTTTCAAAGGAGGATAAGTTGTTTCACGAAGGTCTGACAGAGCAATAATTCTTACTGTATAAATGATCTTGGAATATGACTCAAATCTGTAAAACAGTTCCTGTTATACATAATTTGACAAGGTGTCAAATTTTTCTTACCTGGGTTTTTCTTCAGATATATTGTTATATCCCTCAAAATACGTATGGAGATTTCTTATTAAATCTTCAAAAGATTGTGTTAGCTGACCCAGCTTTTGGCTTTCCCAATACTATTCAATGTGGTTGTTGTTTATGAGGGGGTTAGTGAAGAATTCAGCCTTAGAGCACCCATGAGAATTACTGATCCATCAAATATTCTGTGCATAATGTCCCAGTGTGTCTTGATTAAAAGAGTATGCATAAAGTTCAAACCACCTGGAGCCTGCTCTGCTCTGAAATATTTTGATTTTGTCCCCTTTACATTTCACAGGGCCTGTGTCTCATTTGTGATATGCAGAGTGTGGCTTCTACGTGTCTCTTTCGGTGTAAATCTTTCTCCCTGTTGTCTGTTTGGGAGATGTATTTGGGCTTTTCACCTGACAGAGCAACTCTTTTTAGTGGGGTTGTAGCAAATCATGAAAGGAGTACCTGTACATAGCAGGACAAGAAGACAGCAAATTAGCAACCCTATCCTGTGTTTAGTGAGCAAGTAAAAACAGGGAAAGCTTCTACATTCTGAAATAGAGAATTCTCTTTTAATTTTGACCCATTGTTAAGACTGTGGTAGTAGACTTTCTGTTCCTCAGTGCTAACTTTGGCTAGCAGTGAATTTTTCTAGATGCCAAGGCATTTGTCCAACTTCTGGCATAAATAGGAGCTGTTTAATTTATTCCTGCTTAATTTATTTAGTTTCCTGCAGCCCGATCCTGCCTTGATTCTGAGCTTTCCTTGCACAGAGGAGAAGGAACTGAGCTGCAGCATGATATTGAATATCCAATATTGAGAGGAAGGGAAACAAATGATTTCTCATAAGAAGAAATAAATCTCTTCTTCTCTTTGGTGTTGGTTCAGCTACATGAGTCAGTGGGGCCTATTGAATGCCTCTCTTTTTCTCCTTGGTATCCTGTGTCCCAAAACACACTCACTTGCATCCATGGTGCAGCAACATCATTCCTCTGCATGCAGTCTACTGACCTACATCAGCGAAAAGAGACTCAACCTTTCAGCATTGCCCATTGTAAGAATAGAATTATTACATTCATTGGCATCTCCATGCAGCCTTGTGTCAGGGATCAGCATTTTGCTTCTTGAAGATAAGTGAAATAAGTTAAGAGAACAACATTTTTATACTGAGCTCAAGACAAGATAGGTTTAATTAGTGCCTGAAATCTCAGTCTGATTCTGCAGGCTCTTTGTGCACTGACTACTAGCAATTGTTCCATTGCCTACATTGTCTCAGCTGACACAACGACAACCTGTCATGAAGGGTTTTAGCCAATTAAATGCATATTTAAATTGCTAGCCATTCAGATTAGCAAGTAGATTTTCTGACAAAATAAAACTTCCCAGTCAAAACAAAAAAAACCCCAACAAGTTAATGAACATGTCTTGGTACTGTGTTGTAGAGTCTTATGGATGAGGAGTAGGAAAACCAGTAAAGACAAGTAAAATGCAGCTTTAGTAACCCCATTAGCTTTTACATCTGTCAAAATTTAGTAACCCCCCTTCCTTCTGTAGATAAAGTTATAACTCTCCTTCTGATGTGAGAGCCAGTAGCTTGTTCTAACCAAAATCTGAGCCTGGCATATCCATGCCAGCTGTAACATGCTGCTTTACAAAGAGTCAGGTTAAAGGGATCAAACTTATGTAGCTTTGAACACCTACACAGTAGAACTAAACCAGAATTAGTCATCAAGTTCTCAACTGCAGGCAGTGGAGAGAGATGGGTACATTTAGAAAACAGTTTATAGGGACGGTTTTAGGTGTTCAGCTCAGAAATTAATTATTCTTTAAATACCCCTATATCTTCTCACTGACTGTAAAGTGAAAGGAGTCACACTCATCATGCCTGCTTATGTGAAGTTCATTACAGCTTGTTTGGTTTACAAACACTGTAAAACCTTCACTCTGCCATTGCATTATAAAAATGACGACCTGAACAACCAACTCACTGAAATAATTTATCAACAGTGATAAAATAAGGTATCAATAATGCAGCATGAATGTTAGAAACATGTCTGTCTCAAAATTTCCTTTTATCTTCTTCCCTATGTTTTATAGTTCTCAATGAATATTCAGTGAATAACTAATAATTGTGACAAACATAACACCTTGCCTCTCAAAAAAAAAAAAAATTACAGAGGAACACTAAAGAATTATGTTTATTGCTATCACTAAATTCCAGATTGAAGATACCCATAGAATCATAAAATAATAGAGTGGTTTGGGTTAGAAGGGGACCTAGAAGATCTACATGTAGCTACACCTTCTCTGCCTTGGGCAGGGACAACTTTCACTTGACCAGTTTGCTCAAAGCCCCATCCAGCCTAACCTTGAACATCTCCAGAGATGAGGCATCCACCACTTCCCTAGAAAATCTGTTCCACTACCTTATCACCCTTAGAATAAAGAATTTTTCCTAATATCTAGTCTAAACGTACTGTCTTTCAATTTGAATCCATTCTCCCTTGTCCTGTCACTACACACACTTGTAAATAGGCTCTCCCCATCTTTCCTGTAAGTTTCCTTCAGGTGCTGGAAGGCTGCAATTAGGTCACCCCAAAGCCTTCTCTTTTCAAGGCTGAACATATTGAACATAGTCTTTTTGGAGGTGAAAATGAAGTACCAAATATCTATTGCCAGCCTCTTGAATGAGCTACAAAAAAGCTGTTGGAAAGGACACAATTTCACAATTTCTGTCCTGTTGCCCAGAGTATAAACTACCATCATAACATATATTCAGAGAGAGAAACAAATTGATTTCAATTCATACAAAAGGATATATGACCTGGAGTGATGGTTTGGCTTGCCACAGTTAAGAAGAATATTCAGTCTAATGAGCACAGTGCCATGCTACTTATATACAGAAGTAGTTCCTCAGGCACTGCACTGATGTAAAAGACCACTACAGGACTGGAGGCTGATTTGCTTATACTATGGATGAAGCTCTTTGAAGGTGTACTTCACATCATTACAATGTCAAAATGTCATTCAGGCTTGGATCAAAGAGGTTGAAATTTTTTTTTTTTGATAGTTGAGTTGGGCTAAATTCTACTCTTGGAAACTCTGTGTGTTTAGTTATGGTTGACTTCTGTGTCTAAGGCAAAATAGCCAATTTGTGGCTATGGAGTTGCATATGGCACTTAAGCAGATGAAATATGGCTTATATGCTGGAACCACATCCTGCAACTGCAGCATTCTGTGCTGGCATGCAGCCTGCTGCTTACACTGGAGCCTGGCTGGAGGAGGAAGCAAGCCAGCAAGGTAGCTCCAGAAGTCACTGTTAGCTCCCAAAGTTCCCTAGGACCTCCTGTGCTCTCAGTCCATATTCATGCTACTTTAAGTAGTGGAGAACTACTGTCAATGATCCTCCCTCAGACCTCCTTTTCCCTTCAGAATACCAAAAGCAGAAGCTGCTGCAGTTAAGAACTAGGATGTGGAGCGCTGTTTTAATCTGATTATAATCAGAATAGCTGTTCTTAGTACTTCTAAAAAATAATTTCATAAAGAGATGCCATGAAAATAATAAAAAAGTCAAAATTTACAACATTTATTTAAAAGCTGGAACAAGTTAGAAGGAATGTTGTTACTTTTCTAGTTTTTTATCAGGAAAAAGATTTTTTTAAAATTCTAGACATCTGTGAAAGACATATAATTATAAGTGAATCAAGTAAGTAGCTTCAACCTGATTCCAGAAAGTTTTATAATCCCAGTTTCCTACATTATAATTTTTAATATATGATGATAATGAGTGTTTCTGTTGATCATCAGGTCAATGAACAACAGATGCATTTTTTGCTTATAGAATTGGAGTGCAGAAGATAATGAGGAAAATATCTTTAAAAACTGTATTTCTGTTCAAAATAGAGAGAAACTCACCTCTGTGAGTTAAAATCAACAGGTTTTCTAATGTTAGAAATGTTTCTGTATATTTAATTCTTATAAATGCAAGAGTTTATTAACTGCTCATCCAAGCTCTTTTCAGAGAGATTCAAAGGCAAGGCAATTAGACTTTTATTTCTTTGTACTGAATGCACTTTCTTACCCACCGAGATTCAGCAAAATAAAAACTACTTTACTCATGCCTTTCGTCTCTATATACCTCTGTGTACTTGCTGTGCAGTCGTATTGAGAAGATAGTCTGTAAATTCTAGTCCCAGGGTTTTAATTGCTGAGAGTCTGCAGATTCTCATAGCCCAATAAAGATCCCTTGGATTTGCCTAAATTTTATTGGTATGGCTCACAATATAACAGAAATATGTCTGTTCCACCTTAACGTCCCTTATTTTCGTGATATTCCAAAATATTTAAAAAGAATGCTGGTTTTTTTTCACTTCAATTTGCTGAACAGTGTCAAGTGGAGATAAAAATGAGGACAAAAAATAAAAGATCATGCAGAACAAAAAGCCTCATTTATCAAGTCAAAAAATCCAGTCCTCCTAAAGCTGGTATTATGCCATTTCTAAGCTAGTTCCCATACTTAAGTAGCAAAAGGTCATTTTCTTGAGTACTATCTGAAGTCTCATCCTTTAATCTTGACTGTAAATTTTTATGGGTATTTAACCTGCGCCAAGAATGTGACATTTAGATCAGCAGAGGTTTCTTATTTTGATCCCCTTCTTGTACAGCTTTTACAAGAAGTACTTTAAAGCATTAGTGTCACACATTCCTCGTGTGAGAGAGAGAGTGGCAAATTTATGAGGACATATACACTCTCAGTCAGCAATTGATTGCGATTAAAATGGTTAAAGTATGTTCACACAGATGTAGAATTCAGACTAAGCAGACTGTACAGCTGAACTGCTCTACCAGATAGTTCATTTTAAAGCTGTTATTATACACTCTTTCTCTGATTTCCAAGAGTTTGATGTACAGCAGCAGATTTATTGTGTTGGGTGGTTTCGTAAATCTTACACATATAGCAACGCCATGCATAGTTCTATTTTAATATAACTAGGAAGGAGAAAACAGGAAAAAACCCCTCTGTCATTTTTTTATAATTTTTTTATTTCCGAATATCTTCAAACATTTTATAAACATAAAACAACACTGAGAAAAGTGCTTTAAGGCTGATCGCTTTTAACAATTCTGCAGGCAGAGAAATGCAGACCCAGGAAACTCCATAATTTTTGTCAAGAGCAGGGAAGACATGGCGGCTCATATTTCACTGCAGTCTAGCAAGTGGAGAGTACCTCTTCTCTGGCACGCCTGAGAAGTCCATGACAAAGCCAAGAAAGCCTCTGTCTTTTTTTCACTCCCATAGCTGCTAGTTCAAGCTACATTAACACTGTCTCCTGTATGTCTATATCCACGTGTGTAACAACCACCCTCCAAACCCCCTAAAGAATGCACAGGGGAGGATTTGGGAAAGGCCAGTGTGGCAAAGCAAAAATTCTACTATATGATGAGTTTATGTCTCTCCTTTCTACACAGATTCCTAGATTTTAAACTAGCAGGTGCCATGTGATAATCTGGCCTGATTTTTTACTGAGTTGTTCCAGCACATCAATAGGAATTTTAGGGCTGGAGTAATGATCTAAGCTGGAACAGGAATCCTCCTAAACCATCTGTGTCAGAGACTGCTGGACCAGAACATAACACTTAGAAATCTGATGAATGCTTCAGCATGTCATCCCACAATATGGCACCCTGAAGGACCATATGGAGTACCCAGTGATTAGGCAAAAGAAGACATTCAGGCTTAAAACCCCCTGTTTATTTTTTTGTTGTTTGTTTTGTTCTGATATGTTCTCTCAACCCCACTGTGATTGCTGAGTGCCCTACAAGGAGATATCTTTGAACCTGAACCAAGAAACTTAAGGTAAGATTCATTGTACATGTCTATATCTGGGCATGTCACCTAAACTCCCTTCATAATCAATGGAGAGACATAAGGATTTGCATGATGTGACTGATTACAGCATGAAGCTGGTGTCTGAAATATGTCAGATGAATCACTGCTTTGTTATTTTCCCTGATTATAAAAGGAACCTAAAATGAGTCACCTAGATTCAGACACGTGCATTGGAGATTTTTGGTTAGGTGGGTTGAATCCCACTCAGGGCTTCCTCTGAGGCTGTCAGACTAATTTCTGACAAATTTAATACCTGAAGATGAGCAGAATTGTCACCTTCCATGTATTTGAAGAATAGAGGAACCTACCCCTGAGCACAGTAAACGGACATGGACAGTTGTCTTTTGCATTCAGTGAAAAAGATGATTGACAGGTCAAAGTAAAACATTTGGAAAGCTTATTCTCCCAATGTTACTATAAGAGGGACACTACAGCCTGCATATTAGCTGTGAAGAATGACATGTTGACACTCATTCATTGACAGAAACAAGAATCACACAATAGTGTTTCTGTATAAGACAGAAAAACCCTACATTCCTATGGAAAAAGAATCCTGATATCCTAGAGATCCAAGCAAAAAAAAAAAAAAAAAATTAATTAACTGCACAAAATGAAACTCATTAAAAAAAGTAAAATTTCTTTTACCGTAAATTGATACCTATACAAATTACACATGTATTCGTGACTTGATGCTTCTGTGGCATTCACTAGAATTTTTTGCACCTATCACAGCACTCTGGTTAGTAGAAACATTTTCCAATATCACAAGCATTTCAGCACTGACTTTGCTGGCTTATCTCCCATTTGTTTCCATTCCTTTGTTTTGTCACAAATTTATAGCATCTGTATGACCGTAAATTTTTCAGCACTGGATAATATGAGATTGCTTTTAGCACATCTATTAATTTTCTGCCATCTTTTTCATTTCCTATATTTTATTTGACATATCAAATTATTTGTGAACTGCTTCTTATTGACATTTACTTTAATCTTGTTTATTTCTCTGTTTTACTTTAATTTAGAAAAGAGCTCAGCTGGTCAGGTCTAAAGGTACCTATGCCAAATGCTTATGAACATTCATCAAGATAGCTGCTTTTCAGCCACTGAGTAATAGATGCAAGTAAATGCACCACAACAAATAATCTAGTCAATAGGGTAGATTGTCCTTTTCCTCACATTTCTTGAGCAAATAACATGTCAAAACCATAATACCCTGCAGATTGATGGGTTTGGAAATTTGAACAGTGCTGCTTGACCAATAGCGGGCATGTTAAGTTATTCCTGTTCCTCTGCTCAATAAGCAAGCTCACTTTTCTGTAAGCCTGCATTTCCCCTCTTGTCCCTGGTGTGCAGGGAACAAAGCTGCACTTTAATTCGGACAGATGGCTGCAGCACAGGTTGCTGCAGTTCATACCTTTAGCCCCAGACATGTTCATTCAATAACTGAGGTGATGCTTTTGTATATACACAGAGTAGCACAGAAGCTTCTAAGTGCAAACCTGAGGCTTGATTTCAATGATTCCTCAGAGATGCTACTCTGAAAACTGTTTTCCATGTACTTTTCTGGAAATGAAGAGGAGCCTTTGTGAAGAAACAGTGCAATACAGAAGGAAAAATAGCTTAAGTAAATCAACTTCTTTTAAAAAAAATCATTACAGTCAATTTTTGCACAATTGGAGTAATTCCAATATGGGTCTTGTTATTCCACAATGGAATTAATTTCTTCAAAAA
>WAAE01017526.1:0-22534 GCA_013400495.1 Nicator chloris | reverse complement strand
CAGTTTTAAATTTTATTTACATAATTTCTCATTATTTCTTCTTTCTAAAATGCTCTGTTAAGTCCTTACTGCTCAGCCAATTTTTTTTTTCTTTTAATGTGATTTGGGTCATTTTCAGTTTATTATTGTCTTAGTACAAACATCAGAAAATTTTTAGGAAGTCTTAAAAAAAAGGTTTCTTTGCAATCTTATTAAGGACTCGCTTTACTGGTCTTAGTAAAATTTGGATGAAGACCTGTGTACACACTGTAATTCTGAAATGAAAACATTAGTCCAATCTGTGAAAAGAAATAAAAAAGCTCAACCCCCCCAATCATATTTCCTCTCCTTTTTATTCAGCTATACATTTTTAATTCTCATTCCCAGTGTAGAAATGTAAATTGTAGGCAAAGGCCAGTAGACATTCTGATGGCAAACTCTGAAAGTTGACGTCTAGAATCCCTTAAGACTGGGATGAAAGTGGGACCTTTTAAATGCACCAAGTACTCACAATAGCTTTATTACCACATTCCTACTTCACTCTGTAGATTGTACGAAGGCCTGGAGACTAATTTCAGCAACAGCCACAATT
The DNA here is from genome assembly GCA_013400495.1 of Nicator chloris. Taxonomy (NCBI): domain Eukaryota; kingdom Metazoa; phylum Chordata; class Aves; order Passeriformes; family Pycnonotidae; genus Nicator; species Nicator chloris. The sequence continues at coordinate 21,963 of WAAE01017526.1, read as the reverse complement.
TACTAGCTGTAGTAGCCCTCAGATGAATAGTTTCTTGTAAAACCAGTGGCAGCTTTATCCTGCTGGAGCACAAATAAATCAGCTCTTATTATTCCACATTCATTTAATCCTGGGACATTAGTCAGGGAGACCTTTCTGCAGCCTAATAAACAGCAGCAGCAGCAGTTTTTCTTTATGAGAGTAGTTGTTCATCCTAAATTAGAGCCGACATTAGGGGAAGACAGAAACTTTTGCAGCGTGATTTAAAGATATACAATATGAGACTATAACAGTGTGTGAAAACTGCACCCATGTGTATAAATACAGCAGGGTCATAATTTTGCTATATGTGGGTTACTTTAGAACATGTAGGTTATTTTATCTTGAAAACATGTATTTTGTTGTGGCAACTAATATTCATATTGTCTGGATGTTTCAGTGGATTTAGCAGTGGCTCCTAATAGGGTACCTTTTTTACCATGTGCAGGAATAAAGACACTGATTGAAAAAAAAAAATAACAGCACATTATTATTTCCCTCTCAAACTCCATAACAAAAAAAATATCTGTGCATTCATATTTACAAAAAATATTTTGCTTTAGATTGTTCAGTGTTTTTGTGAAATGGACAGTATCTGGATTTTTGAATGTACACTTTCCTAGTGACTGCAATATAGGATACTGTGAAAAATAAAGGATATTGTTCCTTCTAAAAGCTTTTATTTTGAACTATTTTGACAATTCTTTTTTTATGAATATCAGTGTTAGTCTATCCTATGATTTACAATATAAGAATTCATAATTTAGTTTTCAAGAAAGGAAGCCATTTGCCTGAAAAACTGTACAAGAGCTCCGAACGTCTTCACAGTATCTGCGAGGACATCCTAGGGCTTTACCTGTTGCTAACTGCAGTTTCAGTTAAATTTCTTGGTATTAGTATTTGCTTGAATGATAATTTCAGAGTGAAATGCCAGAGTTGTGGAGTGACTCGGGTCACATGGCTTGTGATGGGTTCCTTTGAATTAAGACTTTTGAAAAATATTAGCTTTTTTTTTTTTCTGATAAGTGCACTATGTCTATAGTACTGCAACAACATGCAAATGGCTATTATTGTTATTTATTGGATCTGGCTAATAGTCCATTACTAAGAATCTTCCAGTTGAAAAATGGTGTCTCTTGAAGTACTTATTTTATGTCAGTCTGGATCCTTAAGTAGGAAAAATAGAGCATGAGTCTTTGCCTGTTGGAAGTGCTTTATATACATCATAACTTCCTCTGCTTTTAGCTGGCAGTTTTCAGTTCCACTGTTACATGAACTAGCTGTTATATATGCATAAACATATATGCAGACCCACATTCCTCCAATGTTATCATCAGCTATAGTCAGAAATTTTACCATACTGTAAGTGTATTGCTATTTCTTCAAGTTCTTAATGTAGTCTGGATATTTTCTTCTATTTTTAAAATGGATTTTGCTGTAGGTCTTACCTTGGTTTTATGCTGTTGCTGTATTGATATAAAAATAGAGTGAACTACTACACTCCACAGTCAGTACTATCTTGGTGCCTCGTGATGTAGTCTATCTATCATCGATCTATCTGTCTGTCTGTCTATCTATATCTATCTATCTATCTATCTATCTATCTATCTATCTATCTATCTATCTATCTATCTATCTATCTATCCATCTATCTATCCATCCATCCATCCATCCATCCATCCATCCATCCATCCATCTATCTATCTATTTCCTTGTAAGTTATTCTTTCTTGTTGTACCACTGAAAAAAACCCCAAAGATTAAATTAAAACTAATATGAGCACTGCTTTTTGCGTTAATTTTCTGTTTGTGACTGAGTCTTTCTAGGAATAATATAATTGCTGCCAAATATCTGGATGAGAATTTTAATGAAAATTACAGCTTTCATGCTTGCCAACAGTGACACAAAGACAGAGTACATGGAGCAAAACCATAATTTAGTACTTCCACTCATTTCTACCAAACAGAATGCATAACTAATGCCTCTATTTCTATACTGTTGACATACAATATGGGGTGGTGTTGACATAAAATATCTGCTGTCCAAAATACTAGCAGCTACCAGGCTACTACTCTCATGCAGTCAACATTTCCCAGGATTTTTAATTTCCTTTCCTTTTCATATATACTGCTAACCTTGTAAAAGACCAGAAAAGGAGATGGTATTTTTACTTATGAATATTCTTTGAATAATCTTGAGTCAACAAAGAAAGAAACATGACAGCTCTATCTTTTAGTAAAACCCACCTACACTCCACTTTTTGGTGCTTATATTCAAGATTTTGCTGCCTCAAAAATAATTTTTCCTCTTTTACAAGAGATGTCCCACATACCTGCTGCATGTAGAATATGTTTGAGTGGAAGCTCAAAAATCGTAGCAGAAAACTGAAGATTTCTTCTCCAGACCAAAACTGCTGTTTTTTGCAAAGGTGCTGAGGGCAGAACTCCCGCAGCCTTTTTTTGAAAACCAAGCGACCTTCCAATATCACTCCGTCTCCTACAGTCTACTCAGTCTACTGCAATCCAAAACAAATACTGTGTCTGCCTACATTCAGCTAATGTACTCAGTGTTTGTTTGTGTAAACCAGTGCCCCTGAATTTAAAGGATCTGGTTTGAAATTGATGTGACTATGCACATGCACTATTCTGTTCATAGCTCCAATACACCCCTTTAAATTGCCAGTCTAAATCCTTTTGAGTATGTCTCATGGTATATCATAACATGGACTGCTTAGTGACAAGTGAACTGCTTGCCTGGAGTAGCTGGTATGCTGAAGAATAGCTGGTGCTTGATGTCCCTCCTGCTGTAGCGGGAAAGACCAAGAAACAGGCAGCAACCTAATGCAGAAGTTGTTATCTAGTATTGTAGTGTATGTTAGAAACACACAGATTGAGTCATAGCCTGGAAAACATCCTCACATTCTCTAGGGAGAAGGTGTCGTGGAGAAATGTCCTTGTACAGTTGAAAAAAATTGACCTTGCATTTTGTGACTCCAAAGACTTTAAAGATCTGGTGCCATTTACTTTGCCGACCTGTAATACTTAGATCAGTATCTAACACTGCCCTTAACAGGCACTTTCTGAAGTAGCTAGCAGTGACTTGCTTTGGAAACAGAAAACTGAGGTAGCTTAGTGGACTGGCCACAGTCAAGAAACAGATTTCAGTCCACCAATGTCAAGAGGGAAAATTGGAAAATACTTCTGAGGCTTTTTTCCCTACATTCTCTCCCGCTCATTTTAATTCTGTCACTGGAAAAGAACAGTGTCTTATGACATCCAGGGTTAAATTTCCAGGATGATATGAGGATTAGTTGCATTCTCCTCCCCATACAAGTAATGAGTTGTTCAGCTTAATGCCTGCATACTGTGCTGAACATTTACCCCCAGGGTCTCAAGCACCAGCAAGGAAGGAGGGAGAGAGCTCTGGAGACTTCTTCAGCTTGAGAGATCCCAGGACAGGATAATGGAAAATGGCAAACATTGCATCTGATAGAGAGTAAAACTCAGGACTGAAATAGCAGGGGCATTGCAGTTAAGGATTAAGTCACGTTGACAGAGTGTGTACAGAGTAGGCAGAACACACTGTGCCCTGCTCCAGCCACTCTTGTGACCCTCCACTCTTATTGTTGGTCAAGGGAAAAAATGCCTGATGTCATGGTAGAGTAAACAAATTAGGTGAGCCCAGTTTTCAACACTCATTTACATACGCATTTCTCACCAGGGAACCCTCCACGGGCAAAGCAAGGCTCTGATTTGCACCCTCAGATTTTGCCTTCATATTCTGCATTTGCTCATCACATGCAAATGTATGCATTCAGTTGTGTGCACCAAGGTTTGGAAATCATTCCTCTGGTTTCAAGGAAGAAAAAGAGAGAATAATAATCACACCACCACTACCCTCCCCTGCTCCCCCTCACCCTCCAGCCTATTGTCAACAAATTTCAATTCATCACTGTTGATTTTGCTGAAACCTACTTTGGAATGTTACAGCTTGGATTGATGTTATCCAATGCCATTTTTATCAGGGTTTCACTGTGCAATACAGAGTATTCAGGGAAGTCACTGCAGGCTGCTGGTGCCCATGATTGCCTCTGACATGTACAGCTGAAAGGACTCTTATTCAAAGAATGATCTTCTTTTTTAGACTATATTGAGTTGGGACTGATTTTGATAGCCAGTTTCAGTCAAGAATCATAAAGTTATTGCACATTTAAGACCGTCAGTATGAGAATCATTCTCTGTCTCTCTCTCCCTCCCCCTCTCACTGTTCTTTCCCCTCCCTTTCTCTCTCTCATCATTTCACAGGACTGCAAGGTTACAGAAAGGTCTAATCAATTGTCAAACTCTCCTTTATCTCTGAGAAGGTGGTAAAAAAATCTAACTGCCCTGCTGTAGGGGGTTCTTCTGACTACACAGCACCCTTTTTCACATACAATGCTACCATGATTAATGTCCTCCCACCTCAGACCTTGTTAAAACCTGTTCTTTAAAGCAGGCTGGTGCACCACAGTGAGAGCAAGAGCAAGGTTGCATAAATCAACGTGTTCTCACAGCCCCCAGGATATCCATTATAGATGCCAGCTGGATGACTGGAAGATAGAGAAAAATGAATATTGTATCCTGTGGCCTTTTGCCTCTAATGACCACTTTTCAACATTTTTGAAGGCATGATTAAATTTTGATAACTGGGGAAGTCACTCTGAGCAGGCTGAAATAGAGATAAATTGACTGAGGGTCTGACATCCCAGTGGAGAGCAGGCAACTAATTAGTGTGTGAATCTCACTCTGAAAGAGATGTAAAAGGGAGGCTAGTTTAATCAGAGGAGCTGCTGAGGTACAGGAATAGTCAGGGATAATAGCGGCCTAGGTAGAAATCACAGGCTCAATGAGCAGCGTTTTCTGTCTGCTTGATTGGCAGCCACTGACCTAGTGTCCAAAACCTTTGAACTCTTAACAACAGTAACAGCCTTGTCAAGGCAATTTGCTTGCAGCTTTCTGAGACCAGTTGTTTCAGCAGTGGACTGGGACACCCTATTTGAAAGGGCACTCTGCTCCTCTGCTGCAGTGGAACCTGGGCAGAACACTCTCATTATTTTTGATGACTTTACTTTTGAACCCTTTATCTTCCTCCCATCCCTTGCCACCCACCCAGGTCGTCTCTTCCCCAGTGCACTCCACACACTGCATACATCCCCTCTCCCTGGGGTCCTTGCTATATGGATGAAGTGTCAGATCAATTTAGTTTAGATTGCAGCAAGGGAAATGGGGGTAGGGAGAAGGAAAGACTCCCACCATCTAGTGTAATATTGTGATTTTATTGCAGGAACAGAGCTTCCTTGGTGCCTAAACTGGTGTTGTTTTTGGACATACAAAATACTGGGGTATCTGGAATTCCTTTTGCTGGTTATAGAGGAATTAAAGACAACATATTTAATCCATTTAATGAGCTGCTCAGATTGGACTTTCTTTAGCTGAAAATGAAGGATAGTGCCTGTGCAAGACTCAACTAATAAATTTTCTTTCCTGTAATGCTTCCTATTTACCCAGCATACACATGTAGAATTTTGTTTGTGGTAGGAACAGTGTTCTGAACCAAGATGGAGTTTAGGGGAAATAAAATTAATACCCTGAAGCTGTATTAGCTGGTAGAAGTAGATTTCTTTCTCTTTTTTTCTCCCTGTAGGAGAGGAGGGTAGCTGAAGAGAGAGTGAGATTATCGATAGAGCAGAAAGCTTGCTGTCATATTCCATTTGGTAGTGTGAATTAGTGTTGCTCTGAATTAATTTTTTGCCTGGGGCAGACTAGTTTCTCTTTTTAAACTGATCAGTCCCCCTGGGTCTTGTATTATACCGAGGACTGGGATACCTGAGGCGACTGGGTTTTGATGTGACAGCATACTGTTTCTGCAAAGTCTTCAGCTAAGACTTTCAAAAACCACAATTTTTCACGTGAGAATGAGGGTCAGTTGTAACTTGGTCTATGTAATTAGGCACCTGCTGTATATTAATGCTTTATTAGTAGGTGGTTTATTTAGTGGTAGCTTGGGGCATGGTTACATGAATAAGGCAAGCTCAGCTGCCAAGTGATAATGTGCTGGCTACTTCATGGCCCTTGCATGTGTCCATGCTCTCACCCGCAGTGCATGGCTGGAACTCTCCTTGTGCTCACATGTCTCTCCACTAGGCAGCATACAGATTGCCAAGGCAGGACAGGTCCTGACCTTTCAAGGCTGTGATGGTATCTCTCTTGCTATTTCTTCCTGAATGGAGGAGGCTTGCTTTATCAAAGAAATTATGGAAACACTTTGAGCCCACTTACAGGCACTGGTGTGGTAACCAAAATAGATACCTTTGAATTTCTGTGACTCTGTTCTCTTATCATGGAGTTATACACTGGGGGCCACATGAACGCTTATGTCTCAAATAGTCTTAAAATCTAGAGTAAGGACTTGGAGGTCCTATTAGAAATATGTGTTCGTACTAACTTCCTTGACATATCACAAACTTTTTTAGAGAGATTAGGAAAAACTTGATCTGTATCAAGTTTTTGATTGTCAATTTTGGATTGCTGGGAAACCCTATGGGAGCCAAGGCATGAAGGCATTTTGCAAAGCCGTGGTAAAAGTGCTGAGAGTTCTGACTTCCTCTTTCGCTACTATCACTACTCAAAATAAATAGGGAAAATAAGCATTTTGCCTAAGGCCATGCATAAGGTCAGATGTAAGGCAAATGATTATGGTATGTTAGCTCCCATTCCTAATCAGTTTAGGAATATTAAAAACAAATAATGGAATCTTCAAATTGCTATCTAAACCGGCAGGGAAGAATTTGACAATTGTTCTTGTTAGATATGAGGCTTGAGATAAAAGCCTGATGACTCCCTTGTGATCTTCTGTAAAAGACTAACTTACACAGGTCTGTAGGATCCAATGTGATGCACCCTAGGGTCCTGAGGGAACTTGCTGGTGTAGCTCCCCAGCCACTCTCCATGATATTTGAGAAGTCATGGCAGTTGGTTGAAGTCCTAGGGGACCGGAAAAAGGAAAATCTTGTACCCATCTTTAAAAGGGGAGAAAGGAGGACCCTGAGAACTGTCAGGTTCACCACTGTGCATCAGAATGTCATGAAACAGATCATCCTAGAAACTATGTTAAGGCACATGGAGGACAGGGAGGTGATTCAGGACAGCCAGCACAGCTTCACCAAAGACTAGTTCTGCGTGATCAACCTAGTGGTCTTCTACAACAGAGTGACTTCATCAGCAGACAAGGGAAGGTCTACAGGTATAATTTATCTGGACTTCTGTAAAGACTTTGACATAGGCCCCACAATATACTTCTTACTGAATTGGAGAGAGATGGATTTGATGGATAAGAAAGGAGTTAGACAGTCACATCTAGAGGGTAGGGGTCAATGTCTCAGAGTCATGAGGGACATCAGTGACAAATGGTGTCCATAGGGAGGGCATATTGAGACCAATGTTATTTAATATCTTCATTAATGACATGGACAAAGGAGTCAAGTGCAACCCTCAGCAAATTGGCTGATGACATCAAGCTGAATGATGTGGTTGACACACTGAAGGATGGGATACCATCCAGAGAGACCAGGGCAAGCTCGAGGAGTGGGCCTATGGAAATCTCATGAGGTTTAACAAGACCAGGTGCAAGGTCCTGGTAGTACCAGCACAGGCTGGGGATGAACAGGTCAGAGCAGTGCAGCTGAGAAGGACTTGGAGGTGCTGGTGAATGAGAGGCTGGACATGACCCAGCAATGAGCACTCACAGCCCAGAAAGCCAAACGTGTCCTGGGCTGCAGCCAAAGCAGCGTGGGCAGCAGGGCCAGGGAGGGGATTCTGCCCCTCTGGTCCGCTCTGCTGAGACCCCACCTGCAGTGCTGCATCAGGTCTGGGGTCCCAGCACAGGAAGGACATGGACCTGTTGGAAAGGGTCCAGAGGAGAGTCATCAAGTTGACTCCTGTGAGAAAAGGCTGAGAGAATTGAGACTGTTCATCCTGAAAAAGTGAAGGCTTTTCGGAAACCTAATTGTGACCTTCCGGTACCTGAAGGGAGCCTACAAGAAAGATGGAGAGAGACTATTTACAAGAGCATGTAGTGACAGGACAAGGGGGATGAGACCTGACTGAGACTGAAAGAGACCAGGTGTAGATTAAGGAAGAAATTTTTCCTGTGAGTGTGGTGAGGCACTGAAACAGGTTGTTAGGGAAGTTGTGGATGCCTCATCCCTGTAAATTTTCAAGGCCAGTTTGGATGGAGCTCTGAGCAACCTGGTTTAGTGAGAGATGCTCCTGTACATAGCAGGGGGGTTGGAACAAGCTGATCTTCAAGGCCCCTTCCAACTCAGGCCAGTCTGTGAGTCTATAATTCTATGATATATGCTACTTTAATATTGACAGCAGCAGCCACAACAATTAAATTTAAAAAAAATAATAAATGACCCTACCACAACCAGAACAACAATAATTTGTAATGGAAGTTGTTTTTGCATCAGTATATTGCCTTCTATGAAAAAGAAGAGACTGGCATCATGTAAATATGGGAATCTTATACATGTATTGCTCATAATCAAATCAGGAATTAACAGAGAAGCAATGCAGTTGAAGCATCTTAAAGACGATGATTCTGGTTGTATGTCCTTGTGCATATTCCTTATGCAGAGTGAAAATAGACTAAAACAGACATATACTCGCAGCAACAATGATTGTGGGGGGAAACAATGTTTTAGATGCAGAGCTAATTGCAACTGTTTTAATATCAGTGGAATACACTAAAAAATAAGAGTTTTAGTTTCATTTTCTCAATTACCTTTCTTTTTCTACCAGTTTTCCCTGCATGATTTCTGACTTTGGTGTCAGACTTGTGGCAAAAGGGTACTGAAGGTAAGAGCAATAAACTGAGACGTAATAAATTTGTGTAGGCCACGGAACAGTGATGACTTAATTGCTACATTAGTGAAAAGGCTGCATCCATTATGTTAAATTATCAAAAATAAGACCCACTGTAATTTATCAAAATTTTAGCCATTACTCTATTTAAAAAAAAATTGCATCAGCAATTTTAACATTACAATGTTTGGGATAATAAAAGTCAACAGAGGTAGCTTGAAGTACAGTGCAGTGGTGGTACATGTAGGAGCAGGTATTTATCCATCTTGCCTGTTCTTACAGCTTTGCTTCTGGTGGCTGGAAGACTTAGAAGAAATTTCCCCTTTATGTCCATTCGAAAGGAAGCGAAAATGGAAAAATTGTCATGGCTAGGGATGAGGCTTTGAGGACAGGAACTTCAGTCCTGACTCTCACATGCTCTTAATAGTTCTGCTTTTTTTTCTTCTGATGCACAACATTTACAATGCAAATGTTAAGGCCCTGTGAAGGCAGTGCTGGGTGCTCAAGCCAGGTAACTGCAAATTTAAGCTTTGCCAGGGTGTGGGTGATCTTTGCCTGTGTGTTTATGTCTTTTGGAATTTATCTAGCCAAACTCTGGAAGCAGCAGCCTTTACTAATACAGTGGTTTTTCAGAAAGCCATTTATGGGTATCTGGTTATTTGAAATACTGCAAGTGACTTGTCTGCATGGCACCCCAGACACACAGGTGAGTCTTCAGACATGCTTCTCAGCAGAGGAGGAAAACTACAAATGAACCTGATTTTCACTCCTTTGAAACCTCTGCCTTTACTAACTGAAATAGATAAAATGAGAGCAGTTATACCTGCCAATCTAATTGCTCCCATGACCAGCACAACCTGAGGAATTTACTCTGATGGCTTTTAGGAAAATAGCCACAGAAGATAGGAAACTGAAGCATGCAGAAAATTGCCAAAGATGTAAAGACTTAGGAAATAAAAGGCCAAAGTTGTTAAAGTCAGATACGGCTCTACAAAGAGACCTAAACTTTTATTTCACCGTATGTATACGTTATTATGCAAGTGTCTCACAATTACCTTACTCATGCTTTAAGAAAGGATAAGGAAATAGAAACAGTAGGAAAAAAGCTATGACAGAAAATGGAATTTCTATCTAGGACTTTGATAATATTGTAAAACAGAATTTAAAAACAAAGTTTTGCAGTGGCTGTATCTCGCTTGTCCAGGTCTGTATTTCCAGAGTGCAAATATTTACTTACATGTGTGTGTATACAAATATATGCTTAACTCCATGTGCATATTCACATGGAGATACACAATTGAGGCAATTAATTACATTTAATAGCAATCTATAAAATGAAGTGCCTTAAAAGGCTTATTGCAAATACTGCCATAATAGCAATTCAATTAAAACATATTGTATTTTTCCTAACCGTGCATGCAAAGTCTAGTGAAAACATTTCTGAAATTGGGAGAAACCCCTCTAAACAGCAGCAGAAATGAATGTTTTATTAAAATTGTAACAGTGCCTTTCAAATCCTCGACAGGAAAATTATGAATATTTGCAGATATGCTTTCATTATGTACTGTTATTTTGAAGAAAGAAGTTCATGCTACCTGTGGAGCTTTTAAAATACCATCATACAGTCAAATCTAAAATAATTGGGACACATGTTTCTCAAAAAAAAATAAAACTAGGAGCTTCAAGTATTTTTGACATTTCTTTTGCAAACACCTAAAAGCAATCTGGAGTTAGTCCCAGTTCCTCACTTCTGTATTAATATAGAGAATGAGGAAAAACATCTCTATTTCCCTCCATACCAAATCCTAACTTGGAATCTTTTCTTAACTGAAACTTGTGCTAGAATTATTGCAGTTTCTGAATCCTGTTTTCTTGGAGATTTACAGCTACATAGTCTCCAAACTATATTTGCTGAATTTACTGAGTTAACTCTTCTGTGTGATAGCCAACACATTTTTGAAAATGTGATGCTCAATCACGGGGAGAAAAATAGAAGACCTCTTTTAAAATCCTGCAAGGATAAAGATAATTACAGAGCAGAGCTCTTAAATTTTTTTCGTTGAATGAATTCCATACTAGTTGAAAAACACAGAGCTAAAGCACAGGGAAATATGGTGTTGGAAATGTTGTTCAGAGGAAGAAACATAACAATAATTAGCATTTAAAAGAAAAGTGATCCAATACGCTTCTATGACATCTCTAGCATTTGATGAGTGCTTAGTCAAATTTGTGATGTAAATTATGTTTTTATGTGGCACATTCACATTCACACAGATGTCCAAAAAGATTCAATAGGTGACTATATCCTTTCAATCTTTAAAGATAAAATCCTTGTGAATAGCTTTTAAAGTAAAAAATCAGTGTTGTACCCTAGCTTCAGATCTTGATCCATACTTGGGAGATTATGTGGCACAGGGCTTTGCAGTCAGATGAGGATTTTAGTTCAAAAATGCACCTGAGCTAGAGTATGCTGGGTAAAAACTTGAATGGTGACTCACATCAATTGGGTGAGCCTCTGAAGAGGGATCACACTCTTGTGGCATGAGGCAGCATAAACTACTGCAGCCTATGTAAAATTGTTATATGCAGAGTTATCTGTCCTTGGTTGCAAAGTATGCGATGCACTTTGCCAGATAGTACTGATAAAGAATAAGGCATAACTGCAAAATTTGAATTTAACAATGTATTTTCTGGTTGCTGCTGAGAAGATATTTGGCAAAAGAGTTGAACTGCTTCTTGAATTTAGCTAGAAATATGGATGTTCAGTTCATGCAATAACACTTTCTCAAAGATACCAGGCAGGGGCATCTTTCACTAGACCAGATTGCTCAGAGCCTTATCCAAACTGGTCTTGAACACTTCCAGGGATCACAGCACAACAAAGAATTTCTTCTTGTAGGCCCCCTTCACATACTGGAAGGCCACAATTAATTCACCTCAAAGCCTTTTCTCCAGGCTGAACAATCTCTCAGCCTTTCCTCACAGGAGAGGTGGTCCTTCCCTCTGATAATTTTTGTGGCCCCCCTCTGGACTTACTCCATCAGTTCTATGTGTTCCCTGTGCTGGGACCCCAGAGCTGGATGCAGCATTGCAGCTGGGGTCTCAGCAGAGCAGAGCAGAGGGGCAGAATCCCCTCCCTGGCCCTGCTGCCCACGCAGCTTTGGATGCAGCCCAGGACACGTTTGGCTGTCTGGGCTGTAGGTGCTCATTGCTGGGTCATGTCCAGCCTCTCACCCACCAGCATTCCCAAATCCTTCTGAGCAGGACTGCTCTCCAGCTGTTCATCCCATGGCCTGTGCTGGTACTGGGGGTTTCCCCAACCTTGTACTTGGTCTTAAAATCTCATAAACCTCATGAGATTTCCATGGGCCCATTCCTCAAGCTTACCCTGGTCTCTCTGGATGGCATCCTGTCCCTTGGGTGCAGCAACTGCACCACTCAACTTTGTGTCATCAGTAAATTTGCTAAGGGTGAACTTATCTTTTCACCTCTGTCATTATAAAGATATTAAATAACACTGGTCTCAATATGATCCCCTGAGGGACATTACTTGATGTCCCTTGGGATGCTGAGCCATTGACCATTACCCTCTGGATGTGTCTGTCCAACCAATTCCTTATTAATTTAACAGTCCACTCATCAAATCTATTTCTTTCTGGTTAAGAGAGTAGGTTGTAGTGGGGGACTTGTAGAGGTAAAGACGATTTGGTTCACTTAAGTGTTGGACTCTAGGACTGCTGTGGATCCCCTCTTACTAAGAATATTCTGTGATTCTGTGACATCTTTACCTGTGTTTGCAGTGCTTCTTCGAGTGAAGATGAACAATGAGGTTTAGGCAGTAGTGGAGATGGTACACAGCCTACCTCCCACTGCCAGATGAAAATACTTCTGCAAATAGTTTCCTTCTAGCCAGCTGTTCCAAAAGGAAGAAACTGAAGAAAGTTAAATGGTGTTTCGCCTAAAAAAATGCACTTGCCTCATGTCTTCTCAAAAAAGAAGACAAAGTATTTTTTTCACAGGACTGAGAACAGCTCATCTCTGAGTGGGGGGCAGGGGGGGAACATAGAAAAAAATAGAAATACAGCCAGTATAATTCTTATATTCAAGTGCCAGGTAACTGTTGAGCTGTTTTAATGATTCCTTAATGTATTTCATGTATGACCCTTGTTACTGTAGGATTTTGTACTTACCTTGTGAAAGGTTCTTGATTTGCTTCTGAAATAACTTCATGTTTTAGACAGTTTTGGGGCAGCTTATCCGCAGTGTCTGACTTCCTCCTGAGTACAAGACAGACAAAAAGCTACATGGGTTAAAATTTCAATATTAATTCAATTACTGTCCTGGGGTAGAGAATATTTTATTGTCTCAGAGAATGAGCTATCCATGGTTGGACTTATTTAATTATTAAAACGAGACTGTCATAAAATCAAACATTCTGTTTGGATTTCTAGCTTGTAATTATTTGCAAAGTTTGAGGAAAAAGCCCTTCTTACTTATCTGATTTTTAGTGAATTTTAAGCCTTAAATATAAGGCAACCCAAAACATAACCAATAGCATTTTACTGACTTACTGACTGCTGTTGGCAGTATCTCTTTTTTTTTTTAAATTAATTTGGTAGTACTGGACCTGTAGCTGCCTTTCTCAGCCCTCTGCTTTTCACTCCTTCTTATTTCTTTATATTTTCCTGGATGTGAAGATGGAAAAGAAGCAGTAGGTCATCTGGCCTTACATTTGCTACCACCAGACTTCAAATACTTCTGTTACAGGACTGTGGATATTGCAGTTCACAAGAATAGACTGAAGAAGGGAAGGAAGCAGCAAAACATCTATTTTCTGTTGCAGACTATTTCTTTTGCTGAAAATGTCAGATATGACAACAGCATTTTTTTTTCTATTTCTGCTATTCTGTTACTGTACTATCTCTTTTCTGTTGAAGGAAAACTATCCTCAACAAAAGGGGAGTTTTCAGCAGGAAAAATATCCTCAGAACATTATTTCTCCATTGAGAAAAAGCCAAATAATCCCTGATAACAGCCTTTACTTTGACTGCAAGCAATGATAAGAAGAGACTAAGTAAATTCTGCCAGCAGACTGTCAAAAGGGCAGGAGGGTATTGCATAAAGGTGACTAGCTGGTGTGACCATGTCGAATTCAATATACAAAGTCTAATTATAGATAAAAATTTAACAGTAGAACGTGATGTAAAAGAATGCACATCTAAATGTACCCAAGTCTGCCTATGCTCAGTGTATGAGAATACCCTCAGTCATAGCAGGAACCTATGATAGCTCTTCCTGGAAGTTATCTTGAAGAGCAGCAAGCACTGCCCAGGAGTTCAGCACATATATTGAGTAAACATGAAAAGAGATCCCCATTTATTGCTTTATTCCTTGCTAAAGGCAGTAGTTCTAGTGTGAGCATGAAACTTAATCATGAGACAAACTAGAAAAAGAACCCTTGACTCTGACTGACCTCCTCTCTTGTCAACGAACACGTCATATCAAGACTCCTTACAACTCCCAAGATGACAATAGCTATGCTGCTACACTTTGAAAATACCACAGCTGAATAAAGTTGTCCAACAGGATGACTATAGGACTGCTCTCACCCAGCTGCACACAGGGAGAGAGATGGTGCCATGAATTAATTCCAGTTGGTAACTAAGAACTCATACTAAATCTAAAACACTTCACTGTACCACCTACAGGATGAAAAAGAACTCTATCCCAGATGGAACCACGACAGGTGGACAGTGAGACAAATTCTTGTGGTCTTGAGCACTGAGTCAAAGTAGGTGTTGTATCTTCATTGTGTGCACATTTAATTCCTCAGCTCCCAATGCCTATAAAGCAATATATAAGATATATACATATAAACCCCAGACATATATATATGCATACATTACACATACATATAAATATCCCTTTGTCCAAAAACACAGTGAGACCTTGCAGAATAAGATTTCTGTATAAGTTATACCTTTTAAAAAGCAAGTAGAAGTTTGTAAAAGGCCCTCTGATCCACTGGAAGTAACTGACAAGGTATTTTGCTTGAATAATACATCAAGGTCTGAAACTAAATTCATGCTGATTATTCATGTGGATGCTTCCGAGGGTGATGAAACCCTGCAAACTCTGAGATGTGCCATTTCAATTGTGGTTGCCATGGGTATTATAATTTCACTAGGCAGGTGAAAATAGAATAGTCACCTCCAAAAACATCAAAGGCAAAGGAGTAAAGAGAGCTATGTCAGAAAATGCCGGTCCTCTAGGCATCATGTATCTGCTTACATGGACATTTGTACTATCCATTTACCCATATAGAGCATCATGGGCAGAACTTTCTCTATAATGGGAAATTGTGACCCTGTCAGTCTTGATAAACTACAACTCCTGTAAGGGCTGGTGTTGCAATAGGACACAAAATGAAGAGACGCAGACTCTGTGATGTCTAAGGCAAAAAGGGTAGGTTTATTTTTAACTTCGATATTTATAGATTTTTAAAAGTGACCATGGTCTGGAGGGGGAAATTGCTTCCTTTCAAACCCCACTGGTCAAAGTAACAGTCAATCAACTTTCTCCTCCTAGCAGAAGGAATTCTAAATAGAGAGGCAGTTGCAAAAACAAAAGATTGTTTACATAGAACTGTGAGAACTCTGATTCCAAGAAATGTAAACTTCTCAGAAGGCTAAGAAGAGCTTACAAGGACAAACATACAAGTGACAGGCTGGCAATTCTGAATAGATAAATAAATTTTTTTGCCTAATATGGAAACCTTGTTTTCAGACATCTGGGATCTTTTCTGAGCTGAGCTGACATGTGATAGATCTCACTATGAAACTGTGGGGGTGCTGACCAGCCACCTTGCATGTGTGCCCACAAAGCAGAAGCAGCACAGCATGACAATTCAGATAGTATTTCAACATCTCCTCAGCATGACTGGAAAGACTGTTGTCTCAAATCCTTTGGTCTTGAGCTTTCCAGATTCCTTCTAGCATTTCTTATAAAGATTATGATGGATGAGAGCTTAGACACTGTGGAAACATGCCATGGGTAATCTTTCTGGGATCAAGAGTCTCTACCTCTATCTTAGGTCTTTGGTTGGTACACAGATCTGTTTATTGTGGTTTGCGTTGTTTGCCTCTCTTTTCTTGAGGCCAGACATTTGTATTTATGACTGAAGAAATGTTAGGAATTATTTGGTTTTTGCATATGAGTTTCTTAGTAAGCTCTATTATGTTAATCAATATGTCTATGGTGATCTTCAGATTGCATATATACCATCTTTGACTACCCAGTTACTTGAACTTGTTTCAAACATCTTGCTTTTTTGTGAAGTACTGGAAACAAAATGGTATTCCTAGGGGGACACCAATGATTTGGCTGTACCAGTTGCTTCCCTGTTGTCAAGACACTCAAGAATGCATAGCCTTTGCCACTGCAAAATTATTGCATATATAAAGTTATCTGGTCTGATATCCTGTTCAAAGCAAAACCAACTTTGGGGATAGTTCAGGGGGCTCCAATTGTCCAGTTTAATTTGGAGTATCTCTAAGGACATTCCAGTCGTTTGAGCAACCAGTTTTGACATTTGACCATCCTCACTGTGACATTTTTTTCTTGTATCTAATAAGAAATTCCTTTGATACAGATTTTTTGGTGGCTTCTTATCCTTTCACTATGTATCTCTGAAAAAATTCACTCTATCAAAATAGTCAAAGTCATCAGTTACCTGATTTCTCCCTGTGCTTCTTTGTAAGCCTGAAAGAACATAAAGGATTGTTATGTTTCTTCTGATCTGCATCAAAGTTTGTCCTTGCCTCACCACAACCTACACGATGGCACTGCTGACAACTGAAACTGTCAGATTGAATCTTTATTACTGTGTCAGCTTCTGCAGTGCTAGATGGAACTGTGTGAGCCCTGTATGTCTAGGTGTCATTCTCTTCCAGTCTTTGGGGGTGTGTGGCTCTGGGCATCTTTATCTGTGACTGTCATTCTGTCTACCTGTTTACTGTCTTCTGTTTTGGGCTACTCACTACAAGAAAGGCTTCGAGGTTTTGGAGTGTATCCAGAGAAGGGCAATGAAGCTTGTGAAAGGACTAGAGCACAAGTCTTATGGGAAGCAGGGGTTGTTTGGCCTGAGAAAAGAGGAAATGTTGGAGAAGATATTATTGCTATCTCTCTAATTACCTGAAAGGAGATTGTAGAGAAGGAGAGGTCAATCTCTTAATATGCAGTAAGGTGAGAGGAAACTGCGTCGGGTGGCATCGGAGGTTTAGATTGGATAAGGAAAAATTTCTTCACTGAAAGGCACGTCAAGCATTGAATCAGACTTCCCAGGAAAGTGTTTGAGTCCCCAATCCTGGAAGCCTATAATAACTGTGTAGATGAGGCACCTAGGAACAAGGTTTAGAGTGGCCTTGGCAGAATTAGGTTAACAGTTGGACTAGATGATCTTAAAAATCTTTTCCAATCGAAATAATTCTATAATTTTATTTATTATGGAATGATAGGAAAAGTGTGCTCATTTACATAAATGAAACAAGTAGAAGGTGGAGTAATACAAGTAGAAATAACTGTATGAAATCTCATATGAACATGAATATTTTTGCTTCCGAAAGTAAAACATTTCATGCCAAACTGCCTGGGTGCCTGAGGAATTCAATTGCTTTTCATGTCTCAAGGTTTATTTTGTTCATTCCTCATTTTTAAACTTCCTTAAAAGAATTATAATATACTTGGTTTTAATTGAACATCTTCAGAACTATTACGTAATGATTAGCTCAATTCATTTTCTCACCAGTGTTACCATAATTGCTAAGCATATGCAGCAAACTTGGTTTATACTGCCGTTATTTTCTGCGAATTAGGTTTAGCTGGATGCAAAGAATACATACCATGGTTTAATTTCTTATTTTCACCAATGCTATCAGAATTTTATTTTGTATCAAAAAGCACAATCCCCTCAAATTTCCAGCATTCTTAACCACATAAAAAACCTTGAAACTGCAACTTAATTTCATACATATCAAGTTCTGGATTTCTAGTTCACTTCCTCAAGGAAATATATCCCACTTTCCATAGCTATTTCTCTTCTGAAAATAACTGTGATTTGAAAATGGACCTCCACTGGCCTTTTTTAGATTTTAAAAATTGCTAAGAATATATGTTTTGGTTCTAAAAGCATAAGAAGGAGTCTCAGCAGCCACAAGTGAGATGTTCCATACCAAATATTCTCTGACATTTTTTCCTGCATGGGGTACCATATAGGTAGAAATAAAAAGTAAACTCAAAGAAGGTATTGTTTACCTCACTGAGATAGTCAGATATTTTATGGTATTACTGTCTCCTTAATATAAGCTAGGGTTTGATTTGTTTGTTTGTTTTGTTGTTGTTGGTTTGTTTTTGTTTTTGTTTTTGTTTTTGTTTTTGTTTTTGTTTTTGTTTTTGTTTTTTTGTTCTGTGTCAATGGTCTAATAAAGTAAATTAAAAGCTCCTCCCCTTGATTTTTTAAGGATACTGGTACAAAACATCTAAATGGAATAAAATGTTGCCACTTGAATTAATTTTGTATACGGAAGTGAAATAGTAGAACGCTATCTGCTGCTGGTCTCCATGAGATTCAGTGTAGCTGAGTGGTAGACAAAGATATTTAATAAAATGTGCTACTCTTTTTGTCAGCTACTGCAGAGAGCTTGCACACTCCCTTTCTGGGCCAGCCGTTGTATGTCCTTGTGTGGAGTTTGCTTCTCTTGCAGCAAGGCTGAGGCTCAGAACCAAGTAGCATTCCTCAGCAGCAGTGTTGCCCTTCATGCAGTAGGGAGGTAGTGCAGCCACACATGCTGTGCCTTTCCTATGGGCAGAGAGTTTTATAGCCATTAATTATCTGTTTGTGAACTTTAACTGAGAAAAAGAGAGGAAGAAAGGCAGAGGTAGTGCAAAGACACAAGGCCTTATAGCATGAGTATTAAAGGACAGCTGATTAGCAATTATACAGACAAGGTATTGTCACAGTAGAGGGGTAATTGTAATCTCTGATATACTGTGCAAATCAAAGCTTTCCAATGACATGAAAACCAGATATATGAATGACAAATGCCTGTCTTTCCTGCTTCATCCATCCGTTCCTATCTGCTTATATGTCAGAGGTAAACAGGAATTTTCTGAACAGGACTTTCTGAGCCAACAGGAATCCTCCCATTTGCTTAGGGACGATTCATCTCCTCTTAAACTTGCAGAATTCTAAAGTGGCTGCTAAGAGTACCCTCGTTGTTCTGCAACTTGTACTAAGAAAAAATTAAAACTGACTATTATGAGACATAGATTGAGGTTTTTCAATAGCTTCAGGCACCAATAAGGACAAGTGAAAACCTAGGACACAAGCCTTTTGCAGAAAACACCCTTTCTTTTGATTGAATGCCTTTTGAAATTGCCCTCATTATAGTGCAAGGTAACATGCAGTGCGGTTGCCTCTCAAAGTGACCCTGCTAGAGATTGCCACTTGTGAGAAAATCCATTCAAAAGTGGAGGCTGGATTAAATTGTCTAGTAGGTCAAATGGCACTAGTTAGAAAAATGAAGAGAGGTGCTTCAGTCCAACAATTCTCTGGGAAGTTAAGCAACAATAACAAATTCCATGAATACAAATGCACAAAGAACAGAAATGAAAAACTGCCAGAGGCAGGTGAAAAAGATCTCCAAAAACTTCCTTCTTCCAGGCTCCACTGAGGAGAAGCAGCTCTTCAGACCTTGAAGAATGATGAGATCTCAGAAAATAAACATGCCATGTGGTCTGGAAACACCTACTTGGAGACCTATAAAAGTTGCTTTCATCTGTGGTGTCCCTGGATTATCCCACTATTGTCAAGGTTGTACTGCAGCCCACAAGTACAGCTTTTGAATCACTCGTCAACAGTGAAGTCTGGCTGGTACAGTAGGGGTGTCAAGAAGAGGTCCTGTTCTCTGTGATCTGTCAAAGCCCAGTGAAAGACTCAGCTTAACCTATGAGCAAGAAAAAAAATAGATGAAGAAAACACAGGGCTCTAGCATTATTGATTCTAGTCACTCATGAATGGACAGTCATTTTGGTGTGCCTCCACACTCTGCAGAGATCAATGTGTTGAACCATCAGCTTTCCCCTAAACACCTGGCAGTTTTCCTCATTGACCCATGATGAGGACAAAGCACAGCACAAAGGCTATTCGCAGTAGTCAGGCAGGTGAATAGGTAGGGGAGATGCACTGGTTTGAAATTGGTTTCTTTTCTGGGGTTTCCTCTGACGACTTTCTGCTCATCATTTTTCATTTCAGAATAAAAGGACCAATCAGTCATCTCTGTGCTTTTCCTTTTTGCTGAACAGTACTTGGAAGTCAACACTCACTGCAGGTTACAGAGCAAAACAAAAAATGGAAACAGTATGCTGCAGGTTATTTACAGATTGCTGGTGAGCAAATTTAATCACAGACCTCTGTAACTCCATCATCATTTCCCTTGATGAGAACATCACAGACTTAAATTTTGTAAAGGAGGTGGAAAATATACATAATACATGTGTAACAGTAACAGACTATTCTGCTGTGATGGGGAGAGGCACTGTATTAGGGCCAATACATTACATCAACTTTTGCATTGTAGTTGAGAGTCTTAATGGCTATTAAAATTCCCCTGGCATTGCCCTGAGAAGGTAACTGAGCCCCCTCAAAGAAGCTTTCATTTTTAGACCTATTGAGAGGGCAGGAAACATCATAATAATCTTGCTTAGTTGCCTCCTTATGAATTCTTTTTGTGCAAGAAATGTTTAAAGAACACCAATATATGTCTTGAAGTTCAGTGCAAGTGCCTGTGTGTGTCATGGATCATAAAAAGGTTTCTAATTCTGAGAATAAAGGATCTGGGAGTTTCAGTGTACTTCCACTACTTTTGGAACTGAATTTACTTTCAGGTTTGGGTAATAACATGTGTGATTCCATCTATGGCAGCTCCTTTTTAATTGAGAGAGGTGAATTAATAATGATCAGAAAATCTGAAAAGCAAATGTAACATGGCTGAGGGACAACCACTGCAGGCTGCAGTGCTGGTAAAGGTCCCAGTACATACGTGTATCTTTTCTTTTTCAGTTTGCTGGTGCCATAAAGCACAACAGTAATTGGACTCAAATAACCTCATTTAGTCTTACTTTGATCTTTTAGTTAAATCTGAACAACGCTGTTAGAAATAAACATGTAATTATTATTATCTCCTGTTCTCTGCTTTCACAGTATATCCATCTTTCAAAACCCCACTACTGTTGCTCTGTCTATTGGGTTTGCATGACAAGAAGTAAAGAGGTTGCAGGTGAGATGCTGCCAGAACTTTTCTCCATGTCCAACAGAGCCAATGCCAGCCAGCTCCGATGTGGACCTGTCACTGGCCAAAGCTGAGCCTATCAGAGACAGAAGTAGTGGTTCTGGGATTGTGCATTTAAGGTGGAGAAAACCTTCAGTGGAGCAGCAACCAGAGAGAGGAGGGAGAATTATGAGAGAAATCGCCCTGCAGACACCCAGATTGGTGGAGGGGTAGGAGAAAGCTCTCCATGTGCCAGAGCAGAGATTCCCCTGCAGCCTGATCTGAAGATCAGTATTAGGCAGACTGTCCCTCTGCAACCCATGGACATCCACAGTGGAGCACAAACCCGCCTGCAACCCATGGAGAACCTCAGGTCAAAGCAGGTGTCTGCCTGAAGAAGGCTCTGACTTTGTAGAGAGAAGAGCCTGACAGGACCTGTGGACCCATGGAAAGAGGAGCACAGGTTTGCTGGTGGAACTTGTGACCCCTTTGAGGGACTCATGCTGGAGCAGTCTGTTCCTGAAGGACTGAATCCCATGGGGAGGACTCATGCTGGAGCAGTTCATGAAGACCTCCAGCCCACGGAAAGGAGAAGGACCCACGTTGGCAAAGTTAATGGAGAACTGTCTCCTGTGGGAGGAACTGCATATTGCAGCAGGACAAGACCATGAAAAGGAAGGAGCAGCGGGACAGTGTATGATGAACTGACCACAACC
>WAAE01017522.1:50096-76212 GCA_013400495.1 Nicator chloris | reverse complement strand
GGATATAAAGATGTAATTGAAACGTGTGGCACTTTAACAATATCATTGTAGTATAGTCTCCACATGTGAGTTGAATTAACTCAGTCAAGTCTGAGGCCAAAACGAGTAGAATTTCACAATGTTCATCACTCTCTGTTAAGCTTCATCATTCTCCCAGTCAGTCATTCCAAGCTATGGATTTCCTAATGTTATGACCTTAATCTAATGTCATGAGTTTTTCTTCTGCAGTTAATGAATATGCAAGAGGAAGAAATGGACTTAAATATTTCAAATATCTTTCAATACATTTAGAACTGTCTGAAATCAGACTCTTCCTGCTAAAAGAGTTTTTTATAGTGTCCTAACACTGTTTTCTTGAGAACCCTGAGCAAGCTGTGCAAATATTCCCTTGTTAGATATCTCCAGTTTCTCCACATACAGATTCCACCCTGAAAGCACAAGCAAGTTTTGCTACTGTGTTCAGTGTCATTATCCAATGTTCATAAAATTCAGAAATAATGGAAAGAGTGGATGAAAATTCACCTTCACAGAAGATAATGTATTGACATCAACAAAACAGAATTTCACTCAAAATGCAAGAAATAAAGGGTTTTTCACTTCTCCACTATGTGGTTTATGCACCTGCAGTATCCTCGAGGAAAAGCAACACTCTAACCTTAGAGCTAATTTAAGCAATCAGAAATATTTGAAGAAAATTACTGTTTCAGCCAGTGAATTGTAATAACTACACACAGCTGTTAAAATTGCTTATGCTGTACCACCACCAAACTCACAAAGCATCTGTGATGAGAGATCAATCATTTCCTGGTACTTATCAAGACATAACCAACTAGAACAATAAATAGGACCACACATTTTCATGTTATATCATCAATTCATCTTTTACAATATATAGCTTTGATTGTAACCACCATTTGTTCTGCTGAATTCTGTCTAAATGCTCTCTCAGCCTCTCAATTCAAAACTCCTTTAATGCATTTCTTCTAAAAATGTTCAAGTTTACCTTTTTCTACTGCTAAACTCACTCAAGCCCTTGAGAATAATTTGCAGCATTTTAGCTTCTGTAATACATTATATTTGTCCTTCACGTCATGAGGTGAGTGCTTTTGGTACAAAGGATATTAATTTCAATATGGTAAGTTCTTTTGGTCTGAAGGGTCACAGATAGCTCCAGGGAACACAGATGACCACTTCAAACCGTTTTAACGAGTATTGCCATTTTATCTTGACTAGAAAGACACCTTAATCAATTTCAGTGCCGGATAGTCCAACCACCATTCACACTCAAAAGGATTTGTGGTCTCTAAGTATATCTAAAATTCTGGCTATCAATGAAGCTTAATTTTTATTCAGTTTTAACTCTCTAAAAGAAGGAAGAGGCTTAGTCTATGCTGGTTCCCAGATTTCATCTTCTCTTGGTGAAGAGAGATGGGCTCCTCCAGAACCTGTTTAATTCCCTCTGTCTCAGAATCTTGTTGTGTCCATGCAGAAAGAGTCCAGCACTACTGAGGCTGCTAAGGATCAAAGAGATTGACTCCACAAAGAGCAAGCAGAGGAAGGCACGTTATAGAAACACTATTTCTACAGAAGTAAAATCAAGAAATCAAAGGAGACTACGCATTGCAGCAATGCTGCTTGAGCTTTCTCACTGGTTTTGCACCACCTACAACTGGCCACAGTCAGACTTTGCAGTTACATCTTCCCAACAAGCTTCTATTCACAACCACTGCCCAACATGAGAGATTCCTGCATTCTCAAGCATTACCTGCATGTCTTTTGTCCCCCAGCTGTACAATTTCCCCCAGACTGTCCTGAAGTGCATGTTCAGCACACTTAAAGAGCAATCCATGCTGCTGTCTCATTCTCTGTTACTTATTGCTTTCACACCCTCTTGTGTCTTCTTCAAATAGTATCAGCATCAGAATTTCATTGCAAGTCTGGGGCCCTCAGCTGAACCCTGTGGGACCAGTTAGAACCACCAGGCCATTGATGATTCCAAATTTATGGCGACATTTGGAGACACCGTCAGTGAAACAGTTTATCCTTCTTTTACTCCATATCAAATACATACCAGTTAACTTTATACATGTGTATATTTGGTTGTGGTATACCAGGTCATGCAGTGTTACTTACTCTATTATCTTTACAGATTAAACCTTAAATGTCATTTTAAAAAATCAACACCACAGGATTAAATCTATTTTCAGTAAAATCCTGTTAGCTGGTATTAATTCTATTCCCTGCTTTTAATTCTTGATGAATCAAGTCTCATATCAGTCCTTTCACTAATTTGTCCAGGATTGATATCCGCATGTCAGAACTATAATTAGCTGGGTCATCCTGTTTGGCTTTAGTGTAAAAACTGGTCACACTCTTCTCAAGTTGTCATAACTATATTATGCTCACTCTCTTCAATTGAATAACAGTTCATTAGCTATGTGATTATTGCTGTAAATCAGAATTTCTTCAAAGTAATCTTCCAAAGCAGAGCTGTATAGTATTAAAGCATCACATTAATTCACAATTTTCTTGTGTCCAAGGGAGGCATTCAGGAAGGATGTTCTCCATGCTTAGATTGACAAGGACTTGGCTCTAGCTTCCCTTCACAGCCTTTCTAAACATAATCACATGTGGCTGTTTGTGAAGCTGTTAAGGCAACCTCATCAAGCACAGAGACTTGTCTCCTCAGCCTAATGAGAGAAAGGACAACCTCCACAGGTACATTTCCAAACTGCAATTCAGCCTCTGCCCCAGCTATCCTTGGCTGCCAAGTAGAAATCAGAAGTTATCTCAGACTCGTGGTCTTGAATGGACAATGCTTACAATATCATAGAATCATTGAACCATTTAGGTTGGAAAGACCTCTAAGGTCATCAAGTCCAACTGCTAACCCAGCACTGCCAAGTCCAACACTAAACCGTGTCTCCAAATTTCTTTTAATACCTCCAGGGACAGAGGTAATCTGCATAATCCACACTCATTGTATCACAGGGTACATGGCTGCTCATTTTCTTTACTATCTGAGTCATGGAGTCATAGAATCATGATCTGGCTGTCAGATCTTTGGCCTTAACTTGTCCAGCCTCAGTTGAAGCTGCTAATACCACCTGCCCCCACAGCCCCCTGTGGCAACAGAAATTCACTACTCAAATGTGTAAAGATGTACTTTTTTTTTTTTTATATGGGCATTAAGATGCTCTATCACTTGTTTCAGTGGATTTCCCTCATTCTAGTATTGCAGGTTTCCGTGATTAGCAGTTCAGTTTAACTAACACCTACAAGATTTTTTAAATCCTTAGTTTTCTCCTCTCCAGATGGAAGAGTCCTGTATTTTCATGGTATCTTTAGCCTCTGGAAAGGGAAGAATGGGAGGTTTTAAGCCTGTCACTCTTTATTTTGTCCCATTTCCCATTCCAGGATGGTCATCTTTCCTCTCATTCCATGTGTGATGGAAAACCAGATAGCACTGAAGCTACTGGGGGAAGTGGGAGGCAGGGGTTGATGAAAGAGGTTTGACTTTGCCTGTGGTTGTGCAACAGCTCACAGCCTTGTTATGTGCAAGAACCTTGTTGTTACAAGGCTCCTGTGTATATCCCAAGCTCTGTACCTAATCCCTGCAGACAACTATCCCCCCAGGACTGCTGTTCTCACAGGATTTGTGAGAAGGCGGTTCAATAAACCCAGAATGCTGACATAGGTATGAATGAGAGCCTCAGTGCACTCGTTCCCATGCCCACCCTGACTGCTGGGATTGGAAGCTACTTGTGATGGTGCTGGTGTAAACCAGCTTCTTCAAGGGTGACAACTGAGACTCCTCACAACAGATCATCCTTTGAAAGTCCATCAGTTGAAGACGGATATGCCTCTCTGTCTTTATTTTTTCTTTTAAACAGCTAGTGCTTAATGCTGTCTAGCATGTGCTTCATAATATATTTTTGGCCAATTTTCTGCTTGCCAGTCTGGAAAATCAGCATACAGTCATCTTTCAATATTGAGCTTTGTACACAGCTAATGTTAATGGAAAACAGGGGACTGTTAACAAAGAGCATGAGCTGACATTATTTCCTTCAAGCTTCATTCAGCAGGAATGCCCTGTCAATTGGAGCACATTATTCCCAAAAGCATTTTGAGAAAGAGTGGGTGAACATCCTCTATCATTCTGTAATACTTGTCAAATATCAACAGTGTTGCTGGGAGGGATATACAGCATTAAGTGTGTGGCTAGAGGACTGACACTCCTGAGCAAAGAGCAGCACAATACCTGTAGTTTTTTTGTTAGCTCTTCATAAAATAAATAATCGGTGAGTGAAAAGCCGGACAGAGCCTGGCCCAAGATTACAGCTGAAAAGTATGCACAGGGAAAATAGAGGACAGATTCCTCTGTAAGAAAAATGATCTGCCTGTATTTGTCATTGGATCTGCAGTACATCATTTACAAAACCAAGGGTCTTACAAATGTTTCCTTAATGGTTTCCTATTTTTTCTAATTAACGAGTTTCTAGTAGGTTCCATCAGTCATTGGTGATCTCGTGATGTGTTCCTACTGCTGCCTTGTCTTCAGAAATTCTGTAAAACAAGAAGTCAAGAACACAAAACAGTGATGAGGAAGAATCCAGTGACTAGAACTTGACCGAAAATAATAAATAAAAAGAATTACCATGATTCAGAATGTAGGTCCAGTGCTGGAAAAAGGCAAAACCAGAGGGGAAAGGGTTTACTCTCTTACTGACTGGCATGATGAGTTGTGCTGTGGATTTCTTCCCTTTTTTGCTGGTCATAGTGACAACAGAACAAAGACTTGACAGAGCCTTTTCATTCTGTACATATTAAGCTATAATCTCATATTTTGAAAACAGTAGAGAATAACATAGTACTTGGCAATCTAATATCAAATGATGAGCAAACAATTCAGGAATAAATTTAAGTCCCACTGAACTCAAATTGCCGCTTAAGCTGAACAAGCTATGAAAACATAATTATGTTTTGGGAGTTCATTTTGTCTTTCTGAGTAACTCTAAATATGTATTTCACAGATCAGTTCATAGGTTGTTTTATTTTCCTTCTTTTTTTTAAATTTTACTAAGTCAATTAATGCAATAGAACATGACAATATGGACAAGTATAACAGTACCATGACACAGAGATTGAAATTCATGGGTTTTTTCTTAATGTCACTCTAGAAAGAATACTCTAATATGTTATAGTTTACCAGGGCACCATTGCTTTGCCATGAAATCCTGGTTGTCTGAATCAGTTAGGTGACATCAAGGATTTCCAGCTAAATGCAAATCAATACAAAAGGGGAAGATGACAGTGGAAGAAGTAGTTTGTAAGAGGGAGAAGTTTGGGTCACGGGTTTTCAGATACTGAGGTTCTATTGTGTAATTAATCTTCATCTTCCCACTGCAAAGCAGGAATCTGCTGTAAAATAATACTACCCATTTTTTCTTTAGAAAGAAAGATATTCATGGTAGGAGTCCAAAGAAGCAGGGAAGTCATTAGGAGATGCTAACAAGGCGGTTCAATGGGATCTATTCAGAACAAACCAGCAGTACTTTTTTTGCTTGAAAAGAGAAATGCATTTTTCCTACTGACAACATCTGAGTCCCTAAAAATCATAGAACCTAATTGTGCAGTCTGATCCATATTAACAGTGCTATATGAATGAAATATGCTCCTGAAATTCATTCTGTTAACAAGGGTCCAATATGCTGATCACCTTAGAGAACCTGGTCACCAAGGTTAAAAGACATGATTATATCTGCAGTCAGATTACAGCAGAAACATTAGCAGCACCAAGACCATTAACTCAAAATGAAGTTATTTGTAAACAAAAGTAGAGTCTCTATGATCTGAGCACTAGTGCCAAGAAGACACAGTAAGCATAGCTAAAATTTTAGAGCAGGCAATAGCTCTGTACAGCTCACTAGCTGAATTATTTTCCTCTTAATGTCAAATCTAATGTGCTGCTAAAGGATGTTCAACACGACAACACCTAGCATTGCATTAAGGCTTTGCTTAGCAAAGGCTGAGCTTCCCAAAAATGGTGGATAGCAATAACCAAGAGGCAGAAATTCATTTCAGTGAAATCTTTCTGTCTGTTTCTCTCCACTTCAGCAAGAGCTTTTGAATTTTAATCACTTGTTCTGAATTTCACACACTTCTTTTTTAGGTTTAGTGCAGGACATGCAGTATGCAGGCTGCACATGGCTCATTCTGGACCCCAGGTATAATCCATGGTCTTAGAGACCCATATCAGTTTTCATTTCTCTCTTTTCCTTCCATAATTACCAGTGAAACAATACAGTGGTCCTAGAAGTAAACAGAATAAAGCACTTCATTTCTGCAAGAGCACAGAAGGAAACACTCAACAATCTCTTGTCCTCTTCTCAGGCTTATATGTATCCATTGCCAAAGCTGAAAAATTTCTGTGAGGCATCAGCTTCTAGGACTGTACTGAGATGCTACAGTTCTTCTTTTTTTTTTTTTTTTATATTTGTTTTTTTGTTTTTGTCATGTACATTTCTCATATATGTACAGTTTCTACTCTTGAGAACTAGACCTGATTACATCTAGCCATTCTAGAAGCCATAAATGGTTTTATAAATTAATCTCTGAATGCCTCAGACTGGGAAACCTTTACATGTATTTGTTTAGAATTAATTACAGCTTAAATGTATGATTCTTGGTCCAAATAATGACTTCACAAATGTTCCCTAAATCCTCAGACCTCTCCTGTCCACATTGATGAGGTCACTGCAGACAGAAACTTAAGACTGGAAATTTTTCTCCTAGCCAAAATGTTAAAACTGATTCCACAAAAATCAAAACCGAGGAGGGAAAGGGACGTGCTGTATCTCCAAGTTCAACAGAGAAGACAGGCTGATCTACATGGGTCTGTTAAGCAGAAGGAGGACTTTGGGGATGACCAGGGGCTTATAGAGAAGACAGTTTTCTTCTATATAGTCAGAAATAAAGATGAGAGGCAACAGGTACAAAGAGCTACAGAGAATATCTGACTGAATAAAAGGAGAAAAAATCCCAAATGATTCACAGGAGAATGGTGAAGTGCAAAACGAAGTTGCCCAAAGTGGCTGTGGAATCTCATTTCCTGGAGATACTTTCAATTCAAGTGCATAAAAACCTGAGCAACTTAATCTAACTTTGAGTCTAGGTCTGCCTTTGAGAAGGAGGTTGAACTGAGTGACCTCCAGAGATCTATTGCAATCTGAATTATGGTACATTTATTCTTATTTTGATAAGATACCCAAGCCAAAGTTTTTTGTCCCCTCTCATAAAAAAGAACCTCAAACTTATTATTATCTACCATCAAAATGGTAGATTATTTTCCTGTCAGTCAAGAATTTGTAAAGAATGGGGTATATTAAACTAATAGAAATGCTTGTAAAAAGTACATTATCCTATTTGCAGGTTGATATAAAATAGAAGCTCAGTAGATGGAGACACTTCACACTGAAATGTATGTAATAGAGTCATGACAAAGGAAGATGTTTTACTACATGTGAAGTCAAAGTTAGCCTAGTATGGATGACACCTGCTCTGGCAGTGTGACATTTCCAACCTTGAAAAGGTGAATCTTTTCCTAAATCAACACGACAAAACAAAAGATCATCTTTTGTTTAACTAATTTTTGGTCAGGATTTCTGAATCTAGATGGATTCCCTGGAAACTTTTAAAGAAACTGTGGCTGCAGGAGTTAGGATGGTGTACTAGTAGGTGGTTCCACTTGGACAATTAGAACTAATAATTTATCTCTTTTTTTGACTTAAGTATGATATCAAAATAACTGGTTAAAAGTCAGTGGTTTCACACCTCCTTTATTTAGCAAGACATTCCCTTAGATCAGTAACAGGGCAACTGTTGAGGTAAATTGCTTACTTAGGATTTCAGCAACTGTCCAACTATCCTAGGACAGCCAAAGGAAAAAGGACTGTATCCCCACAGTAGCTGCAAGAGCTGATTTGAGAGTTTGCATTTGAGAGTGTGCTGGTACTGTGCAGGCACAGAGGAAGCCTGTAGCAGCTCCTCACAGGAAATCACTTCCCTGGCTGACTTTTTCCCTCTTCCCCAAAAATCAATTAAAGCAAAACCAGCACATTTACAAAGATCAGGAAAGGAATCAGTGTGTTCCAGTCACAGCTAAAAAAGTTGTCTAGATCATAGCAGGGTGAAGATGCTGGTCCTGAATGTCCACGGGCAGCTTGTGTCCATGCTTGTGTCTGTAGGCATCGTCCTAGAGAACGTTTGGATCAGCGGAGCATCCAGGCTGCCCAGTGAAACCTCCTCAAGCACAGGCTGCTCGTGCACACACTGCACAGTCCTTGAGCTGGGTCTCCACAGGGACAGCACAGTGACACTCTGAGTCTAGAACATCGCCTCTGCGTGTTTGTGTGTGTGTCTGTGGTGGGATGAGGTTTTAGCTCCCAGTGTAAGAATTATGCTGAATAGAGCCCACTAGAGTGTTGATTTTGTAACAGGATTGTGAAAGTTCCTATTGCCTGTTCTGGGACTTGGTGCAGCCCAGTGGATGTCTTGAGCCTCTTGGGATAGCGTTGGAAGAATGTGAAGGCTCAAGGAAGGGAAGCCTGGCAACTGTCTGCAGGGAACAGCTTCTGGGACAAATGATCACCAGAATTACCCCAAAGAATGGTAGTCCATCCAAAATAATCCGGGAGCAGCTTTGTTGTCTGGTGCTCACACTTCCTGGAATCATGTTGCCTCTTCCATGGTCGTATCATTTATGTACCAAGTAGTCCTGTGGCCATCTGACAAACACTTGTGTAACAGCAGATTCCTGTTCTTTGTTCCCAAGCCTATTGCTTTGCATGTCATATTGCTACATGCCATTGCGTCCTCAAATTCTTCTCCAGTTCTCTTTTATATCCTCAGATTCTGTTTTATACTGTCAATATCCAAATCCTTTTCTATGTTAACATTGCCTCTCAATTTTGCATCATCATCGTCATCATCTTTCATTAGGATATGCACATTTTCCCATGACAATACATACTACATGCAAATATTAAATTAGAAATTGATACAGACCAACACTGCTCCTGGTGGAAATTTGCCACATCCTTCCCTCTAGTATTATGCCTGTTTTCAGCACAAACTCCTGTGATCTGTATTCTAACTACGCTCATTTCACTTCTTATACATAGCCCCCTCTTCATAAACTGATGATTCTCTGAGTGGAATAGAAAGTAAGTAAACAACATCCAAGTGGATTAAAGCTATCGCATTTCAAGAGGAAGATAACACAGAGAAAATATTTTTGTCCTCAAAAAATTGTGTTGTCATCATATAATCTACTTCTGGTGAACACAAGCCACATTTTGTTCCATTTATCCCAGACATACCGGCAAAAAAAGCAAGATCAGCTTTGCTACATAAGATCTGCTGCTTTCTTTACTGTTTCTCTTTTTGTTTATAAGGATATATGTTAAATCTGCTATTTTAATTGCTTTTACAAGATCTTCTTCATCTGAACATCCAGCAATTTTTAATTTAGTCTGCACTTTTTGGTCTCCAGGAAACTGTTCAGTCTGTTTTTATGTTTCACTAAGAGTGTCTACTTTTTTTTTTTCTGATACACTTTTGGTGTGGTTAATTGTCCACCTTGATTCTGAACATTTTCATACCAGTTTGTGGTTAAAAAATTCATGCCATTTTTTGCAGCTTTGACTTCAGAAAAATCTAGTTCAAGCATTCCCTCCTCTTAAGCACTTCAGTCCATCCTGTCTCACTATATAGTTTTCTCAGCTTAGGAAACTTTGCCCATTCAAAATCCTCACTGCATGTACAGATCGCTTTTGTTAATCCTTCCATTTCATCACCAGACTTTGCCAGAAAACAAGGAGCTCCTTGGTGAATTCTCTTAGGCCAAAAGATTATAAGCTTTGTTAGTTCTGGCTATGGTTTACATGTCCAGATGAATGAGTCTGAATTAAGCTGTTTTACCTGAGGCATCTGCCCTGCATTTGTTGGCAGAGAAGATGAATGCAATGCCCCTGGCTTTCTTGTCCTACCTGCATGTATAGACATTTATTTTAAAATACAAGGTCCTGTGGAGGGAATCATGTAAATGTCTCTGTCTGAGACAGTCACTGCAGGTTGCTCTTCGAGTTCCTGAAGAGAAGCAGACATTTTAAAGGCTGCAAACCAGAAATAAATATTTCTAGTCCTTCCAATGAGTAATTTTGCATAGAGAGCCTAGACAGTTATCTCAGAAGTAGCTTTTACACAGCACATAACTGCTGTTAAAGGAAATTAATCAAAATGCTGCCTTGCTTTAACCAGTTGCTTCTGAGACAAACTATTGCACCCATTTTTGTGCTAATGAGGTTGTGGATTCTCTCTGCTACCTGTTAACATTACTGGAGACAGGATACTGGTTACTGAGGCCTTTGGTATGATACAGTGTGGCTTCTTCTTATTGCAGACATTTTTCAAGATAATTATGTCACTTAGATTTTGGTTCACTGATAATTAATAGTAGTGAGATTCACTTGCTAGATAATAATTTGTATTATCTCTCAACAGTCTTTTACAAATTAAGTACAAAAGACAATGCTTGCTCAAAAGGAAGTGCTGGTCTTAATACCTGCCTTAAATTATGTACTAGATTTTGTACAGAATGTGATAGTTTCTGGAGACCTCTCTAAAAGGTAGTGCATATAAGGTGGTGTATATTTATAGAAGGTTATCCACTAAAGATAAGTTGGTGTGCTAGTAAATACACATATTTGTCTAAAGCTTTACAGTTCACTTAAATTTGCATGGCCATAAAAAAAGCTCACAATTGCTTTCTTCACTGAGTCATCTCGATTAACCCTGTTTTGTCATATTCTTAGTTAAGCAGTCAATAAAAAACTGGAAATTTAACAGGTCTTCCTTCAAGCCAGGAATAGCTTTGATCATCCATACAAAATCTTAGTACTGAAAATATTATTCTAAGAGGAAATAATACAATTAGGTATTGGCTTTTGTTTGGTTATTTAATCATTAGGTTCAACATATCTTTTCTGTTCACGTATGTCCTGACTTGTCATTAATCAGATATGTAAAGCAATAAATTATTTCTGGAGAAATATGTGAACTTTTACTGTAAAGATAAGGAGAACAGAGAAAACTGCACTGAACTATTAGATAGTAATGAAACACCTTGACATCTGAACCACTTTAGGATACTCTTATATCTTCAGGCTGACATATAGAAGAACAATAATACCAATATTAAGCAGTATAAAAGTACCAAGTGCTACCGACATTTTGACATAAGAAAGCTCAAGGTGATACACAGACACTCAGTGCCAAAAGGTTACCTGATTTCCACAAGCTCAGCTGAGGCAAGTCTGGTGGAGGTGGAGGTGAATTTCCCCAGCAGATGATGTGCAGTGATGAAAGGAAGGAGGACCACTTCAATTTCAGAAACGGGAATTTCTCCAGCAGGAAAGTTCCTCACAGACTACTGAGCTGTACAGTCATGATGCTTTTCAGGTAATAATTTTTCATCAGTTTAAGCCCTTCTTATACTTGTGAATATTTTAGCAATATTCACAACAGCATTTAGGTTGCAAAATTTGCAGGGGTGAGTAGTTTAAAATACTGATTGATATTTTTTTCACCAAAATTGTGTTTCCATTTTTCCACAATATTATAAGCTCACTATTCTCCGGTTTTCACTTGTGATGGGTAAGTCTTCATGTCTTTTTTAATTATTGATTAGAGACACAACTTTTAGAACAGCTAGGTGGGAAATAATGGATAGCAAGCACCATTTGGGAAAAACTAGGCTCTTTTTATAAACACAAAGCTACATCCATGAGGAATACTCTAACAATTGTGATGAGCATCCTTTAAATCCCATTCCTTCAAAAAACATTTGGATTACAAGCACAATTGTACAAGGCAATTCATTGGAATTCAAAGGTTCATAAAAGTCCCTTTCTGTAGCTTTTGGTATAAAACTGGCATGAACTTGAACATTACATAGAATGAAAGTAGTCAAAACAGATTAGATTTTCAATTTGGTTATATCAAAAAAGAGTTTAGCCTGAATTACCTGGCATTAACAAACAAAACTCAGAGCTATTTAACATAAATGTGGAGCAACTCTATTACAGACATTACATGGTATTTGTCAGTAAGTGATTTTTGAAGATTAGCAGCTAGGGAACTTAACAACCAGATGCATTAAATTCGGCTGTCAAGTCATACAGTGACTCAAAAGAACTTAGAACAAATTTAGGAGAAAAAATCCCAAGCAATTCCAGTTCAGTACATATGTGAGAAAGAGCAGACTTCTGCCCATTGTGGGTATGGTCTCCAGTACTAAGCCGAAAAATATGTGACAGTACTTTACAAGGCTCCCAGATAAGAACACAGGAGGCTGAGAGGAAGGAAAATTAAAGTATTCTATTATTTTTTCCCCCTTTGGTTTTCCTCCGTCTTAAAATACAGTAGTAGTGCCCCAGGCCTTTGAGCATCCTGTCAATTATCTTGAAATTTAACTAAACCAAACAGTACCATCAGTTCATGCTACCAGGTAGCTCTGTGCATCTCTCTGCATGTTATTCCTCCCATAACCCTTCAAAGGGCAGCTAACAAAAACAGCTGCTGACTGGGGGGAAGGAGGCAGCATCCCAAACTCTGCACAGAGAATCCAATCCTGACCCATCTTTCAGTTCTGCTGCACTCAAGCTAGCACAGCATGTCTCCAGGTTGCAACCTAGGCTCTCTTAGGTATTGCACATACAGATATCCTAGGACATACTTGGCTCATGCTACTTTTAATTTATCTCACTATGCTAGTTTAGGAGAGTTTTACTGAAGCAGACTCATGTGGATTTACCCCTCGCTGCTTGAAGATAGAAAATAATAATGGAATTCATAATTAGACAAATGCCAGTTTCATTACTTCTGACCTCCATATCTCAGTTCCAGATAAAAGAACAACTGCTCCATACTCTTAGATGAAAAACCATTTAGATCAAGGCTCGGCAAGAAGCCTTGGACAAACCTGATATATCTATTTAGAGTCATGACAGAGAAGAGCAATTTATCAACATCAGTAAATCCTGATGAATGCCAAGACACCAAGCCTCCTAAATCAAATGAGGGCTTCAACTAGGTTTTGTCTAATAATTGGTTGCTGAAAGCTGAATGCGAGGTAGGACATAATTAATTGGATTCTCCCTCCTCACAGCATAGCAGAGCCCTGAAGTGCAGGCTGTGAAGGTTTAGGATGTCAAGCAGGAACAGGAAATTAACTTGCAGAAGATATAGGAATGGAATTCTCACCTTCTTCAGCAGGTAAAGTCCTGTGAGACGTGATTTTTTTGGATTGACTTTTCCAAGCCCCAAAACTTATTTTGAAAGTGAGGAACTCTGTGCTCCATCTGTTAATCCTGATTGTCTATTTTAACCCAAATACTGTGAAATTTTCATATCTACTTGGCAGACATGAGAAATCCATATTTGGTTTAGGTACTATATGATAATTAATTCCACCATAACAATGTACTTATCTAGAGATTAAAGGGCTAAGGGATCATTTGGGACGTATTAAATGAACTGATGCACTATTTTAGCTTGTGAAACAAATCAAACTTTGCTCTGCCAGGGAGCAAATGTCATTTTGCATGACCATGGATATATGTAATGTTAAGCAAGTCATTTATGCTTTCTTTCTGTTTCCTTTTCTTAAATGGGAATACCGTTGCCTGACTGCAATGCATTTATGGACAATATATTTGTTAAAAACTAGGGCTATGCTGTAATAGTGGACCTATGTAAGTATCTTCCAAGTAGAACAGTGACACTTTTATTTCTCTCACATTTAACCAATGTACAGAGCATGTGGATGAATCTCCAAGAGCTGTGGCATCCAACAGGTAGCAGGAATAAGTGAATAAGGGAGAGTCACCTTTACATTCCTGATGTTTCCTTGGGGCATGGATAATATGAGAAAAGAAAATGCTGGGGTCTGCACCTGATGTGTTTGGGTTTTGCCATCAGGATAAAAATATTGCACACAAATACACACACAAATATCTAGAGGAAGAATTCAGAGAAATAAGTGAGCTTGCTTTCTCTTATATCACTTTCTTCTCTGCAGAGGGAAATGGAATCCTAAGAAACTCATTTTCCTTTAATTTGTCAGAAGACAGCTTTGCCTGAGAAACAAGCTTTCAAGCTAGAAGGCAGACCAGCTCTTCTATTCACCCACCAGTAATCCCCTGTAAGGATTATACATTTTAAAAGGAGAAAGGTGTGAATTCTGTGATGATCCTTTCACTTCTCAGCATTTTTCATACTTGTTCTGTCAAACAGTACTGCTTCTTTGAAAACACAGTCCTCCTGTAAATGTGTAGGTGACTAAGATTGTTGATGATTTTGAAACCCACTGGTAAAAATCTCCAAATCTCAGGAAAACCAAATCCCAGCATCCAAGTAATGATAGCCAAGATGCAGCTTATGTAGCTTAGCTGTCTAAAATGGAAGCTTTCCTGTTGTAAGATTGTTAGTCTCATTCTTGAAAGCAGTCATCTTAGGAAAAAAAAAAAAAAAAAGAGGTGATGCACAGGCAATACAGTCAAACCTTAATGAATGTTGAATTTCCACTGACTTGTGCCAGCATGTTTCTTGTGCCAGAAAAATGGCAGAAGATGATGTACAATGCAATTAGTGCCTAGCTAGTGGAAGAAAAGAGGGATTAAAAGAAAAATTTGGGGAAAGACTAACCTGTTTCTTATTTTGTGCATGAGAAAAGCCCGTGGAACCTGGGTCCTGTAGCCACAAAGAAAGTCACTCAAAATTCTTGTATCATTGGCTGCTACTGTCAATAACAAGCGAGGCTGCTACTGATATTTCTGCAGCCAGAGTCTGTGCTGTGAGAGGACACTGACAGAGGACACTGACATCCTGCCATCGTGGCCTAAGTGAAACTTAGGGTGAGTCTGTCCCCTCTGAGTGGGGAACTCCCCAAAAAATGTGTGGAGCTCAGCATTGTGGCTTCCCCTCCATGATTTATATTACCCACTTCTGGGTTCCGCCAGCTGTACGAGGCAAAAATGAACAATTCATAGGTTGAGTAAAACCCTCCTGAAAGGGATGAATATTACAACTACTCTGTGTTCAAGTTCATAGCAAGGAGTTGCACAAGGGGCCTCATACCAAAACACTGCCACACGTTACCACTCTAAACAAACGTGTGCCCTGTGAGATCCCACTCAGGAATTTGAACTATCTGGGTGGAGGGCTTATATAGATGGAGTTTCTGTGAGTATTCTTGTGGATGTGTGTGGGTGGGACAGAGAGAAAGAAAAAGGGAAAAAAGAGAAAGGAAAGAGAGAGGCAGGGGGTGGAAGCAGGAAAAGAACAGAGAGGGTATCTTAAGGTTTTTTTTTTCTTTTTTTATAAGCAGATGTGAGCTTGCTTTGGTTGTGCTCCAAGCAGGCACAACTCCTTGTGCCCACGCTATCAGCAAAGGCTTAGTAGTTCAGGCTTACTAACCATGGCTACACTGTTTATGGTTTGGAGCTGACTCATACCCATCCAGAGTAAAGGCTGACAACAGCGCAGTTAAAACCAGAAGAGCCCTGAAAAACAATTCCAGACACAGGCAGAATAAGCAAGTTGTGTTTACTCAGAAAAACATGAAGGTCTTAGACTTTCAGCAGGGTGCCATTCATAAAAGTTTAAATTAATCTTAGCACTCAGCTACAGGAATTTGTCTTGCAGTACGTGTCCTTCAATCCAGTAACTTAGCTGCATATACATTCTGGCAAAACTTCTCTTCTTAGTTTTGAAACTGGAGCACACTCTTCAGTTATCTGCTCCATAAGTGATCTAATCCCTATTATTAACTGGTTTTGTTGACTTCAGCTTTCAGCCATGAGATTGTGTTAGTCTCATTTTTCTGTTCTCAGACATTTCATCCATATTGTGTGACATTGGCTAAAGCCATCTGATGTGCATCAAATCAAATACTGATATATCCATAAAAAAAAAAAAAAGAAAAAAAAATCAATTATTTCAGGCCTCAAACTTGGATATGTCCAAGTCAAAAATGAATATCTGACACTTTCAGAAAAAAGATGAAAGATTTGTTTATGTGAACCTCAGCACCTACGTAACGTCTGCACCAGCTAAATTAGTAAAATCATGATGTTTCTCAATCTCTCCAAGACAAAAGAGGGAACATAGTCAGGAAGCCTAGCTGGCCTTAGAAAAACCTCTGGGATCTGAGCTCTGCTTTGACAATTTCTGCATTTTATAAAAAATGTTCAGTAAAGAAAATTCATTAAGAGTTCTTGGAGCAGAAACTAAAAACCTAGAAATCCCCTCTCCTGGGTAAGGCACCTAAGGCTCTGAAGCCTAGGATAGCATCTTCTTTTCCATTATGTAGAACCCAAAGGCTTTTTTCATTTCTCTGGTGCTGATAAATTACTGGCAGCTGCAACTCCAACAGGTGGCAGATGTTCAGAAAACACAGCTAAAAGACTATTGATTTCAAGTTTGTCAATCAGCTCCTGTTCTTAAGAAGACATTTTTGCCACATGTCCTGAAGAGAGGAGACATTTCTCTTAAAATGCTGAGTGCCTAAATGCCAGAGCAGAGCTGGAATTGCCATCAGCACTGGTTAGGTGTAAGTAAGCCAAAACCATAGAGCATGCTGACTATAACTCCTAATGCTGCCTTCCTCTGACCACACAGAGTGCAGGAACCTGACATCACTCCACCCAAAAATTTCTTAAGCTCTGCACAAGATAAAGGGATTGCAACTTTCAGTGCTGTGGTGTTCACTTACAGATATGGATGCAAGCTCTAAAGAAAAATACTGATTTCTCAGCAATGGTGGTTGCATTGCATTTGTCCTGAGAATGTGTATCATTTCAAGGGCAAACACCACAGGTCTTTTCATGTCTTGATATGTCTTATGAGTGTCTCTGAACTCGACACTGCAAGAACATTCTCCAAGGACAAAAGGAGAATAATTCTGTATCTTGTGCTTTGAAAATTTGAACCTAAATAATCAATGAGAGGTGTGTCTTTTCCCCTTAGTTTTAATAAGGATAGGATTTAATTCTTCCTATGCATCTCTTCTCCACATCTCACAGTGTAATGGTCAAACTTAGCAATGTTTTTAGTCAGTGATGGAGAGCTTGTCTATGTGTTCCCCACATAATGAGGAGTGTTACATTGGGCTAGCAAGCAGAGCTGACTGAAAGCATGGAGGATATACTCTGTGTTACACCATTGTTCAGGCACACTGATTCCACAACAGAGGTATTACCTCTGCATTACAAGGCAACAGTGATAATAACAAATTTCTTTTTCATAATCTAGCTGCATACATAGCTGTAGATAAAGTATTTAAAGGGAAACAAAGAAGCAGAAAAAGATGCAGAGGTGGGCTTGAAGCTGTGACTCCCTTAATTTCCTTTCCAAGACACACTTTCAGTTAAGAAGCTAGAGTAACCTTAAATCAACAATGTAACTTTTTAGCATATATCTTATTCTGTATCTAAAGTACAATATTGTCATATGCAACATGTATTACAATAACATACTACAATATATGTGAGGCAATGTATATTACTTTACATTTACTATTACAATGTTGTACATTTTGTACAGATGTGCATTTATAAATAATTGTATGTTTAAATATAAAACCAAGTTTACATCGTAATTTAAGGGAAGTTTTAAAGATAAATGGCACTCAGCATAGCTGAACAATCTCACCTCCCCTCCCCTTCAAACACATGTCTCTGGCATATAGAGGTACCATAGCAAAACACTGAGGCAGTTTGACTTTACAAAGTGCAATGTCAAAGTGCTTTCAGAATCCATTAGCATAATGGACTCCAGCAACTTTGATTTCATCTCACAAGAGTTAAGAAGAAATTCATTTAATCAGTACAGCTAGGCTCAGTTTACCAACATCTTTTAATACTTTAACATCTTTGTTGGAAACTGCACTGTGAACCCTCAAAATCAATCATCACAACTTCTGCTGGCAATTAGGATTAAGGAAATTAAACCCAGGAGACACACTGGTTGTACATACAAAGCTGATCCCCACTGGAGGGATTGCTTCACCTACTAGAGATGCCAGAAACATCTCTTAAGGCTTTACATCATCACCACACTGGAAAAAAACCCCAGTTCTATAAAGTGGCAGTATATGTTGATATATGTTGTAGGCCTCTGTAATTTTCAGTTAGAGCGCTCTGACTTTAGCATTGCTGCATCAGTAAAGCCCACACCAGACACATTGCCTCAGCTGTGGTACCTGTCTGTTAAACAAAAATGAACAAACAAAAAGAGATCATCAGTCAACTCCAGATAACTCTCTTCTCACTAAAATTCTCCAGAGTTTAAATTCAAATTGTCTAAATTAGAAGTACAGGATTGATTCAGCTGGGCACTGGAAATTACTTGTTACTTGTTACTGTATTTGCTGGCTTTCACTCTTGCCCCAGCTGCACAGGTTCCTCTAGGATAACAGTGCCTGTGATGGAAAACAGTTTGGCATTTGGGGAATGGAAGAAGCAATATGAATTTTCAGGAAGACTGGGTTCTTTTTAGTTCTAGTTTAGTTTAGTTAGTTTCAAGGCCTTTACAGAATGAGCCAGGCAGGTTTAAAAACATTTGAAGTATCATTCGTATTTTCAAATGGTTTGTGTCTTTGCAGTTGTCAGGGAAAAGATTTATTGAAGGGCTCAGCTTTGGCCTCACTTTGCTTCTATCAGAGGTAATGGTTTCAGTGTTTTCAGTAGTTCAGCAGCAGATAGTTGACATCAAATCTTTGGGAAATCCCACCAATGATATCTCCTGGGTCTTAAGACAATGCATGATTTAAAGTTTTGTGGGTTTGGGGGGGTGGCGGTGCTTGTTTTAGTTTTATTTGGTTTTACTTATCTCAAGGTGTTAGGAGAAAAATGTCGCAGAAAAAGGATGGACTAATTATATTCTCCTATATGTTTTTACTAGAAGGGATAATTATAAGACTAATTCAGGGAAAAAAAAGATCAGCACATAACTAGAAAACTAAAGAATGTGTGCAAGCGTGCTGTAAAGAAGAAAGGGTTGTAAAGACAGCCATATCTAAAACGCCAAAATTGTTATAAATATATCCGATTAGACTTTACCATGACTGCATTCATAGACAGGGTTTTTTGTTTGGGGTTTTTTTAATAGTGACAAAATTTCACCAACAAATGCTTTTTCAGTGCACTGTTTGCTATACAGAGCTACACATTCCTGCAGTAATGGTTTTCAATGATGATTCTAAAGCAGCAATCTTGAAATTTTTTTTTCAAAAATAAATGTTTAAAAGCTGCAATTTCTAAACTCCATAAAATTTCCATTATCTTTATTTCCTGGATTTCCTTAACTGTTCCTTGAGTGCTATGACTAGACTTTGATATATCAACAAACAATTTATGACATAATTTGTGTCTGGTTGATATATTTACTTACAGGTTAATATATTTACTTACTATGTTATATAGCAGTTGATTTAGGATTTCCTGTTTAAATTACCCTGTCTATTTAGAGGCCTTATTTGACAACATTTCCCATTGCACTGTCTTTTTCTTCCTGTCAGGTGAATCAATAATTTATTGATATATTTTTCATTAAATAAACATAAAACCTTGTAAGCACAGGTAGCCCAGGAAAACACATGCAAGGAAAATGGAAATACTTATTATATATTTACACTACTTCCTTGCTACAAAATA
This sequence comes from Nicator chloris, assembly GCA_013400495.1. Taxonomy (NCBI): domain Eukaryota; kingdom Metazoa; phylum Chordata; class Aves; order Passeriformes; family Pycnonotidae; genus Nicator; species Nicator chloris. The sequence continues at coordinate 56,437 of WAAE01017522.1, read as the reverse complement.
GCCAATAAACTAACCTCTACATCCCTACTGCAGCCTTACAAAAGACTGATCCATATTTAACATCTAACAGCAGATTCTGACCCAGAAGCAGATACAGCTTCAGTGTAAAAGAAAGGAAAAATTTCATTGCTGCAAACTCAGGAGCTCTGAGCCAGACCAGCACAGCCACAGTTTGTGTTCTTTTGCATTCTCTTCACTTCTTTTCGTTTGAGGCAGATGAACTGATTGCAGAGAAACTCTCAGCAAAAACTGAAGAAAGCTAGTAATAGGGGGTGCAGAGAAATTGCTTGTTTTGTTTAGCTGGTCCAGAATTTCAACAGAACTTTAGGAGCATTGGCTTGAGCTGTTCAAAGTGTCATTAAATGACACACTCAGAAAACAATTGTTCCTGCGTTGTAGCAGCATTTTATCATTAGTCAAGGTGGACTCTTCACATTTTCAATTAAAATGAGCTTTATACAGTGTCTGTACAAAAAACAAAAAACACAAACAAACAAACTTACATTTTTAGGAACATAAATAAATGTATACATACCACATTTAGATGTTTTTTTAACAACTACTAAATTTTAGCTGATCTGCTTTTTCTAGTAGTACTCCCTACATTTAAATTCTTACAGATTATTGACAACAGAGTTTAATGGTGTGGGACAGAAACAACTCATTACTTTGATTTTTTTCTCATTGTACGTTAAGAGAGGACCTACCATTAACCTAAAATTGTATTAAAATTGCTTAATTTTAAAGTTTAAAAAACTCTTTTCCCTATTTTTGTCAATCATCTGTGGGATTTCAGAGAACTGTGATGAAAATGCTTCTCTATACTATCAGAAAAATAAAAATCTAGATTTATGAATCACTTTCTTCTATTTGTGTGGGTTTTACAATTTCAGAGGGTGATGCAGAACCTCAGCAGGATGAAGTATGTCTCACAGCCACCCAACTCTCTCCATGAATGAAAGAGGATGCTGGGGCTGCTGTTTTCTGTGTACACACAGCTAGTTCTGGCTGTAGCTAGGCTACCAGAGGTTGGGAACCCTTAGCTGCTCATTACCACCCCCATCATGGATTTTTACCTCCCAGGTTTTGCCAGTGTAACTTGCCTGGTTGCTCTCCAGCCTGTGTTGAAATGAGCCAGGCCCACTCACTTGCAGTGACAGGTCTTTGCAGGTCCACTTTGGTTTGCCCAAACTCAAACAGAGAGCGACTTTTTGAAAGACTGGGCCAACAGAATGGAGGGCAGCACTTTCCAGAGGACTTTTATGGTCAAGAGGGTGGAAGAGTCCCTTGACCTAGCAAAGCTGCCACTGAAATGGGGCAGCACTGCAGGTGCCTTCTTGTCTGACAGCAAGAAGGCGGGACAAGTGCTGTACTCCAAGTGGAGCCAGTTCCAGCAGAAGCTAAATGAGAACTACTGTCCCAGCTACAGATTACTGCCCTGCCTCATTAACTGGAGCTCAGCATTTCCCCAAAATCCCTACTGTGTCTGGGATTGCTCTTAGCCTCACTCTTTAAAGTGGTTTGATTAAATACCTCCAAATACTCGTGTTTCTAACCTAACCCACTTTGCTAAGTAGTGAACTAGGGTGTGGCCACATGAATTGATATATTGGTAGACCTGACAGGGATCTCTAGTTTCACGTGGTTTAGTGGTAGGTGAAGCAACACCTGAGACCTTTGTTTAAAGCCTTCTGAAGAGCAGTTGTGTCTTTTTCTGCCTGCTTCATGTAAACCCTCACGTAAAAATCACTTCAGGGTGCTTCTCTTTTCTAATTTTTTTAGCGACTTCAGTATAGAAGTACTTAGACATGCTAGGAATAAATGTGGAAAGCAGCATATTCCAGGTAAGTTTCCTGTATTCATAAAGCAAATACTAACATCATACTGGAAACGCGAGCATGGACATTAAGAAAAGGCTGACCTAGAACTGAAGACAGGGCTACTGCAAATAGAATTAATCAACAGAAGGTTTAAGATGACAATCACTTCTCTGGAATTCTTGTGTAACTGAAATGAGACTCTTTCCCCATCCATGTAGATGAATTCAAGGTTTACTACTTTTAATACTACTTTATCTCAAAAGGTGGAATCTTCCTTGGACCAGCTTTTGTAAGCAAGGAAAACAGAAGGTAAGACTTTAAACAAGGGGGAGAAAAAAACATTGTGATAACGATATTTGCCTCAGCTTAGTGTTCATATTAGTACTTAGAATGTCTTGGCTGGTGGTGCTGCTGAAGCTGGGACAGATGAAGGCCTATGCTCTTGCTTCAGCAAATCATGCAAACCAATAAGCTTGTATATAATAGGTGATAAGTTGCCTCATGGAATTATGTAATAGAGTGAGAGAGCTCGAATGCTGCTGCATCAAGGCTTAACAGACTTGTTAATCACTGAACTCAGATTCTCTGATGAAATTCCACCTGAATGTAAAAAACCCACTTATTGTGAGGGTGGTCAGACACTGGAACAGGTTGCAAAGGGAGGCTGTAGAGTCTTCATCCTTGAAGATGTCCTAAATCCAATCAGACACAGCTCTGAGCAACCTACAGTATCTGACCCTGCTTTCAACAGAGGGTTGGACTAGACAATCTGCAGAGGTCCCTTCCCACTTCTACCATTCTGTGACTTTAAAAGTTCTGTGAGTCTGGGGTCTTGAATGTTAATACCTCATCGGCTGATCATAGCATGAAAGAGTCCAAAGCAGTCCAAGTTCTATGGTGCGTATGGTGTTAGCCCACTTCTACTCCAAACTTCATTGATCTGATTCCTCTTGGCTTGTATGGAAACTGTGTATATCCTCTGTTTCTGCTAATAACCTGGAGAAATTAATGGCCAAAAAACCCCCAAAATTATTAGATTTCTAAATTTAACTGCCTTTCTAATACATGTGTGAAACTGATTGCACTTTTATTGATTAGTACAGTAGAAAAGTTCGCTTTGTTTTCTGTTTTGTAGTAACTAGCTACTAAATATCTGCTTTCTGCTATTCCCTGCAGTATTTGTGCAGAGGACTAGTGAATGAAAGCTCAAGAGGTTTAAAGTGTGGTTGTAGTGCTTTGAGGTCACAGAGAGGTTTGAGGTGTTTAGATCCCCTAAACAGCAGTAGAAGCAGCTTTGCTGAATCCTATGACATGTTCCAAAAGCTTGATAGCCTGAAAAACATCATGAGAGTAGTGTGGAGTGCTTGAACATTTTTCTTATTTGAAGATAAAAAGTAAAGCTGTTCTGAAATTTATTTTAAATGGTTTATGTTTCTTCCTACCAATTGAACTGCATTACAAGTTTCTTTTCAAAGGTAACTGTCATAGATTATTTTTGCTTACAAATAATTCTGAAGTAACAGAAATTTCTACACAGCACCAGACATTGATAATGATAATAAAATAGTTACCAGATTTCAGAGTGCCTACGTTTGAAAGTGTGGAACAAGAAGAGTGTTGAGACTGCTTAGTTTGTATATATGTAACCCCTTATTTGGAATTATTTGCCTACAGCCACATACTCATTTACAAGGAGATGACAATAGTGTCTCTTTTGACAGTTCCCAGGTTATATTTCAGGGTGGCTCTGTAGAGCAGCCAGCATACCTTGGACACAAAATGTGATGTAGGGCTACATTACTTTGATCTGTGTCCTTCCTAAATGTTGTTACAGAAAAGCGGTACTGTGTTATAGTTGCATTCCCTAATTACTTTAAAATAGAAACAGTCATGAAGTTAAGCGATAAACTAATTTCTATGACAACCGAAGATATGGTCAGAACATGGCTTTTCTAGCACAGCCTACATCTGTGGTACAGAAGTTTTCACTACATATTGGAAAGGAGCATTTTTGCCTTTTTCCTCTGAAATCCTGCAGATGAGTGTTTCCCTTGCTAGGATCAGAGCTTTTCAGACAAGAGGCATCTTTCAACACCAGCGGGTCAGGTATGATGGAAAAAGACAACAGCTGCAAGAAAGATAAAGCTACCAGATAATTCCTGTGCTTTTAAACTGAAAGCTGTAGCAGCAGGCCAGCCAGCCTGAACATAAATTGTGCTACAGAGAAAGTGTCACACAGACACAAAGGGATGAGTACATGGGTAGCAGAAAAACAACTTGCTGCTATTCTTAGGTTTCCAGGAATTTCACCTACAACCTGCCACTGTCCAGAGATCTGATAGGACTTGCAAGTGACAGAAAGTGAACAGAAAAAAATTGTATTGACACAGAAAGTACTGAGGAAATGAAGAAAGAGACCCACTGGACTCTTCTACCCATCAGCAACTTTGCGGAATGATTTTACCCTGAGGTACATTGTTTCCGTTGAACCTGAATTTGGTTCAATTGTGGAAAAAGGGCATCTGCAAATAAGTTATTGGCTCTACCAGTTCTTTCTCTTGCTGTCTCTCTGCTAAAATTTTGCTTTTCCTTTGTACTGCTCATTAGTTGTAGATAACTATAAATTGTCAAGAGGATTGCTTCTCTTCTTCCCATAAATCCAGGGAAAATTACCTCTTCAAGTCTACTGGACTTCCTCTCTGCCTGTTAAAGGGCTCCTACTGCTCTCATGGAATTGTTGTTACTATATCCTAGCAGCAAATTTAAAGAAACTGGAGTGACTGTGGAAATAGGGTGGGGACAGTTTTAGAGCTGATCTTATGCATATGCAGGGAAAGAACCAGCAAAGGTGCCTGGGAAAATGATGGAATCTGTGTTTGCAGAGACATTCTGAACTTGACAAAGTCTTCAGCTGCCTGGTCTAATGGAGCAGAGGGGTTTATTTGATGGCCTCCTGAGATTCCTTTCAACCTGAATTATCCTGCAAGTCTAAAAGTAGGGAGATAAAATGAAAAAGGAATACAATCAAATGAGGAAGGTAGCAATAGAACTAATCAAAAATTCTATTTCCCCACCTCCTGCCTCACAAGTTATTTTGGTCTGGAATTAGGTATGGGACTAATCCAAACTTTTTGGATGGCATAGGAATAAATCACTGCACATGTGCATAATTCTCCTGTGGATGACATTTCGTCTGTATTAATGGAGGGCTAACTCTGTTTTCTCCTTCTGAATGGATGGCACACAGGGCAGTGGGTTGCTCCCATCATGCATTAATGATTAAAGACACCTGGGAAAAGTGCTGGAGAACAGGTGGGAAAAGAAACAGGGAAAAGTTAAGTAATTCTGACCCGTTTCTTTCCTATGTTACTCGGTACCCAGGTAACATACTGTGTAAGGTGGGCCTGAATTTCTGATTAACACAGGCATCTCCTGTTCAAGGCCATATTTCCAGTCCTTCCAAGTTGAACTATACCACTTTGTACAAACTATTTAAATATACATGAATAGCATGTAAAAAGTGGGTGTGACTCCCTAATTTGGTGGTTTACACATGTAACTGGGAGCAAATCCAGGTGAGTTCCTGCCCTGGTGAACTATTAGTATAAATTATTTAATTAGTACAAATTGTTTAAGCTCAACAAAGCTCTTGAAAATGTATCAACAGAGAATCTAACCTCTCCTGCTCCAGAGATACCGTAGTTTGTTGTCAAAATAATGCTGTGGGAGAACAAGAGGTATGAGTTCAATGCCCCCAGGTAAAGAGGGAAAATGAAGCCTGTGCCTGCTGTATGATGCTCCATGCACATCCTAACCACAGCTCTTGGCTAAAAGGCAGGTGGCCAACCTCTTGGAAAACCTTTGGTTTTCATTCTACTTCTTCTGCAGATACTTGAGAGGGATTGCTTAATTTCAAGCTGTTCACAAGTCAATCACTTTTATTTTTCTCATTAAAACTAAAAGAAAAAAAAGGTAAGTGGGATTTGAACTTCAAATGAAGAATTGATTACCCCACCTTGTAATGGAGTGTTTCTCTCAGCGGCACTGGTTTGTCTTGCTAGTGATTTATCAGGGCAGTGTAATGAGGAGACCTGATACAACAACATGCTTGCATCTGGAGGAGGAACGGATTTACACGGCAAAACAAACCCCTGGGTTGAAAAAGGCAGAACCGTAGCGATGGAGAAAGACTGCGGGTGATTTCAGTCGAGGAGGGGAAAGCGGAACATAGGAGAAAACGAAGGTACATTTAAACGGGCTGAAATAATGCACCTGTAAAGGACCACTGCAGAGGTTTGCGAGCGGATGCTGTTCGCCGCTCACCGCACGCAACTTGCCCGACGCGCCCAGACCTTCGCCTGGTTCGCCTTCCCGACGGCTGATGGAGAATCCCGGGCCCGTGATTAGCCGCTGCCGCCGGGGCGGGGGGCGCGGCGCCGCCGGGGGATCCAATCGGGAGCCGCGGCCGCCCCGCTCCGCCCGCCCCGTCGGCGAGGCGGGCGCTGGCGGCGGGGGCTGCCG